>BGPT01000212.1:120465-261813 GCA_003297045.1 Symbiodinium sp. clade C Y103
CCCAGCACCAAAAAGAGCAACAGGAGTAATCACCCTATCAAAATATTGAAGACGGGCTGCAAGACGAACATTCTGGTCACAAAGGATTTGCTTGTTCGCAAAAAATGCTCTTGAAGCAGCATGCACGTGGTAAGTAGTGTCCAAAGCAGTCCTGCCACGCATGCCTGTGCTCAATATGCATCCCGACCACTTATGTCCAACATTGTTTGGTTTCACGAAGATTTTCTGCCGATTGCCTAATTGTAAAAACTGCGCACCAACTCGAAGCAAGCACTCCTGTTGCCTTTTGCCAGTGTTGAGGCACAAACCCACAAGCGCAAGTTCATCCATAAGAGTCTCCAAAATCAAAATTGTTTCGGACCGTGTACGAGCAAAAAGCAAAATGTCGTCAGCAAAACGAAGATCCAAAAGTTTCGGCCACCCATCTTCCAGATCAATCCCTACATCCGGAAANTTCGGACCGTGTACGAGCAAAAAGCAAAATGTCGTCAGCAAAACGAAGATCCAAAAGTTTCGGCCACCCATCTTCCAGATCAATCCCTACATCCGGAAAATCATCAAACTTTTTTTTTCAGCATCAGATTGAGGGGCGGAAGATATGGCATGTTACCAACGCAAGCATCCAGGAAATCAATTTTTTACTTGGATATCAAAGGGATAAATTTACTGGATCTTGGGATGTTGGGCACCAGGAAATTAGCACAGATTTTTCAAAATGGTGGTTGGAAGTCAGATTTCGGCTTCAGAGGTTAGGAGCCAGGAATTTAAAGCTNGGATGTTGGGCACCAGGAAATTAGCACAGATTTTTCAAAATGGTGGTTGGAAGTCAGATTTCGGCTTCAGAGGTTAGGAGCCAGGAATTTAAAGCTCTAGAACTTACCTCAGAGGTTAGGGGTCATATTTTTAACCCGGTTTTTGTCCAGGACTGTGCCCCACGTTTGAGTACAGACGGGGATATTATGAGGATACGCGGAAAATAATATTGAAGGTTATCGACCACCAACAAGGAGAACTGGAGTAATGACCCGGCCAAAAAAAATGGAAGACGGGTTGCAGCACGCGTCGTGGGCTGACAGGGGCTTCCCTGTTGGCACAATGAGGGAAAATGAATGCGTGTGAAAAATATTGTGTAAAACAGTGCTGCCACACGTGTCTGTGCTCAATATGCGTCCTATAACCGTTTATGCTTATGCTCACCATGCTGTGGTTTCACAATGTCTTTTTTCTCCCTCTTCCTGGTGTCCCCATGTGTGTTGCCCATCGAAGCACTGTGGCGAATGACGCCGGGCTTACCACGCAGCGTTGTTTCCACACCTCTAGTGGAGAGTAAATTTGTACCAATATTTTTTCGGACTTGCCGCTCTTACCCGTTGTACGTCACTGTTGGGCAACGTATTCCACATATATTCATAGCAAATGATCGAAGAGTTCGTGTGCCAGTAATGCAACCGAAAGTTGTGGACAGTTCACCCTTTCAGAGGGCTTAGACAAGGCTTAGACAAATCCAGACTTATTTCCTCTTCATTGCAAAAAGGAAAAAATGATTAAATTCGCGGTCACCAAATCTTTCTTTACGCGGTGCCTCTGCGGAAACTGTGTTGCTCCTGAGGTGGATTCATGTCCAAACGTGGTCTCACACGGGAAGGCAACATGTAAGCGAAAATGATTGAACATAAAATACCCTCAACTACTTAGGGTCTGGAATGGTAGGTCTTTTAGGATCTGCGGTATACGGGTCTGACATGGTCTAACTTTCATTGTTGACCCTTAGGCCCCTGTCACTTTAGACCCCCTAAAACGGTTAAAGTAACACCAGGTTAGACCCTACGTAGACGTTACAAAACAGCTAGGGGAAGTCCATTCCAGACCCATGTGCTGTTGACATACCAAATCCATCAACATGTCATCCATCATCAACAATCATCAACATATGGTTGCGAGTCAAAATGCACAGCCCGAACTATACTTTGAACCCACACGCCGATTCATTCCCCCGATCCATACCAAAACGCAAGTGATCCAGACCAATCCATATGCCCGGATCACCGCGGGTAGATCGATACCCAAATCTTGACACACACGCACACACACACACACACCCATATATCAGCATCCAGAAGCATCAAGGGCATATTAGTCTTTGTCACTCGTCGTGGTCCAAGATAACATCTAAACCAGCGTGCTTGAATTTGGAGTGATACCGGTGACCGAAACAAAAAAAAAAAGGTGAGAAAAAATCAGCTGCAATGAAGTCGGTTGCAAAAGCCCAAATAACTTGAGATTTGTGACCGGCATTGTCGCCTAGCCTCGAAGCGACCAGTGCTTGGCGCTATACGGTTCTAGCATGCGCTAGCCATCCTGGTGAAATGGGATGATTTGGCAGAAACTAGTATCTTGAGAATGGTGTTCCATCAGAGCTACCCAAGGATTGCATGCGTTAAAGCTGCCTATCCGCCTCCATTCCACGGAAAAAACTGGAAGCCTACCAATTCAGGCCCTGCCTTGCTTGGTGTTGTCACCAGCATTCCCCATCTGGGAGAATGACATTTTCGGCAAGGGGTTTTGAATGGTGTTTGACTAGAGCTACCAAAGGATTGCGTGCGTTCAAGGTATGGGCCTACTATCCCAGACCCTGGTGCATGGGTTCGATCCCATTCCACAAGATCCATCTTGGACAAGTATATTTTCAGCAAGGGGTCTTGAATCGTGTTTGATTAGAGCATCGAAAAATCGCACGCTTTAAAGCTATTGGCCTACTATCCCAGACCCCAGTGCATGGGCCCGATCCCATTCCACAAGACCCATCTGGGAGAATTATATTTTCAGCAAGGGGTCTTGAATGGTGTTCCGCTAGAGCCACCGAAGGATCGCATGCGTAAAGCTGTGGGCTTGCTATCCCAGACCACAGAGCATAGGTCCGATCCCTAAGACCCATCTCGGAGAATTCTATTTTCAGCAAAGGGTCTTGAATGGTGTTTGACTAGAGCTACCGAAGGATTGCATGCGTTCAAGGTATGGGCCTATCATCCCAGACCCCAGTGCATGGGTCCGATCCCATTCCACAAGACCCATCTGTAGGAATTATATTTCACCAAGGCGCCTTGAATGGTGTTCCACCAGAGCTACCCAAGGATTGCATGCGTAGAGCTGTGGGCTTACTATCCCAGACCCTAGTGTATAGGTTCGATCCCATCCACAAGATCCACCCCAACTCCAGTCCATCGTAAAAGTTGTAGGACTACCAATTCACGCCTTGCCTTGCTTGGTGTTGTCACCGGCAGTCCCCATCTGGGAGAAACAAATATATTCCCAGCGAGGGGTCGCATGCGTTCAAGCTAGTGGCCTAGTATTTCAGACCCAAGTGCATGAGCCCGATTCCATTCCACAAGACCTATTTGGGAGAATTCTATTTTCAGCAAGGGGCTTGAATGGTGTTTGACTAGAGCCACCGAAGGATTGCATGCGTTCAAGGTATGGGCCTACTATCCCAGACCCTAGTACATGGGTCCGATCCCATTCGACAAGACCCATCAGGGATAGTTATATTTTCAGCAAGGGGTCCTGAATGGTGTTCCAACAGAGGTGCGGAAGGATTTCATGCGTAAATTTGAGCAAAGGGATCTTGAATGGTGTTTGAGTAGAGCTATCGAAGGATTGCATGCGTTCAAGGTATGGGCCTATTATCCCAGACCCCAGTGCCTTGGGTCCGATCCCATTCCAGAAGACTCATCTGTAGGAATTACATTTCACCAAGGCGTCTTGATTCAACGTGCTTGTGGCTTCCTCATTTTTCAGAAACAAGTAGAACTTGCTGGATTGAGTTGGCAGGCTATGAGGTATGGTCTTGCTGCTATGTTCCTCCCCACAGTCTCTCTGAACGAGCTCAAGTGGTTCACCAATTCTTCCGTGAATGGGATTGGGTGGTGGCACACTATGGGAAACTGGATGCTGCAAACAATACCCGTACAATTGTGCTTGGGTGTGGTGACCTCAATATGCACGATGATATCCGAAACCTTTTTGAGCAGTGCTTGCATCACCGAGGCCTTGCTTGGTTGTCTTCAAACGGTGCAGCAACACATGTACGGGGTGGCATTCTGGATTTTTTCTGGGGCCCAAGCTCTCATGCGATTGTGTCCTTGCAGCTGCATAATGGTAGTGATTGCAGGCTAGCAGGATGCCGACACCCAGCTTGCGGTGACATGTATGGCTTCACAGGTTCTCATGATCTGGATCACTTTGCATGGACTTTTCAATCGGCATTCAAGCATGTCAATGCTACTAAGCCTGCCAGTCATGTGAAATTTTCCAAATCTATTGATGCCTGGACGGCTGCGGTTGCACTTTATGGAAGGGAAACTTTCGAAATGCTGAGTTTGGATATCGAAACATCCTTTCAATCGCAATACTCCTTTCCCAATGCAAGTCGATCGGACAGCCGGGCAATTGTTAACTCTTGTGCCTTGATTTGGGAAGTCATCATGGTCATGGTTGGTTATGCAGCTGGCCTCCTCACTGTTCGGCCACACCTTCGCACGCCAAAAGTCCCACACGCGGTGCGCAGTGCTTTTAACGGCTTGGTGCGCGCTTGCAGGTTTACAGGCGGTGAGCAAAGTGACTTGGTTGACTCAGTTGAGGAAGCACGTGATGCCTACCGAGCAGCTGTACGCGATCACAAGCAGGAATCAAAATATCGTCGCTCTGAAAAGTATCTGGAATTGTGCCGGAGCAATGGCTCAGAAGCCGATGTCTTTCTTGCAAAATGTCTACGACGAAACAAGCTTGGTCTCCCAGATTTCATGGTATCCGAGGAAGGGATCCAGCTCATGGGTCATGAAGTTCTTGAAGGAGCAGCTGATTACATTGCATCCCATCAGGACATGAATCCTTTTGCAGATGTTGCTCACCGCCTAACTGTTGAATCTGGTCTAGTTTCTATGCGAGCTTACATGCGGCGTGTGGTTCATCAAGAGCGTCTCTCAGTTCATAATGATGTGACCAGCTCCATGGTGGAATCTGCTTTGAAACAAATTGACAAGAGTGCAGAATGCCGAGGCTTGCCATATGCGACCTTATTTGTTGATGTTTCTGAGCATGAAAAGTGGCTTTCGCTGATGCATGGCCTTGCATTTCCCCACGGAATCTCACCCAGAGTGTGGACGAAGCAGGATTTGTATCACACCCTGAAACCAGGTCGATCCCCTCAAGCTTTCTCAAGCTACAGGGTTCTGGGTCTAAACACAGCTCAAGGCCGGCTGCAAGAGGAAATATGGATGCTGAAACATCCCGAATTGTGGGAAAAAACTGGAGGATTTCAAGAAGGCCGATCACAATGCCTGATTGTGGTAGCAGCCGATTTTTGTGTGGCCGCCCTGCGCATAGCCCATGGGCTACCATATGCTACATGCTATAGTGATAGAAAAGAAGCCTTTGACACACAATGGCGGGCACCTATGCTTTTGAAGGTTGGGTACAGCATTCATGATCCACGTTCTTGGTGTGTAGCCGATGACCTCTTGCACACAACCACCATGAGTGTAGCAAAAGCTTCCCAACGCTCTAAGTGGTTCAANCAGCATTCATGATCCACGTTCTTGGTGTGTAGCCGATGACCTCTTGCACACAACCACCATGAGTGTAGCAAAAGCTTCCCAACGCTCTAAGTGGTTCAAAACTTGCATAGGCGTTGTTGAAGGCAGGAAGCTGTCTCCTATTCAATTTTGCTTGGGCCAGCAATTCCTTGAAGAAGTTGCGGGTCAACATTTGATCGGTGTTGGATTAAATCCTCCTCTGGATGCTGTTGTTGCTTATCACAAGCACAAGGACGGCTCTGATGACGGCAAGTATGATGTGGACAGTGCGCGTCAAATCTTTGATGCAGTTTCTTCTNCTGGATGCTGTTGTTGCTTATCACAAGCACAAGGACGGCTCTGATGACGGCAAGTATGATGTGGACAGTGCGCGTCAAATCTTTGATGCAGTTTCTTCTGGATCATGCGGCTGGGATTCAGCCATGCAACAAGCTTCTTCAGACACAACACGGCTCATCCTTCTGGATTTGGCATCGAGTATTCGTAGAAGCATGCGCTCCTTTGTGGATGATACCAGAGTGCCAGTCTGTTCCCATGGCCATGCTGCAGCGGCTATTCAACTTCTCGACACAGTGGCATCAGAAGAGCAATATATGTACAAGGCAGGAAAATGCAAAATTGTTGCCAATGGATTTGTGCATAGGAAACCAATTTCCTTACAAGGCAGCTTGGTTGAATATTCTGACAATGCTGTGCAGCTGGGATGCTGCGTCGATTCCAAGTATGACGCATCAGCGCATTTGTCTTTGATTTTGACCAAGGGACGCCAGAAAATGGCGCAGCTGCAATCTGATATGCTGCATCTAGGACTGCCTATGCAAGCACTGATGGCTGCAGTTTTTTCTCGAGTGCAACCAGCAGCGACCTATGGCATGGAACTGGTTGTGCATTTACCTGGCTTTGAGAAACAGCTCAATGGGCTCCAAGCGACGTGGATGAAGAAACTCGACCGAACACGAACACAAGGAGCTTAGTAATACTACGTACTCGTTGGTGTTTTGCTTCGCCTCTCCGCCCTTGCACTTCTTCGTGCTATTGCCTTGCGTCGTCGTGCAGCGAGTGATCCCCGGTATCGGCAGGAACATGANAGGCTGAGCCCACATCATGGGCAGCAGCGGTGTCCACAACAGAGCTTGACTTGAACCTTCCTTTCCCAGCAGCGGAATTGTGCCAGAGCACGCTGAGCCCAGCTCAGCGGAAAGCGAAGTTGCATCATCACGTCGTGTCTGTGCTGCAGCCAGCTATTCATCAACTTGAATCACGCTCATGGATGTCATCGAGGAAGAATACCCAANCGGAAAGCGAAGTTGCATCATCACGTCGTGTCTGTGCTGCAGCCAGCTATTCATCAACTTGAATCACGCTCATGGATGTCATCGAGGAAGAATACCCAATATTTGCAAGGCGTGGATGCTTCTCATTGGACAGTCCAGCAAGTGGCACCATTGGGAGCGTCAGTGCGGGATTGCCAGGCGTGGGCTCAGCTCAAGCTCCAAGGCTTCTTCACTGTCCAAGCCAATTCTTTCAATCCCAGAGGGAGTTGTGCTTTTTGTGGCAGCTTGGAGATGGAAAACGTGGATCATCTATTCTTTCGGTGCTCTGTAGTAGCTCATCGGATGCGACATGTTCTGCAGAGTTCCAGTGCTTATACNTGGCAGCTTGGAGATGGAAAACGTGGATCATCTATTCTTTCGGTGCTCTGTAGTAGCTCATCGGATGCGACATGTTCTGCAGAGTTCCAGTGCTTATACCTGCTATTGCGTTGGCGCAAACAGCCCTACTGCAGCAGAGGTGATGCAGTGGGTGCGAGCTGTTGGGCGGCTTTGGAAGATGATCGTGCAGTGAGCCTGGNTGCTATTGCGTTGGCGCAAACAGCCCTACTGCAGCAGAGGTGATGCAGTGGGTGCGAGCTGTTGGGCGGCTTTGGAAGATGATCGTGCAGTGAGCCTGGCGCGAAAATGCTTGCTGAGTTGAGCGGGGAACAGTTGCTTGCGGCCTTGCGATTTTTTTTTCCCTTTTGCCCCAGGGTTCATTTACAGATTCCACTGGATGTCACTCATGAGTGTCTCTGACTGGTTTTTTGTAGCCTTGTGTCCCGGGACAATAACCAAAACCACCCCTTGAACATTTTGGAGCCTCNTGAGTGTCTCTGACTGGTTTTTTGTAGCCTTGTGTCCCGGGACAATAACCAAAACCACCCCTTGAACATTTTGGAGCCTCTGATTTGTCAAACAACCTATTGGCTGTCAAGATGTTCGTGAGCCTTTCGGCGTGTTTTTTCCTGCCTCGTCCATTCTGCTGCTCTCGTTCTCCTGTTGGTGCATTCCGGACCATTGCTTTCACCTGGTGCAAACATGGCATGGATAGTAACAGACAAGGTGCGACTGGGCAACTTTTTTTTTCTTTTTACAGGCACGCGCATGCTCATGGTGGCTGCTGGCATACATACATTGTTTTTTTTTAAACACTCCGTGGACGGCGTTCTGTTTTTTTTTTTTTGTTTTTTCTTTTCCTTTTCTTTTCCCCTGTAAATTGAGCTGGGTCAGTCTTGCGTGCGTCTTTTTCAAGATTCGATCCATCTGAAATCCTTGTCTCCCCCNACTGTTGTGGTTGCATGGGTGCTTCAAGGGTAGCTAGGGTTCTTCAGTTGCCGGGGATCGGTTTAAGGGTTGAAGGCGGGCTTCCAGTGACAAGCTTTTATTCCTGAAGTGTCCCAGTTTCACCTTCATCTCTTTGTAGTATGCTTGCATGCTCCGGTTAGTGCAAGCTAGGTTTCAGTATCGACATATGCTGAGACTGNCCTTCATCTCTTTGTAGTATGCTTGCATGCTCCGGTTAGTGCAAGCTAGGTTTCAGTATCGACATATGCTGAGACTGAAAATCGCGCAGAAAAAAAAAATCTTGAATGGTGTTCCACCAGAGCTACCCAAGGATTGCATGCGCAAAGCTGTCGGCTTACTATCCTTCACTATCCCAGACCCTAGTGTATAGGTTCGATCCCATCCACAAGACCCATCCCAACTCCAGTCCATCGTAAAAGTTGTAGGACTACCAATTCACGCCTTGCCTTGCTTGGTGTTGTCATCGGCAGTCCCCATCTGGGAGAAACAAATATATTCCCAGCAAGGGGTCTTGAAAGGTGTTCCACCAGAGCTACCGAAGGATTGCATTCGTTCAAGCTCGTGGCCCACTATCTCAGACCCAAGTGCATGAGCCCGATTCCATTCCACAAGACCCATCCCGACTCCAGTCCATCGCAAAAGCTGGAGGACTACCACTTCACACCCTGCCATACTTGGAAGCGACCCGTGCTTGGAGCTAGTGTTGGAATATCGTGGAAGCCACGTGTTAAACCAATACCATGGAAACTGGTGGGTTCACCGTCATACGCTGGGGTTGTGGGATAAGCCAATGGCTTCAGCGGGTGCAATCCTTCGGTAGCTCTTTTTGAGCACCGTTCACGAGCCGATGATGAGCATTCTTATCCCAGGTGGGAATGGCATTTGGTATCAAATAACATCGGCTAATGTCACTCGATAATGGTTTTGCAAAGTAATCCCACGTCACCAGGACGGCTAGAACAGGCTAGAAACATACAGTTCCAAGCACTGGTTGCCTCAATGCTAGGTCACAATGCTGTCAACTTACATGTGGGTCTGCACTGAAATTCCCCGTACACGATACAATTCGAGGAGCGTGGAAAAAGAGAACGCTGGCTACTTTCAGTGCTGTGGGCAAGGTTGTGAGAGTGGAGGGGTCTACAATGAAGTTCCACGTAAAGCATACTTGTTAACATAGGTTGCGGAAAATNCTGGCTACTTTCAGTGCTGTGGGCAAGGTTGTGAGAGTGGAGGGGTCTACAATGAAGTTCCACGTAAAGCATACTTGTTAACATAGGTTGCGGAAAATCTTTTCCAGACCTCAATTTACGTACCGCCCATGAAGGTCTACAATGATTTTTTTTTTCCTGCCACACCTTTTTCGGGCGAGTTCACGCGCTGGTGGAGGGGCTCAGGGGGGCATCCGAGAGGGGTGGGGCGGTTGGTCCTCTGGGTGGGTCTCGAGGAGCTCGCTGAGGGGTGGGGTGGGGGTCTCGGGCGGGTACGCCGCGTGGGAGGGTGGCGGCGAACGCCCGCTGCGCGGCGCAGCTGATGAGGCCAGACCAGCGCGCGATCCAGGCGGTCCTGGCGGTGGCCTGGAATGAAGGGGGGGCCCCGCGCGCCTTGGCATGGGCCAAGGCGCGGACGGTGTCGACCGCCTCCGTGCTGAACCGGCCGCCGAGCTCCAGCCCGAAGACCAGCAGGTGGCAGCGATCGGCGCGGGCGAGTTCAGGGTAGGTGCGGTATTTCCGCCGCCGCGCGAGGGTGAGCGCCGCGCCGGTGAAATTTTGAAACGATAACTCTTCTTGGAGAAGTTCATCTTAGACCCCAGATTTCGGGGTCTACAATCAAATCCTCAGGTCCCTGCCAAGTATTTGCCGGTATGACATAAATGGATTACTGCCACGGGCTTGAATTCAGCCGGCGTCCGTGCACGTTTAGAAACATATGAGCCACCGCAACAACTCCGGCAGTACTAAACACGTAAGAGGCGGACATCGGTTTTCGGGGAATTGATGGAAACAAAAAAAAAGTGAAGTAGTAAGTAGTAAAAATAATCGATGGGACCCTTCCAAATTAGCCATACCTCCCTTCAAGGTTGTGTCATCTTGACCGTTGATTTCTGACGTCTTTGGTGAACTAGATTTGGGATCATACGGGCACGTGTTGCTCAGCAAGTGTCTTTCTTGATGTCCCTGGAGTGATCCTCGCAGGAGAGAATCCGCGGAAACGGAAGCCAAGTCCCTGTGAAAATGTTTGTTTCACTAGCTGTTTGCACATCCCTGTCTTGCATGCTTTCATTGTCTGTCCACTTGAAGTTGCACCATTTCGATTGCCTCGTCGCTGACTTTATTTACCCAATGCTATTGTTCATTGAAGCTTTTGTGTGACAAATTATTGTCGTTGCCGAAAAGTGTTTCCATGGACTCCCCATGTGACTTAGCGCTGTTTTGATTGCCTCTATGCTGACTCTAATTTCGTATTGCGGTTCTTTCGTGACACTGCTTTCTGACAAAGTATTATACCGTATCAACAAGTACCACATTTGGATATTATTGAGATGAATTTTAGCGACGCCCTAGCGATGCCTAAGCGATACCCAGGCCATACGCTTTTGGTGTCCCAGACACCCTGATGCACATCAGTCTGTGAACCATTAATGTTTTTGAACATTGATGGCAAGCTAGGAAATAGCTAGCTAAAGAGGTAACCACTTAACCATTTCGACGCATAGATAGATAGAGACATAGAACGATGGAAAGACGAAAAGATGGAACAATGGAAAGAAGAAAACCAGAACGATAGACAGGCATCATATCCTAGAGGCCCGGAGAGCTGGAAAGTTTGCCATAGTACTCGGGGCCCGAAGGGGCCCAGAGAGCTGGCAAGTTCCTAACAATGTTCTGGTCTGCAGAGGCCCGGTGGGCTGCAGAGCTTGCTCGAGAGTGGCTGTGTAGCGGGGACTGGGAAAAAAGTGGCCCCACATGCGTGGTTGCAGCGATTGCCTGCCGACTAAAAAGCAGCACAGCCGCAGCTCCGGAACCAAGTAGATAATTGAACCTACCCTCAAACGATACACCCCAAGTTTGCCATACACAATTTTTGCGCAAATGTGTGGTAAGCGATGGGACCCTTTAAATTTGTGGATATTTTTTCCTTGAACCAAGAGTGTCCGAGATTGCTCATATGGTTGTACCATGTCTGCGCTTCCAGCACTTTAGACAAATCCCGCGACATTTCCACAATCATCATCGCCGCCACTGCACTTCACACATCTTTGCGCGTGTCGCGTTGACGTGGTTCACGGAACGCTGCTGGAAATTGAAAATCGTCACAGGTGCCTGCAAACATTTTTTTCCAACGAAATGCGAGCCATAGTGCAGGCTGCGGGGGCTACACGTCAGCAGTTTTCTAGTGAACTCCCGTCTTTCCAGGTAATTCTTCACATTGACCCCCATCAGATCATATCGAGTCAAACCCACCGGTACCCACGACATCGACATGGAACTGGTATCCTGCCAATGAATCAGGGTCTACTTTTTGTTGTGGTGAGAAAAAGTAACAAGTGCCGAATTGTATATAGAGGTATGATATGGATGAAAGGCTTCAGAGAGCGTTATTTCCGGCCAATGTGCTCTTGGCGGTGCGAAATTGAGAGATATTGAATAATATTTTTGGTGGTAAGGTGGTGGAAAATGTGGAGTAGGTAGCATACTACACGTTGAAGGGATATTCGTTGAGTAGGGACCACGCAACGAGGTGCATGAGCGTAAGCAAATTGTTCACAAGAACCGTTCGATCATTCAAACTCTGAAAAGGAGCAGGTCCCTGTGCGTCAAAAGGGTTATTCAACTTGGAAGGGTTGTCGGAGAGCTTTATTGTGGAACGCGTTGAACGTGGTGATTTCACCACGGGTGTGTGTGTGTATGTGTGTGTGTGGACCGGTGAGTCAAAACAGTCAAAACCATAAAGGACACTTGCCATGAGAATGCTGAAATGATTTCGAAGGCGCCAGATCTGCGTTTTTTCTGCATTTTAAACGGGGTCCTGTCCCTCCAGGAAGTTTTTTTGCCGGCGCTTTTTCAAAAAGGAATTTAGGGGGGCTTAAAATCTAAAGAAGTGTAGAATATATACGACAGGGGCACGGTGCTTAAATTTTTCGGGTGTAAGGTTCGTAGAATTGTGTAGTTTTAGGTTCATGGGTTTGGTTGGTATCAATTTCAAGGGCTTTCAAAACATCAACCATGCAAAACAACAGGGATGCATGGGATGACGGTTCGCGGCTCGCGTTTCTTAGGGATTTTGCTTTTGAAGATCCAAATGGCAATGGTTTACCATGTCGACCCCTATCACAATGCATGTTACGAAAGGCCGAACTTACGAAACCAGTTGTTGAGTGATGGGGGCAATGTGTACTGAAATATTAAGAGTGGATAATGTTGTTGATAGCGAAAATTGTTGACATCAATTCTACTCATGCTGCAATGTTGGTTTCACGCGGGTCCTTGCAGGAAAAAATGTCACAATTTTTAAACAAAGACCGTGCAAACGAAAAAGGCAAAACCCAAAAAGAAACAAAATACACAAAACAAAACATGTCAAACCCATCCTATTCCACTTTTGACACTATTTTCGGGCACGTGATGCTTCGGTTCCGGACACATGGCGCGCAATGTGTCACACACATATATGCTTATTATATCTTATTATGCCTCGAAGTAATGGCGAGGAACGAACCATGTCAACATTTCCTTTTTGAGACAACATTGTGGTCGCACAGCTGTTTGGACGTTTGACAAAAAAGTTGAAAACACATGCCGTTTGTGTGTACAGAAGGTGATGCGAAAACCTAGGAACAAACACCTTGGCACATACATGCATCAAGAAGTTACTGTTATTGTCAACCCTGGATTAATAAACCTCTAGGCTGTTTAATTGGGGGGTACCATGTAAGTATTAGATTACAACTATTTGGGGATTACCGTCAAATTAATAGACGATGGTTTATTAATCCGGGGTTGAAATTATGCACTATTTTGGAAACCAAGGAAAATACCGTAGTCATTTCCGCTCTCACGGTAAGTACGTGCAACAGGATAGGACCATTGGCACAGTTTTGGGGCATGTCTGGCATTGGATGCCCATGTTAGGACACCCCACTAAACGAAAATCCTACCATTTATATACATCACTCCCCGTAATTCAGGTACGTGCCTTAATTTAGAAATTAACTTAGCCAAGTAGGGGGCTCTTCTTGTAGCATTTTTTAAATATGTTGCCCGACGTTGCAATGTGTTTCCCGGTGCCAACATTGTTTCGTTCCGAATGAAGGGGTGCAGCTGTTTACCTTGGCCCAGATGGGCCGGCCGGTGAAATGCAGAGGCTCGCACATTCCAGATTAGCAGTGTCAAGTGATCATTTTGGTGGGCGGTTGCGATCCATTTGTCCATATCAACCAACCAGCATTTTGTATATATTTTCGACGTTTGGAGATGGTGCAATGATGAATGCGGATTGTTGTCCATTTCGAGTGTGTTGGCTCTGACGAGCCACACAGGTGATAGTCTTCCATTTTGTGTGCTGCTTCGTGTGCATTGTTTCAAATGCAAATCTTCTCTGTCGCGATGGTTTTCTTCTGGATATGAATCAATGATAAACGTGCAAGGGTCACCATTTGGAACACTGTTTTTGGATATGTTTCGACATTGTTCCATTTTACATGATAGGATTTCTCGTTCCGAACACCTATTTTTGACCCCGTCCAACGTCAGACGTGAAACGGTTCTCGTTTGTTTTGAAATCTTTTTCGTGATCCCATGCAATGTTTTGTCCTGTTCTCCAAAGGGCACATGTGGTGCAAAATGTTTGAATATTTCATGATTGGAGAAGGATGGTGTGTTTATGTTGTGCAATGTTTCAAAGACTGGTAAACCGCGTAAACTAGTTAAAAATCAGTCTACATCCATTTGCAAACTGTAATGAAGTGCTTCCCTCCAGGCCTGCAGTGGCTTCTGAAAGCTGGGGCCCCTGACGGTTGCAATGTGACACGGTGGTTTTTCCAAGCGCACGGAATGCTGTCACTTGATTGAGTCACGTGCGCCAAGATAGATATTCTTGACAGGACAGAAGCAATGTTGGTTTGTTGCGGTCTCAAACCTGCAATGAAGGCGGCTTTATGAAACGTGATTCCGTCTCAGTCATCCCATGCAAGAAAATACCAAACTCTGTGCGCCAGACACTTCGAAACACAATGCGCAAAACAAACGTTCATATCCAGACAGGTGATTTTGAAAGAAATTTAGTCCCTACCCCGAATCGTGGGGGCGCGGTTCGGAGCCATGTCCATCCGCATCACCAAGATTGATTGTGACAAATACAGCACGAAGTTCACAGCTCAGAATCACGGCCTCCCCCGAGGGGCGCGGGTGAGAGTGACAGGTGCGCTGCAGTTTGTGTTGGCGAAATACGCAAACATGGGTTTGTCCGAGTTTATTGATTTGGGGTATCCCAAAACCAGTGGGTTTTCCCTTTAAAACACGAATAAGCACGACAAGTTTTAGAGGATTTGGGGGTGCCCCACATGATGAGAAAACATGTAAGGTCGGGGCCCCAAAATGGAATCATGGGGAAAACGATCATGATTCATTTTCAAATGAGTGCAAGTGGGCATGGGTCAAGCCAACATGAAACATTGCAAAATTGGAAAGGTGAACGGCCTCAAACACATGTACAGAATAGAATAAATATTCTCTAATAATGACTGCTGGGCTAGTGACGGAAGTCCAAGGGTGCGGTGATGTAAATGATGGCCCTGTGAGGCATACCAGAGATTTCGGAATCTGAGACACTTCTGACGGATGACTGCAAGAGCAATAGCTTCTCCCTTCGCAGGGATGTTTGCGTAGATGTGGCAAGCATCGATGACGCCAGCTGCATCGTCAGAACCAAGCAACCACATCAAATATCGGATCCCCATGACGCTTGTTAAGGCTCAATAAGTTTTGGTTTTCGAGCTCAGGATGGTTTACCGGTTTACCGTCTGGCAATTCAACATGGCTATTGAAAAGCCCTCGCTTTTATCCATTGATAGGTCGTTATCCACTTGAAATGGTGATTAATTATCCATTGCCATGTTAGATTACCGGAGTCCCAGTTCATTCAGTTCGCATATGGTTTGTCATGCTTTGCCTGAAAATAGGGTACCTCCTAAATCCACTGGTTAATCAGTCTCTTTCTAGACAAGTGGATCCGTTTGTTATACCCTGTCAGACACATCAACCATGCAATGTCTCAGCTGCACCAAGGCAGGAGTGAAACTCAGGGGCTTCGACACTGTGAGGAATTTGAAGCTGGAGGAGGGCTATAGCATTGAGAGCATCATCGATTCCTATTCTTTGCGCTTACATTCCTACTGCCATGCCCAAAGAAAGAGTCTTAGACTTCGAAAGTGAATTTTGTTTTTTGTTGGCAAGGGAAGGAGGGGAAGGAAACAGACGCAAAGATGGGTCACGCTGCTGAATGACTTCTCTTTCTGTCTATCTCTCTATCTCTATATCTATCCATCTATCCATCCATTAAATCTAGTCTACTCTCAATCTTGATCTTCATCTTGATCTTAATCTCAATCTCATTCTTAGTCCAAACTAACCTGAATCTAAATCTGATCTTGATCTTGATCTTTTCTTTTCTTATCGCAGCTTAATCTGATCTAATCTGATCTAATCTGATAAAATCTGATCGCATCTTATCATATTTTAGCTGATCTGATCTGATCTTATCTTCCCTTATCTATCTATCTACCCATCTATCTATCCAATCCAATCCAATCTAATCCAATCCAATCCAATCTAATCCAATCCAATCTAATCGAATCCAATCCAATCTAATCCAATCCAATCCAATCTGATCCAATCCAATCCAATCAAATCCAATCCAATCCAATCTATCTATATTCTGAAAGCTTTGCCATGGATCAAGTACTGCGCAAAATTGACCGATTAATTTTTCTATGGATCAACACCATCCCCTTTGTTGGATCGCTGCCAGCTACAGCTTAGCCCCGAGCCCCAGGTGGATTCCTGCAAAGCTGTCCTGCAGTCTCGTAGATGCGACGCTGAGCCGCGACCACTGTAACCTGGCTGTGTTTTTTCGGTGATTTTGCATTTTGGCAGTGTGAAATCAACTACTTGGGGAATCTATAGCTGCATTTTTTTTGGAAACCTTATCTTAAGCGAATCCGAGGTAAAGTGATGCTCTCGGAGAGGGGGGTGAGGACTGGCTGCTTGGCTTGAAACAATGAAATGTGGAACCCCAACCAGATAATAGTTAAAAATTGTCGGGGCCCAAAGATCCCCAAAGAGCCTTCTTGTGTGCAAAGATGATGACCTGATGGACATCCTCATTTTTATCCAACTTGAGAACTGTTTTGTCAAATGTGTGGAAGCAATGTCCAACTGGATGCATATGCGGATGCCCTGCATCAACACCACTGAGCAGGAAGCTGTCTTGTAAAATTCAAAATCAAAATTGAGATCCATGGGGTTTCTGCTTGGTAAGGAAATGACTTGACAAACCAATGGCACAACGGGCGTCGTTTGCTGGCCCCGTCCAATTTTTTTTCCCACACATCCGTTTTACCCAGCTTTGGCTTTGATTCCTTGATTCCAAACTTGAAAGCCGAGTTCGTGGTTCCGCCTCTGTGATCCATCAGCACTACTCCGAGCAGACATGCATGAGAAAGTGGCAATCTACATTGCGTGCTGCTGTTTCTGCTGACAAACTGAGCAAGGAGAAAAAGGAGCCCGAGGAGCCAGCCACGGTGACTCAGCTTCCGGATGTATTCTCCTTGCAGGTCGACTCGAGTGGTTGGGAAGACTGCCACGGCATTTTCCATCGTGCAGAGAGTCCTTTGCGATTCGAGCTGGGACGTGGGCTGATCTCCATCGTTTATGTGGAGAGCTTGAAGTCCTGGTGCATGCTGGCAGAGGTTACTCGTCTGTGGCTCATGCTTTTGGTTGGCGAGGTTTGTACTTCAGACATGTTTGGGTGTTTCAGAAACTTCCATCTCGGTTGCGGAATTCTCGTTTTTGAACTTGTTAGATTTGGTCTTGCGATTGTGTTTGCTGACAGAGGTTGCACCACTGTACCCCTTAGAGTTCGAGTACTTGTACTTGAAACAGAAGGACATGGAAGGGCCACAACTTCTCTACATTTGCCGTGGCAGTCAGGGCCTTCATGGCCTGTGGGAACCGGTGCTTGGCCCAGCCCCTGGTCCTGATGTGAAGCTTCACAAGGAAGTGGCTGTTCGTTTGAATGGAGACGCTTCCACGCAGTCATCTTTGCTTTTGCCTGGCATCGGTTCTATCGTTTTAGATTTCCTGTTCAACTACACTTTTGCCAATTGGCGAGGTGGCTTTAGCTTTTCAGGAATCTGGGGTTTGAGTTCTTTGGAAGCCATCCTTTGTGCTGTGCATCTATGGAAAAGCATGCAAGTTTGCAGCTCCGTGTGTCGGACATGGCGAGATACTTTGCAGCCCTGCAGCGACTTGACAAAGATGTGCTACCACGCTGTGCAGCTTCCAGAGCTTCCGGAGGATTCGTTGGAGGCAGTGAATTTGCCAACTGTCACAGAGCTTGTTCGGGCCATCAAGTTTTCCGCTACTTGGTGGAATGCAGCTTTGATGCTTCCCAGATCATCGTTTTTCAGAGGCAAAGCGTGGCCTGCGCAAATCTCAAAGGTTGATCTAAAAACGGAGATGAGTGAAGATGAGGACCACTTCCTTGAAGGGCCATCTGCCGCCTTCCTCAACCAGCATGCAAAAGCATTTCTGAAGGCTGCAAAAGACATGTTGCAGGTTCCGCTGGCATGGAATACAAGGCCTGAGTGTCGAGGCCTCGCCACTATGGGTGATGGCCGTCGTTTTGCCAGCTGCCATTTGCTGGAGGAGTTCTCCGGCGACCGGGGCAGGAAGTTGTGTCGGGTCCTGGCACAGGCGGATGCCGAGGGCTACATGGAGCTTCTTGCCTTGGACGGGTCCAGCATGAAGCCGGACCGGCGTAGCCTGGCCCCATTGCTGCAAGGTGGTCTCAGGCTTCAGTCAATCACACGACAATGGAGATCCAGAAACAAGAAACCCAGAGGCCCGAAAGATCCTTGTGATTTCTTCCTGTGTAAGGAAGCCTCGCGATGCACGGAGTGTCAGGAGGATGTGGAGGGTCGAAGTCGTTTGGGTGCTTCCGAGTTGTTCGGTGGCTACCGTTTGGACTTCACGGACGGTTCCAGACAGATCAGCCTGGAGATTGAGGTGAAAATCATCCCATTTTTTGTCACTTCCAAAGACATGTCTCTCTTGTCTGAGCTTCAGAGCTTGCTTCCGCTGTCCGATGCGATCGACCCATGGTGCACTTCGTCCGAAGCCGAGGACGAGGATGAGGACGAGGACGACCAAGGCGACTCGGACGACCTGGGCGAGCACGGCGAAGGCGATGAGGAGGATGCTGAAGATGCCGAAGATTCTGATGCGGATGAAGATGAGGATCAAGATGAACCCGAAGGTCAGGAAGTGAATGGGACTGGCCGCAACGAGGCGACCGGGGCTGGGGGAAACAACGGGGCGAGGCGACGGCTGATGGGGAAGCAGCCGCCGCCGCGTGAGTGGTGCTGAGGCAAAAAGAGGTTGATGCTTGGTGCGTGCTGCATATTGCCAACCAGGAGTTGTACACATTTTGAATTTTGCATCATTGTGCCAGTTTTCAAAAAACAATTTCCCTGTAAATCTGTACGATAGTGCCCTACAGCATCTCCTGCCAAAGGCCCTGATGGTTGTAGCAACTTGGCCAGAGCTTGGGAGTTGTGATTTAGCCCTACGGTGCCAAACTCCTTCTGAGAATGTATTTTGGGTCTAATGATTGCAGCTCGGAGGGCATTTGGAGCACTAGGTATGAGTCAAAATCAACGGGTCCAATACGTTGGGCCTTTTTAAAGTTCAGTAGCTAGCCTTCTTTTTGTAATGTTTATCTGGACCTCAAGTTCAGATGTCACGAGAGATGTGTGACCATCATGGGCACCGCTGCGATGATCGGGATGTTTAACGAGCATTTGATGGGAATATCATGTGAATCCAATGGGGGTGGCATGAGGATATACCACCAATATACCACCAATGGTACGGGTTTGGTTCGGACATGTTCGGACAGTGGAACTCAGAGATCCAAGAGCTGTCAGGGACATCATTGGGCAGGAGATCACGAAAGGTAGCCTAGGCTACCTGAGCTGGTCCGTCAAAATTTCGGCTTTCCAAAGTAGGGTTCTGGTGATGTTGGTATTGTCCATATCAGCGTAGCGGCAGCAGATCTGGACTTTATTTTTTCGGTTGTTTTGGGTAATGTCGATGACTAGACTCAACACTTCGTTGCAATACTTCCATCGTTTTGTTCCCCCATCATGTACGTGCATTCCTTCTCTGCGCAGCAGTTTTCTCATCAACTTCTTTTCCTGCTTTGTTTTTCTTTACTGTGCTGTTCCTGTAGCGTCTATGGCTGCCTTCACTGTTACTTTAGTTTCGTCACAGCCCTCATCCAAGCCCTTCCAACACTTCCCTTTTTCAATTGCATTTCTTTCAATATGACTTTGGATGACTTTTTATTTTCTTTTCTTGGTACCATGTTTTGTTCATTTCTCTTTCTTATACGTATGTACTTTGCTGCGTGGCATGCTTAGCTCCGAGGAGACACTTCTTTCGCCGCTCCTTTTTCAGCACATGTTCGCAATTTATATATTTATCCAAGACTGCGTCGCATTGTTGCAAGGTGCTTCTGGCAACAAGTCTGCAAATAGACTTTGCCAGCATTTTTTGTCAGATTTTTCTGTTACAAGGCACTTGCTACGTTTCTTGTGGCACCCGTCCGGCATGTTCTACACCCGCCTTCAATCTAGTCCTGGACAGCACGGCTTGGATTAGGTCCACCCCGGTGGCTGGGGTGGACGCATTTCTTGGGCTTTATACAGCGCAGGTGGGATGCTGCCACGTTGCGCGACTTGAATCTAATTTCTGCCAGCAGTATGGGGTTTCATTGACAACACCGCAGAAGGAAAAGTGACCATGCGTAAAAATACCCGACCTGGTTCTTTGTTGATGTTTTGGCCCCCTGCCCAATACGAGGCATTTTCGCACCAAGGGGCTGGGTCCTTTCGTGCTACGCTTAGAGAAACGCTTTACCGTTTTTTCTTGCCCAGCATGTTCTAAGTTTGACAAGAAATCAACACTAGCCAAAAACTTGACATGCCTTCTCTGTTTACCGGCCAATCAAATAGATTATGAATACAGCCCAGGTAGAGGATAGCCGGCTCAGACAGCAGCACCGCACCCCCTCATCATCCTCATCCTTGTCATCATCCTTGTCCCCATCCTCATCCTGCTGATTGTCCTCCTCACTTTCATCCTCATTTTCATCATCATCAATCTCATTTTCATAATCATTGATCTTCTTTTCATCCTCATTCATCACTGTCATTTTCATCCTCATTCATTTGATCTTCATCCTCATCAATCAGTCTGATTTTCATCCTGAGCAATCTCATTTTCATCCTCATCAATCTCATTTTCATGCCCAGCATTCTCATTTTCATCCTCATCAATCTCATCCTTATCAAAATCTCATTTTCATCAATCTCATTTTCATCAATCTCATTCTCATCAATCTGATTTTCATCAATCTGATTTTCATCAATCTGATTTTCATCCTCCTCCTCCTCCTCCTCCTCATCATCATCATCATCATCAACCTCATCATCCTCATCCTCCTCCTCATCCTCCTCCTCCTCCTCCTCCTCCTCTGCCTCCTCACCGTCATCATCGTCATCATCGTCATCATCAGCATCATCGTCATCATCGTCACCACCGTTCGTCATCGTCATCGTCATCATCATCATCATTATCATCCTCATCCTCATCCTCATCATCCTCATCCTCATCATCATCATCATCATCCTCATCATACTCATCATCCTCATCATCCTCATCATCCTCATCATCCTCATCATCCTCATCATCCTCATCATCCTCATCATCCTCATCATCCTCATCATCCTCATCATCCTCATCATCATCATCATCATCATCATCATCATCATCATCATCGTCACCCCCAACCCCCACCGTCGTCATCATCATCATCATCGTCATCATCAGCATCATCATCATCATCATCATCATCATCATCATCATCATCATCCTCATCATCATCAACATCACCATCACCATCATCACCATCACCATCACCATCACCATTACCATCACCATCACCATCACCATCACCATGGTCATCGTCATCATCATCATCATCCTCCTCATCCTCCTCCTCCTCCTCATCATCATCCTCATCCTCATCCTCATCCTTATCATCATCATCATCATCATCATCATCATCATCATCATCATCATCATCATCATCATCATCATCATCATCCTCGTCACCCCCACCCCCACCGTCGTCATCATCATCATCATCATCATCATCATCATCATCATCATCCTCATCATCCTCATCATCCTCATCATCCTCATCCTCATCATCATCATCATCATCATCATCATCATCATCGTCACCCCCACCCCCACCGTCGTCATCATCATCATCATCATCATCATCTCATCATCATGATCACCACATCATCATCATCATCATCATCATCATCATCATCATCATCATCATCATCATCATCATCATCATCATCGCAAAGATGCAAAAACTGGCATGATTGTCCTTCATTTCGCCCAAAGGCGGTGCAGTAGGTAGCATTGGATGACCTTAAGTTGTGTAAGAAGGCCCGACCAAAGATTTCTTTTTTTAAACGCTGTCCGGGGAAGACCGGCTATCGCATACGTTGCCGAGAGTTCCCTCCTTTTTTTAATCTTACAATTTATGTTGAATATCTTTTACACCCTTTGTTTCTCGAGGGTTCCAACTTTTTACTTCAAACTCCCTGATGCAGCAGAACCTACCGTTCCTCCACCCCAGTCCTCTCAAGTATTCCATTGCAACGTCAAATTGCCGGATCATCCTTCCAGTTCATAGGTTTAGCATGGTTTAGCCACTTCGAAACCCAGGTTTGGCAGGGTTCACGATCCTGGCTTTTCAGGCCTGGGAAATTTCGTGGACCTTGGAGTTTTCCATGACTGTACCCTACCTTTTTGAAATATTGGCAATAATTACTGGAAAAATATTGGAAAGATTGGACACCCCTTATACCTGGAGGTTTCAGTGGGAAAATCGTCAATAACTTGTGGATTTTCGATTGCCGTGTTTGATTACGGGAAGGTCAAGGTGGTATGATTTAGTCACAGTCTCTTTGACGTCCAGAAAACGGATTTACTTTGTTCGTTTCCGACCGCTGCAGTTTTAAAGAGACAGTGGGCGCAGACGGGGGCAGCTGCACCAGAGAACCACGGAATAACCGGTTGCGATAAATACCTTCCAGACCTTTTTTTTTCTACTAGCATTCTTTAGCAGCCTCTGGATTGCACCCACCCTTATTGTACAGCGTAGCTACAGTTGTAGGTCTTTTGAAGCGTCGTTCGGCGGCATGGATGGCTGCAAGAAGCAAAGGCTTTGTTCGTGGGACTCTTCCCCCAATCTTTCCACAGCGGCATGTGAGTTGAGGGCTGCTACTACAACCTCAAAACTCCAATCATGCACGGCGGGGGAAGAAGCGAGAATGAAGAAGGAGCTTGAAGCCTTCTATGAGAGGTTGAACCGGCTGCAAGAAACTTTTGAAGTCAGCCCATGGTACAAACCCATCATTGTGAGTGTGGAAGGGGCCAACATGAAATTCATCGAGGACGTGGCTGCCATGTTCCGACCCTACACACCCGTGCGTGTGGCATCCTCTCCTCCTGCATCCGGGAGCGTTGTCAGGGGCATCTTCCAGCAGCTTGGGGGGGCGGCAGCAAAGGCATTCGACGTGGTGTCCAACTACATGGCCGTGCAGGAATGCAAGGACGTTTGCATGGCTGAGCATCAGCCCTTAGTGTCCTGGATTTTGCTGTTGATATTGGATGAATTTGATATTTTCCCCCAACGGGGACATTCAGGGGAAGTTTTTAGATGATTTCTTCGATTTGATTCAGCAAGTCCAAGGTGTTCATCATGGAGAATTTCTGTTCTTCAGCCCGTCGTGGGCTTTCTGAGGATGTGGCCTTTGCATGGCCCCCAGGCTTACTGAAGCCCAAGCTGCAGATTGTGCTCAGAGATGATGATGATGATGCCACAAGCCCAGCAGCTGAGTGGGAAAAGCTCATTTTGACCAAGGGAAGCAGCGAGCAGCACATGCTTCAGCTGGTTAAGGGTGGGATCAACAAGAAGATCTTCCCTTCCACTGAAGACTTGCAGTCGCTGGGTGCAGATCCTCTTCGCTATCTAGTGGAGGTTTCAAGGAAGGAAGGGCTTTTGGGTGACAGAGCAGGGGACAAGAAATGGCAGTTGGGGAGGAGAGGGAAACACATCCCATGGTCCTTCCAGCTCGCTACTCCCAACCGTTCACCTGGGGGGCCCCCAGCTCTTCGGAACCTTGGAATCCACTCCGTGACAGAGACCGGCTTCATCTTCTTCACTTTGGGCAGTGCCGGTGGTGCCAGTGGGCAAGCAGGTGAGGAGGTTGTTGCCTCCATGGTCTTGCTGCTTGGCAGCTACCCTTTCCAGCAGCAGTGGAGGGGGGAAGGCATCGTCCGGAAGATGAGGGGATCCACTTTGCCACCTTTCAGCCTGGCCTGTGCGATGCAGAGGTGCAAGGAACTTGCCCATGAGCTGGCTGGGTCAACCAAAAAGCGAAGGTTTTTGGAAGACCAAGAGGCAGTGTTAGGTGGGATGGGTCCAAAGTACCCTTGAAAATAGGATGGTTTTGGCCTTTGAAAATGACCAGTCCGTTTTTGAAACCGAGTCTGGAACCAAATCCAGGTACTCGCCCTGATGATACTCGAGAAGGACCTTCCACTGCTTACATCTTCATTCCACGCAGGATGGAAGTTCTCATTGCACATCCCCCAGCTCCGGGAGGGACCCGGCGATGTGAGTGGCAGCGCTTGGCTGAGAGCCGACTCTGGGAGGGCCCCCGGGTGGTGTTGCCCTTCTCTCCATATTGCTTGGAGGTGTCTTGGGAGCCACGGGTTCGCAAGGCTACTGTGGTCATCATGGGTTCGCATACGGCAGGGAAGAGTTCTGTCAGAAAGAGGCTGGCTGAGAGAATGCAGTGGGAATCTGATGAGGAGTTAGGTACTTCCATGCGCGGAGAGAAAGAGGAGCAAGGCAAGTACCAAAAGGCTTGGGATGATGTGCTCCATCAAGCGGAGGTGGCCCGGGATCAGGAGCGGATGAGCACTTCGACCTCGAGGGTTGTGGAAACATGGCATTTGGGGAATTTTGTTTGGGCACTCACCCGACGTCCCGAGCAACACGGAGACTTGCTGAAGCGTGCAGAGGATGCCATTCAGCAGGAGCAGGAGGCCACCATTGTCCTGCTTGTCTTGCTGAAGATCAACCCCGCTACCATGGTGAGGAGGAGGGCCACATTCCAAACTTCCGCCTTGGCTTTCCAAGATGAGGAGGCTGATGCCTCAAAGCTTGCGAAAGCCACCGGTGAGAAACTGGATCAGATGCTTGGTGAGCACGACTTCTGCTTCCGTCATGGCAAGCTGCCGGTCTTGAAGCTGGACAACAATCAAGACGGAGAGGAAGCTTTGAACGACACAGTGGACGCCATTGTCGATTTCATCACCCTCTTTGTGTGATGCTTTCGCCACATGAATCTGTTTTTCAATGAGTTTCTGGGCTAAAACGCTGACTCGTGAAACAGGATCAAAAAAACGGCGCGAAAAATCTGGAATTCATGAGTGCTAAAAGCGACTGAACTGGAGCTGGTTGGCACAGAAGTCCTGTGCCAGGGCGGTTCACTGTGGGCTCGGTGCACTGAAAATTCCTGATTTTTGTGAAGAATCTTTGCTTTTCTCGCATTTCATTCATATGCTTCAGGACTTCCGCAGTGTTTTTCAACGTTGGCGCTGCGAAGTTCCGTGGGTTTCGGCCTGAGGCTTTGACTTGGATCCACCGAAGTTAGAGTTGCGTTAGTGGCAAGTGCTGTCATTGATACGACATACGGATTTCAGTCCTTAATCATGATATTAACGAATGATTTAATCAGGAATGCACCCGCCAAGTTTATCCAAAATTAGCATTCCAGAATCTTCAATGGATACATTTATGGTTTGGTCTACAGGGTTCGGCACAGTACCAGGCCAGTCTTTGCAGTGGAGCTTGCGCAAGAACAAACCAGGACAGTGTTCTTGTTTTTCTCCCGGGAAATATCGTTTTGTTGCCCCATTTGAGGTGCAACACTCGGGCCTGGCGCCTGGGCAGCGGCGGTTTCAAATCGACATGCGGCAGAATGGACCGGTCTTGTGAAAATTGTGTCGGGAGGACCTCCGCTTGACGCTGCTACTTATATACTGGGAAGGCTCTGCAAGAAAGAGTCACTTTATTGGTCGATGCGAATGTAGCAACACCGAACGTGTGAACATGCTTAAACGATGTCCTTAACACCTTCAGTACACAACATAGGTATATGTATATATATATATATATATATGTACATGTTTGTCTATATGTATGTGTATATGTACATGTATACTCATACAAATATAAATATAGATAAAATAGATAAACTTATTTATTGGCGGAGAGAGTGAGAGATATCACAAATACACCCAATTATCTTTGAACTTGAATCATTGGTGTGTACAACTGGGTCTACCACATTGCCTCGTTAAACACACATGCTTGGCGCGGCATTCGTTATTTGGGTGAACCCCATGGAAATCTCATGGAATCCAGACTGGTTCCAGATATACCTTCTAGATCTTGTAGATGGATGTGTCTACAAATGGGGTATAACTCTCATTTATGGCCATACTTGAATCGGCGAAGTGATGAGAAACACCTTTCTTGGAGTTTTCGCATTTTTCAGGTCCCAACCCACATCTTCCAAAAAAATCGCAGTGTGCCACTTTTGGATTTGCAGGCTGGCTCCACATATCGTCCCGCAACCGCTGCGGTTTTCGCAGCCTCCGCACACCGCAGCCATGGCGGTGCGCAACGTGACGCTCGAAATGAAGGCGGCGAAGGATGCGCTGAAACTCGGGTCGCAACCTGCCCGGGCTGAGGGTTTGTCTGAAAATAAGGTACCTCAAAATCCAATGGTTTATTTATTATTTTCTCAGTTGAAAGGTGTTGAAATGGCTATTTTGGGGTATACCGGTATACCCCCTTTTCAGACACACCCATATTGGAAAGTTCCAGCTCGGAAATTACTGTTGCTATATGAATTCATGAATTCGGGAATCATTCACGCAGTTCATTTCCCGCAGATTCATGAATTCCTACGTGGCAAGCGTGAGGGAATTCAACAAAAAGGACGGAAAACGATTTAGATGGATGGTTGTGCCAATGATTTAGATGGGAATTTGACTCTTAGGTTCCGTCGGTGGAATTTTAAGCCGACTTACACAGCAGCTTGCATAGCTAAGTAGGGGGTCGCTTCCTGTGATTGAAGTTCCTAGCGCGACTTGTTGAACACGAGAGTGAGCCACTCTGAGCCAAGGAATACCCAAGAAGCCACCCTGCAGGCTTGGAGTTGGGCTGGCTCCGGCGATTTATCAAAAAGTCATATTTACAATCAGGAAAATCAGGAAAACATAGAACAATCAAAATGAAACTTTTCCATCTGAGGCTTACTATATGCTACTAATTATCATATACATTTTAATCCTAACGACCTCGCGGCTTTTTCCGAATCTGCTTCAGGAGGCTCAGCGGAAACTGGGGCACTTGGAGCAGACGCTGCCGACCAAGCAGTTCATGCTTGGAATGGTGGAGTGGGAGGCCTTGCGGCTGGATTTTTGGGTTGCCCTTGGGTCATGGAATCTGAATTGGGTTTGATGGCCGGGTTCTTGGGTAAATTGGGCTTCATTTCAAATTTGGAGGGGTTTGCTGGTTTGGATGGATTTTTGGGGTAACAACTCTAGAAATGTGAAGCAAAGATATTTCGGCGCTGACTGGTGCATCTTGTGATGATTTGGTTGGCATTTGAGGTTAGCCTTGGGAGGAAGTTTCAGATGAACCCTAGATGCAAAGAAACCGAAAACAAAAACCCGCAACGGAGGACACTAGGAGAACAGGTATCACTTTCTTTTGGGGACCCCTACCAGCATGATGAGTTGAGATTTTTATTCCCTTTTTTTCCCTCTCTCCCTGAATTATATACACTTATTTGGAAGCGAATGGTCGGCAAATCTGTTGGTCCTCAAGAGACATGGGTTTTCTCGTGGTTCCAGCTCACCGGGGCCGGAAGGCTGGAGTGGCAAAGGACGCAGTTGGTGGGGCAACATCGGGGTGGCAGATTGGGCACCAAAAACATTTCCACCCCGTACGGCTTGGCAGTCTGGACAGCAAACTTCCCAAAACCGTGTCTCCATTTCGCCGTCTTTCACCTCCGCACCCCAATTTTTTCATCGCATTTTGAAATCTCGGACGAAGTGACCTACCAATCATTGAGTGTTGCCGCTGTGTCCACATTTGGTCAGCGAAATGATGTAGTCCCCTGATTTCATGGTAATCATTGACTACAGGGATGGCTCACTCTTTTCAATTTCCTCATCTCACCACAAGCCCACACGGCGTGCACCCCAGTTATGTTGTTTATTTTGCCCCATCTAGCTAGTTCGCTACATCTAGCATAAACCCAGCACCTAGCCTACTTATTTCCACCACTTTACTTATCTTGGGCCCCACGTTGTGCGAAAAGATCACGTTGCATCCTTCATATCCCGCTATATATTTCTACGCACACACACACATTATACAGCATACAGATGAATCTAAATATAGATTTAGATATGATGCTAAATATAGATATAGATATAAATGGACATATACGTCACACGCACACACACATATATATATATATATGCTGATTCTTATATCGCAGCTATCTTCCATTTATAATCATTTATATCCCCATAAAGGTGTGCTATTTCCTCTCTCACCACGGCAGGAAAAAGCCCTCTGGCGCCTTCAGAAGGCACAGCAGCAGCTCTCGGCGTCAACGAAGGCGCCGCTGACGGATCAAGAGATGGCGCAGTCGCAGAGGGCGGTCGAAGTGCTGCAGGCGAGAAAGGGAGAAGGGGATGACTCACAACGGGTCAACAAAGTTTTAACCACATAAAAATTGGGGATGTCACCTAGCTAGGAATAGATTTTTGACATACTATAATGACATACCATTTTTTATAAGTGTGGAAAGGCACTGGATACGAGGGTTTAACCACCAAAAATGGTGGTTTCACCAGTTTAGCCAGCAACATATAGGAAATCAACCATTGATACTATTAGTACTCTAACTTTTTCCTTTCTCGTACAAATGAGGATATAATATACTAATCAGCAATCTCAACAAGCCTCTAATACTTGTACCGGGCATCTAAGACTGACCATGATGGGTGTAACATGTAGTAATTGTCATGGTCATTTGTTCTCAATGGGCTAGGTGATAAAAAACACACCAGGAGATTTGGATAATGGAATTCCCCAGCAGGGGAGTCATTGGTAGTGATAAACCCTGATGGTTCTCTTGGGGTCATTCTGCAGTTGTGGCAATCCCGCCAAGCTGACCTCGGAGCGGTTGTTCCTTGAAAAAGTTGTTCAAGATCAGTCTGAAGATCTTGGTGTGGTAGTTTGCTGGTTAAATCATTTCACAATCGGGACGCTGATGCTAAAGGATAGTATCTACATTCATGGGCCCACATGCAGAGATATGTTTGTATTTGTGTTTCTCTTCATTTATGTGCACACTGCTTACAAGCATGCATTACATTCAACTAAGTTACATCACAATACATCACAATACAATACAATGCACGCAATACAACACAATACAACACAATACAACACAATACATCACAATACAACACAACACAACACAATACGTACCAAACAATACCAATACAATACAATGCCAATGCCAATACCAATACAAATACAATACGATACAATACAAAACAATACGTACTGCACATGCATGCACACATGCATGCATAGCATAGATACATGAATGACATCATGTTTCTATATATGTAAAGATGTAAATGATTGTAAATGCATCTGCATATGCATGTGGAAATTCATATGTTGTTGCAGCAATATAGCTAGACATCACATCACATACATACCCTGTGGTTATTTAACATAGCCATGGAAGCCATGGCCCATTTATAGATGATAAAAATGGTGATTTCCCTATTAAAGATTGATTTTCCATGGCTATGTTCAATAACCAGAGGGTACTTGTTTCGCAGTCGAGTCTCCGAGAAGTTGCCCTGATCCCAGGCTCGGATCACGCGGCAGTCCTTGAGGAAGCCAACGCAGTGGCGACTTCGGACGACCAAGGCCGCCGTGTTTTTTTTTTGGGCCCTGGGATGTGCACACGAGATGGTCGTTTAACATGGCTGGAAAGTCCGAACTTTAAAATGGACACACACACACACACATATAGCCATACACACACACATACACACACACACATATATATATGTATATATAAGATATGGAATAATCCCATCCCCTTAGTATGAAATGCCGGCCTCTATTAACCGTAGTTTAGTATCGGAGTTGTTCAATTTGGGGAGCTATACAGGGGGTATCTGTAAATAGTTTACCTTCTATGGCCAGATTAAGTTAATGGAAAGCATATTTTCGAAACATCATTTTTGTTGGGGGGGCTAGTTAAACAAGCTTTTCACCTCTTTTACAAGGTGATATAGGTGATGTTCCAAAGAGGGAACAGAAGCAAACCTGTGGGAAGTGAGGACGGTTGGTGTGGGAGAAGCATCTTGGAACTCTTACATCAAACCTCCTCAATGATTCGCTGTGCGAGCAGAACCGAGGTCTTTGAGCACGAGCTGAGCAAGAAGATACAGCTGATGGAGGAGAGCAAGGTGACCTATGAACAAATCAGGACAAGTGGGTTGAAACCATGGGGAAGGTTGGGGGGAAGTTCGCAGAAAATATGCTGGGCTCATTGGCACCCAAACATTTGAGTACGGCAAGAGCAAGAAGGAGAATCATCTGGATATGATGATATTGACCAGTGACCAGCAATTATAGTAATTGTATTGACTGTATTGTATACATTCTAGAATCGGTTGAAAGAACAGGAAGCCACATTAATTCTTCTTTGAATCTTTTAACTTCATCATGAACCAGCTGCATGTGCGAATGAAACTGATGGAAAGATATATGGTAGAGGATCTACGATCGGATCTACCATCTATTTTCCCGGTGACTTCCTTTAAATAGTAGCGGTTTCTTGTCCCAGCCCGGCGATTGCACCAGGATGGCGAAGGAAGATGTGGCTCTGACCGCGGCTCAGATGGTCCGAGCCGAGGAGGATGCCAAGAAGGCCGTGGGGACTTCGGCAACATGGAAGGGGAATTCCCTCGGTGGTCTTCGTCAACACAAAATGAGGGTTTTTACCCGCGAAGGATTGGATTTCAAATATGTTTTTAAGCAACAACCGTGAAAATTCACTGTAACAAGCAAACACTTGGGTGCAATGCGACTTGAAATTTGTTGGTGGTAAAGCCAGCAATCACAAACGATGGGACCTGTGCAGCCTGGCCAGGTTTTTGGAAGCTGATGGGAATGGGGGCATCCAAAAATGTTGTGTAATGTCAGCCCCAGATGAGTAAAACTTGATTGAATAATTCAGGTTTTGCCCAGCAAATAGTGATAATCTGCTATTGAAATGGTTATCCCTAATTCAACAGCCCAAAACGAGTTCACTAATCCGGGGTTGCCCTTTGCAGACGGCTTGGGAGACGGTCCAGGTCGAAAATCTCTCGGAGAGGCCATAATCCTTAATCCCCCGAAAATCAACATGAAACATTTCCAGGGAGTATTTCGCATATACTTTAACTTCATCAGAAAAGGCCAACCAGCGAAAAATTGGCGAGTTCTAATCCAATCCCGGAATGGCGTCAACGGAAAATTCACCCGAAACACACATCTTTCAAAGTAAAAAAACCATAGTTTCAAATTTCAAACATAAAATTTTTCCCCAAACAAAACCACCTCCAGTCATCCAACACAGCCCCCAGGAAAAAATGATTGAACCTGGCCAGGAGAAGGAGCGGCTGGCTGCGGAAGTCGCCCAGCTGGAGGACCTGGTGAAGAACGGGATACCAATGTAATTAGGGATATTAGGTATCACTGGATTGGTTTAAGGGAAAATTTACAGGAAACCATAGGAAAACCATAGGAAAACCATAGGAAAATGGTGATTTAATGGGATTTTCATGGGATTAATGATGACTTACCCTCTGCTTATTTAACATAGCCATGGAATAGCTGGCGAATTTTGGATGATTTTCCCAGCTAGAAACCTCCATTTTTCTTGGGGATTTTCTATGGCTATGTTAAATAAACAGAGGGTATATTAGGTAGTAAAAGCCCCTAAAACCATCAACCAACAGGGGGTTTTGAACAGTGCTGAAGTTACATGCCAACTGATGAGGGTAGTGACACTGGTTTATACCCAGTAAAGACACCAACTGCACACGGATGGGTTGAGAAACCTCAGATGGCGGTGGATGTAAGGGACACGGAGGAGTGTTTCGGAAGGATGATGAAAAACCCAAGCAAAATTGACTGGTGCTGAGTAGGGAATGGGGTTTCATGACCTATAGTAACTATTGATAATGATCCCAGCAACACCCATTCCCTACTAAGCACCAGTAAGAAAATCGCATGTTGGTTCAAACCCTTGTCATTTCATTGCTCGGGCAGGGAGATACCTGGAATGGAGTGGATCCAGCCCTTGCAGGGTCCCCCCTGGACCAAAAACTGGGGACCCGGACAGGAAGATATCCGCAATCAACAGCAGAGTCCGAAGCCCAGGGCATGGAAAAACACCAGGCAAGTCTTACAGAAATGGAGAACTACTTTTTTTTTTTGAGAAGGCAAACTATATGTAGAAACGGAGCATTTTCAGCTGGAGATTCCTAGAGGGTAAGGATGGGTCAACAGGGTCAACACATTGTCAACACCTATTATTGCACTTTTTTCTTCTGGGGTGAGCATCTATTTTCATTGCGGTACCAGGGTTTTTGACACGTGGCAACCTCGGCCCCCAGGTGTGCAGAAACAGGAGGACGAGGTGAACCGCGCAACCTCCAAGTTCCAACAGTTGCGGGAAGAACTGGCAGCTCGGCTTGCCAAAGGCAAAGACCTGATAGAAATGATTTTTGTATACGTTTGTCTAAGTGACTATACATACATATATTTAGGTAACTATATAATAGACTATATATATATATATACACACATATATATATATAGATATTGTGGTGCCCAAGCTGATGGCATCTTCGAAAATTATGAGAAGATCAGGGGTCAGAGGAAACTTCGAGTTCTCCTTTCAACAAGATGTAGCCGCGTCGCCGGATTTTTCTCAGGGTCCGACATGGCCGGATATCTCTACCCTGAACAACAAAGACCCTCGACCGATGCACTCCTTTCAGGACCCCTAAAGAAAGGCCTTTGCTAGCACCTTTACGCACTAGAAGTACCTATTTGGATAGTTGCTGGCTGCTGGCAGATTGCACCCTTAGATGTAGTACATATCATGAGTATTCTAGATGAATTGATGCGCAAATAAATGCATGGATACATGATAAATAGAAAAACAGTTAATGAATAAATACATATACAGCCCCAAACAAACCAACACACACACACACACACACACATTTATACATATATATATATATACATACAGAGTATTTCTGGGCCCAGCTTGAGTTTTCCATGTTACTTCTTTACTTTGTTAAAGATCCCCGTGTTTGCCGTGCAAAATCTCAAGTAGCTGCTTCTTCCTCTCCCCATTGTCCCAACATGTTGCCGTAAAATCCCAAGTGCATACAAGGTAGTGCCCCCGTGGTTATTAGCTGGTTGACAATCCTCATCAACATCCAAGAGCTAGTTCGATACACCAAGAAATAAATCCAAGCTCTTGAAGTTCCATGAGTTATCTTACCAATCCATATAAATCCATGCAAATCCCAGTCATGGAAGTTATAAACTTTGTTAAAGTGCCATTTTTCCACCAGCCCCTCCTCCCCAATGGCCGCGCGCCAACTCCCCCGAGACGCTGCACGGCGATGCCGCGGTGCTGGCGAAGATCTTGCGCCGCGCCACGCTGCCGGACGGGCCGCGGCCAAGGCGGGCCATGCAGCTGGCGAAGCAGATGAAGATGGACACCGGGCCGGCGGAACGTGGAATGCGGAGGGGTTTTTGAGATCCAAATGGCGGGGCTGATGGTTTTTTTTGGGGATTTTGGAGTTTTGGTTTGGGGAAAACAATGGAAAAACATGAGAATGATTGTTTGTAGGAGTTTGCTTTCCTATTAGTTTTTTAGTAGTTGGGGTTGATATACAGATATATAATATATTTCTTGTTGGCTGGTGTCAGACATGTAACATGATATACTGTATTCCCATATATTATATTCCCATAGAAATACAACACGTCAGTAGTTGATTCAAACCTGTTTTCTGCAGATTCTTCTCATCCACTTGCCAACTAGGATGCACATCCAAGTTCATCCAAGTGCCTTTTTGTGCAAAGCTGCTAAACCCAACAATGAACATGAACAAACCATCCCCCCAAATAGCCATGTATAGACTGTATAGACGATAATCAACCATCAACCTTGCAAAATGGTCGGTTTCTAGCCCTTTTGTTGAGCGTCGCCTTAAACGCCACGCCCGCCAGGACTGGTGCTGCATCACCGCCTCCGCCGATGGCAAGGCCACTTCGGTGAGTATCGCGGAGTTCATGGACACGCCGGAGTGTGGCGTCTGGGACAGGGTGAGGGACAATGGGTTGATATGAAAATGTTTTGGGCCTGGTTACTATCCCAAAACGGGGAGTTAACTGGGAGAAAATCAGCTACCTAAGTAGGTAATTAATTGTCCATGGTTATGTTGAATGTGGGTAGGGTATGAATCATGGGGATGTAATGGGGTTGTAGTGGGTTTCAAACCATAAATCAAACCAATGATGATACAATGGATCATTGTGGGTCAAGGTGGATCTATGTATTGTTGGTTTATAGCTATGACTAGGAAACGTGGATGGATATATATATATATATATCTATATGAATAGGTATAGACGTATAGATATAGATGAGATCACCTGCAGAATTGGACCACTGGGCAGATTGAAAATAGAGCTTATAGACATGATGCGGGTGAGACCCAAAATCGGGACCGCTTTGGCGAGTGGTAAGGGCTGCACTTTGAGGCAAAGTGAAAGAGCTTGCGGAGACCTATGGCACGCGAAACGACTTCGAGTTCGTCTTCTGGTTTCCATCCAACGAAGTCCAGGCAGAAGTAAGTGACCACAGATGGTTGGGTTTTCCGTGGTACCATTGAGCCTTCTGGAGAATTCTCTCAAATCTTGGGGTGTCTTTGGTCCAAAGCCATGCCACTATACCACTGCACTGTGTCACCCTGGGTTTTCCTGGTGCGAATTTGATGCCATCTTTGCACTTCCAAGCAGCACAGGCAGGCCGCTACTTGCGCCTGAGCGCCCAATTGTGGCCAAAGCTGAACAGCAACATGGCGCCACTTTTTTTTGGTGGGTCCAGTGTGACTTCAGATGGCCCCAAATTGCCTCAGGTGGTCAGAAACTTGGGCACCTCCAAGACTTTGGAAGGGAAACCCCCATGGTAAGGTCCGACCTGGCAATGGAAAATGACCAAGTTCTGTCCAGTTGTGGAGGTTTTTCGTAGTGGAAACCAGGATTTCCATCCTTGCCATGTTTACGACAGGCTTCAGAGCTGAAAAAAATGTCCCAAACCAAAAGCTCTCGATGATCCCACCCTGGCGCCACGCATTTCCTGCTGGCAGCTGGCGGTGAGGTCCGTTGTACAAGAACGCCCCCACGCAGCTGAATTTCTTCGAGCTGCTCCGTGCTTCGTTGGGGGATTCGCAGTTCAACGACGTGTGGCTGGTTCCGGAGGCATAAGGGTCTACCCTGTGAATATCGAAGATGAGTGGCTGGAGAACCCGTGGTTTACTGGGAACACATAGCCAATCAGTGGATATCTAAACCAGGGATAGGACTTCAGGTTAGATCGAAGGATTGCATCTTGGAGGATGATTCATGATCATCCAGTTGAGAAGTGTTTTGTTTCTTCTGGATGCTGATTTACTCCTGGTTTTTGTTGGTTGCATGCCCATTCTTGGCTTTCCTCAGCATCTTATCGGTTCAATCCCAACATCAAGATTGGCTTAAATCACACTTATATTTATACCAAAACAGCAATTTCAATGGGGAAAATGATGCTCTATCCAGGTTTCCAACATCTCTCTTCTATGACGCTCTATTCAGTGGATTTAGGGGTATAACTCGTGTATTAATATCTCCGTTCATTTTTCCAACACCCAAATCCTATTAAAACCCAACTGGGTTTGACTGAAATTGGGAGTCCTCCCAAATTCGATGCTTTGGAACATCATTTCTCCCATGAAAAACGTACCATAAATCGAGGGGGTGAATTCTACCATTTCCAGACAAACCCAAGTCAAATGGATATGGTTGGTTCGTTCTATCCCCATGATATCATATGATATCCCGATGATGGTCACCGCGACTGCTGGGACGAGCCGTTTCAGGTGTTTGTTTGATGCTTTAGGCTCATGAAAAGTGGGAGTCCTATGTTGTATTATTCCCATGATACCGTGGATGGAAGAAATCCTGCACCTTGGATGGTAGAAACCTTGTAAATAATGGGATAAACCACTTATCAACTGGTGCAGGATTTCTTCCACCCACAGTATCCCCATTATATCCCCTGAGTATCCCCATTTTCCCCGGTTGGTCCTTCCATTTTTGGCCCTCGAATTTTGGCAGGCGCCCCACTTCCACCAGAAGGCTTTGGGCCTGGATCGGATGACCGACTTCGTGCCGCCCAAGGCGTTGGGTGAAGGGCGTTTTTTTGGGACGTTTTTTCAAGGGTTTAGGACCAGGGTTGATGGGGAAAGCTCCGATTTTTGAGGGGAGGTTATGAATTTAAGAGGGGTTCCCAATTTTGGAGGGGACACTACAAATTTGTTAAGAGAAAATCCAAACTTTTCAACAGGCAAAGAGGACATCAAAATTCCGTAAGGGGAATCCCAACTTGTGAGTGTGTAACCTGGCCGGAACATCCGGCATTTTTATAAGAAATCATCTGCAACAACTGGAGATTTAACTGGTGGTTTCTGCAGCTTGCCAGGTTTGTCTACCGGAACCGATTCAGATATTCGACCAGGATGCTTCATGTGGCATGTCACCGTGTCACCCTTTTGGATCCCATTCCGATACTCCAGACTCCAGGTGTTTATCATTTCTTATCCATCAAACTTACAAAAACCACAACAGAAATGTTCCATTGATTTCCCCATTTTGAACCCCCCCAAAAATGGCCCAGAACTGCTGGACCCAGGCCGTGGCGGAACACCTGCGGCCCTACCAGCTGGCCGGATTCCGCTGGATGGCCTGTCTGTGCAAGAACGGCCTGGGTGCCGTGCTGGCAGATGACATGGGGCTGGGCAAGACGCTGCAGTGCATCAGCGTGTTGGTCTACCTCAAGGTGGGCCCCCTGCCGGATGTTGGACAAAGGTGGTGCCCAGTGAAATGTTTCTTAGTTTATAAGCACTATTGAACTATAGAAGTATATGATGTATTTGGCATAAACCCTAGTGATTGGAGTTTTGTTTGCCAACTTAGCTGATGGGATAGTCAATATCAGCCCATTAACAAGGAATGGTCAGTAAGAATAGCAAGTAATTTCAGTTTATTGCGAATAAAGGAGGCCCGACAGCAATGAACTGGGGGTTTCTGAATCCCAGGTTGACATTCTAGCTGAATACAGCTGGCAAAGACGGTGAGAACCACATCACCTGCAGGGTGGTACCCCCTCAAGTTCTGAGTCGATTTATAAACCCATTGTCTACAGTTGTATGTGCCATACATCCGAAATCCAGAGTTCCATGAGTCACTTCAGCAACTTAGCAAACTCTGTCTCCCTCTCCCTCCCTCTCTCTGCACTATACATTATATATTTGCAAAAATATATATAAATAAATATATATATATATATATATACACATACATACATATATTTATTCTATGGGGCGCCACCTATGGTATCCATGGTGCCAGGAGCAGAAGCTGTTGACCAACGAGGAGAACGAGAAATGCCCTGCCCTGGTGGTGGTGCCTCCTGGGCTTCTGCAGAACTGGCAGCGGGAGCTTCAGCGTTGGGCGCCGACGCTGAGCTTCTACGTCTACCATGGGCCCAAAAGGAGCCTGCCGCTGAACAAGGGCCGGGTGCCTTGGCTCTCCAGCAGGTCTGGGGCTGAAAAACATTGGGGGAAGGTTCTGGGAGACAAACTTGGGGAGAGCTCGGGGGGATGAAAGAGTGGTTTTTGCCGCTGTGAAGTTCATGGAGGAGTAATGTTGACCACAAAAAAGATTGAACAAGTAACTTACCAATAATGACATACAATCTTACATTTCTACATTTTTCGGGGCTTGCTACTGTATACCATATGGCAATGGTTGCAACTGCATTGAGCGCTATAATGGGAACCCCAGATGATGATTGACTTCAAGGTGCCAGTCGAAATGATAGGCTATCCAAACTCGATGGTGGTTTTTCCCAGCGTCCTCGAGGTCTTCCCACCATAATTAATTATCCTTTATAACGTCGGACTGATAGCCAGTAGATTGACCCATACCCTCATGAGGGATGGGTCAAAACCTACAATCTCATCTTCAGGGGGGAAATTTGGATTTGATGTAGGTTCACCCATTTCCCCCCCCGCTTCCCCGTGGTCTTCTTTGCATCAAGGACTACGATCTCCTGCTTACCACGTACGAAATGGTGCGCAACGACCGCGAGAAGTTTGCGGATGCCCAGACGATCTGCTTCTCGGGTGCCTCTGGCGGAGAAGAGGTCTGTACCAAACTATTTGTTTGTCTGTCTGCGTTTGTCTGTCTATCTATCTATCTATCTATCCATCCATCCATCCATCCATCTATCTATATAGTGCTAGCAAATGCTATCTAACTATGTATCTGTCAGTATGTCACCATCTCAATGAAGGTTCCACACACTGGCCGAGTGACCCTTGCCGGCCATCGAGGCATGGTGATCGATGAAGCCCAGAAGATCAAGAATCATGGGGCGCTGGTCTCGAAAGCCGTGAAGGAAGTCGGCAATGCCATTGGGCACACCCGCATCGCACTGTCGGGTGCCATGGTGACATGTGGTGGTTGAAATGGTGGAGATGGTGGGAGGTGAGAGTTGGAGGATTAAGCTTCTATCCAAGTCTTGTTTTCTGTCTATGTCCCACGAAATTCCGAATTTCGTGAAGAGGATTGGCCGAAGGCTTTGCTTGTGGTTCGCATGGCTCAATGAGCACTGGACTAACGGGAAATGTTCATGGACAACCCAAAAGTTACAAGGGAAACTCCAAAGGTGGGATAGAAACCATCCCCAATTTCAGCAAAAATGGAAAGACACCTTCCCAAAACTGGAGATTTAATGGCATTGGGGTTACTACATTCCTCACCCCCAAATCTGCGGTTTTCCTGAAACCAAAGGAAGCCGGGCAACCAATTGGAGTGAGGCACGCCGATTGAAAACAAAGTGGACGAACTGCACAGCATTTTCGACTTCGTCAACTACGGCTACCTGGGGGACCAGGAGCAGCTGATGCGCTACGAAAGGTGGGATACCCCCAATTTTGATGGCAATTTTAGTGGGGGGAACATGATGATAAACCATGGTTTTTGTTCTTTTTGTGAGCCAATTTTCGGATAAAGCCAAGAGTAGTTGATGTAAGAATGTGAGCGCACCATGCCATGGAAGGGCTTATGTCCCTTGTTCTCCCGCTGTTTTGAGGTCACCCGGTCGCCTGGTGCTTGAAATGGTCACCACATGTCTCCACTAGCAACCCCCAATTTTGCATGGAATTGCCACATGGAACTGCCAGGCCGTGTCGAAAATGTCTGCAATCTTGAAATATCTTGAAATTCAACTATATCCCCAGTCTGTATGTATGTAATATATATATAATTATATATATATATATATACAGATGCAAACTGCATACATGTATGGCAACCCCCACAAAGATAGAACAGTGATTGATCTTTGTTTGAGTACCTTTCAATCTTTATATCGGGGGTGTCTATATGACTATATCACCATTTTTTGGGTTGGCTCGTGGCCTTGTGGAGTTGGCCACTGCCATCTGGCACCTCCTTCAGGAGAACTTCGCGAGGAGCTTCTCACGGATCATCGAGAAAGGCCGCCTGGAAAGGGAGAAGTTCTTTGATTGGGAGAGTCCCAAAGGCTTCTAAGAAGTGGATGGATCATGGCCAATAGAACTCATAGAATCACTTAGATGTTTGGTGTTTTTCTGGGGTTGGATGCCATTGGAAGTTACAAGGATTTCGCGGATCAACAAAGCACCAAGATAGTAAACACCTCATGCAGGTTGGCAAGTCATATGGCCATTTGTTGAACCCTACTGGATCCTCTCTATTCATTTTGGGTTTCCATTTTTAAGGGACGGATGAATCCTGAGAAAGAGCGGGGGGGCTGCTTCTTCTTGGTGGCCATTTTTGGATGTTTACATGAAGCATTCACATGGTGCGGGCCATTTATAGTGGGGATTTCCCAATTTTTTGACATTTACTTTACAGTGCTGCAACCACCAAAAGGGTAGACTGTACAGAAGGGGATTAGCAGCTCACACAGTTCGCTGTTTTTCCGGCACGCTGACTTTGTGCGATGTCAGAGGGAGCAGCAACCACCAAAAAACACAGCAAAGTGGCATCGCAATAGAATCGTGATAAGTTCCTTTTCCATCTTTCTTTTGGAGGGGTTGCTATGTATCAATTCTGTAGATGATATTCCTAGGTACTTGTCATCGAATGTGATCCTTTTTGTTGGGCCCTTTCTTAATGGTTATATGATATATTATATCTCCATTGATGTATAGATCATTGCATTGGTTAATGGGAAAATTTACAGGAAACCATGGATTTTCCTATCAAATATAGAGGTTTCCTGCAATTTTTCCCTTAAACCAATCCAGTGAATAGAGGTTGATGTCCTAAATGGATGAAACCACCTCAAATGGACTCACCATTGTCTGTACCATAGCTAGATGATTTTCCCTATCGCCAGGACGTGACCCTCAGAAGAAGACGGAAAGTCTGGAGCTGCTGAAGAGGTGACTTTCACAGAACCCCCAGGTACTCATGGCTATTTAAATGGGATCGATATGTGGATTTTACCATCATTTATTGGGATTTCTATGGGATTAATATTGCTATTTAGATTTGGGATTATTGTCATCGTGTTATATAGAGTTTTAATCATCCAGAATTGATAAATGATGATTGGTTGACGTTTTGTTTTGTTAAGTTTTTTCGGGATTACACATGCACAACGACTCCCAACAATTAACATCCCCACTCCTGGCTTGTGGCTGGTAAAACATCTCAGACTCACATTTTTTTTTTCTGACTTTTGTTGGTTTGCCATGTTAGTTTAGCTCCATCGTTTTTGACGTCATTGACTTGGGGCCATTGTCGCCTTTGCCAAGCCCTGGTTGGGCCTGCGGTGTTGCATCAGGCTCACCACCCCGTTTCAGATGCGTCGCGCTTGGGCGGCATTCGTTGTGGGACGGGAGAGGAGTGTTTGGGAAATGCGGGGCGCGTGTTGGTGGGGAATATCATCTACTGATATCCAGCTCTTTGATTTTTTTCCATTGACATTTGATGTAAGGTTCCAGGCGCAAATATTTCTCAAGGGCTCAAGCGTCCTACTACAGGTGTCATCTCGTGGATTCCTCATGTGATGATGTCGGAGCATTGATCCATGACCCTGGTCAATTTAGGTGATGTCCTCATTCTTGTTGGTGATCTTTCCCCAGTTTCTTATGGATTTTTCCGAATCCCCATGCTGGTCGGATGATCTCCCGAAGAATCAAGCAAACATCCATGTCCCTGAGAATTAGAAGCACATCTCACATCACCATCAAAAGCAGTACCACTTTTTTGTATATCTACGTTGGGGGGTTGAGGCTTTTTGTTTTTGCAGCTTGATGAGAGATCCCATCTGTAGCTGATGAACCATCCAGATTTGTTTTTTTTTTGGGGCATTTTTTTAAACACTTTTTTTAAAAGAACATTTTCAGGACCCCTTTCCAAGGTCCATCAAGGGCACGCATCCGGTGAGGTCTCAAGACGGATCCGAACATCCTGCCGGATCTTCCCGACAAGATCGACATTTCTTCGACCACCAACCTGACCAAAGAGTCACCTGCCGGGAAAATGTTGGAATACTTGCCCGAGAAAGGCCCTGTGAAGGGGCTAAGAAACCCCAGAACATAGACCTGTAACATGCATTAGGCCCCCTCCAATGAAATGGAGAAGGAAAATCTGCAACAAGAATTGGGAGAACTCTCCACACACGTGTTTTTCTCCATCCTTTCCTAGCTTGGATTCTCAGATGCCTTCCAGTTAGGTACCTGAAATTTCTCCTGCTGGCACTTCACCAAGGCAGGAGAAGCTCTATGTCGCGATCCAGGAGGATTTCAGGAGCACGATGACACAATCCAGGTGCGATTGGGGCAACAGGTCCTATAGTTTGGATGGTTTTATAATGTTTTATATCTTGGGAAAAAATGATCCAGACATTTCAAGCGACTTATCTCAAAGCTAATGTCCAGAGAATGAATAGATTCGATCCAATCCTAGGGTTTCTTGCTGGGCGTTGAAAGAATGTCAAGGGGGACTGCACAGAAATCTCCAACGGCCCAAACTTTAGCCCCTGGTTTAATGTTGAAGAATCATTAGCATTGTAGGCAACATGGGCTCTTTGATTTTTAGGCCTGACTCAACAAACCATAGTTAGAGCCGAGCCCAGGTGTATCAAGTGTAAGTTCTGTTGAGGGACTTTGTAAGTTGTGAGATGGCTATCCAGGACCCCAGAGATTGGATACTTGGAAGCCTCCGCCAAAAACAACAGAATATGAAACATGCGAAACAAATGAAACAATGACCAATTTGCTGGGTCCAGTTGTTTTCTTTTTCTTTTTAAAGCCCCAACATATTTGCTGAGTTGTTCGGCCTTTCTCAAGCAGTTTGGCTCCTCACCACCTGACTGGGAAGGATCTGGGCAAAATCCAAAGACTTCCTTTGCCAACCTAACTACTACCCAAAGTGTTCAGAGATCACTGATCCAACCCCCGGAGTGGAGACATCCTCCGAATCGAAACTGGCCAAATGTCAGGGAGACCGCCGGAACGAACCACGCCTTCCAGAGGTGGGACGGCATGATGTGGTCGGATGGGGTATGAAGAAAGGCATAGCTCGTAAGGCAGTTTACCCAAGACGGGGGACCATGATGGTATTTATTTTGTACCTGGATCAAGTGCTTTAGCGTTTCTACTTTTATATGCATATTTATTGAGAGATTGCAGCATAGAAGTAAACAAATCAATGAATAATAAAATAATGAATATATCAACTGAGAATTGGATTATACTCCCATTTGACAGGATCATGTTGCGAGAAGGGTCAACCGCACTACGCGGCTAGTGCCGGGTTTAGTTGGGGTATTGGGACCCTTTCCTGTTTAGAAGATGGCAGAGTTGACCAACTGCGTGATACTGGTGGGTGGTTTGCTTCGTCAACCATGGCCGGGCAGTTCAATATTCTGATCTCTTGTCATCAATCGAATGGGAAAATGATGGAGAATCGAGTATGCATAGCTAAGCTATACTTTTTTTCTGCAGGGTATCTATGGTTTGCCATGTATAGCATGCTTTCCATTTCCATCCCCATAGCCTTGGGATATCTTGGGATGTCAGGCGGGGCCACATCTTCGCCATGCTGGAGCAGGTGCGTCGCGTGTGCTCCCATCCCTTGTGTTTGGACAAAGAAAGATATCCCCAATCCTGCAAGAACATGGTGGTGCAGCAGCGCTCCTTGGTTGGGATGGGATGGATGGCTCCGAGGGTAAGAGTTCTGAGTCAAAGAATGGTAGATGGTGGGGGTCCGCTTTTGGGCGCTTGATGCTACCTTGTAGGTTTTGGGGACTCAGGGGCTGCACACACACAGATGTATGTATGCAAGCCGCGTGTTCCCAATTAGTTGCAAGTCACAATATGTAACACTTGGCATGGGTAAATCCTTCGTTTTGGGCCCTTTTCTGCTGGAGCCTGGGTTCTCGAACTCACTGCGTCGCGAAGCGACGTTGGGTTGTGGGCGGGTGTGAGTTCTCCCCAGGACTCTTTTATTGACAGACCATGACAATTCTTACAGCTGTGGTGTATGTGTGTATATATATATATATAGTGCTCCCATGAATGAAAGCGAAAGATCCTTCTTGCACCGTGTTGCAAGTGATACCCAATGTTCCACTCCTTCTCACATCTTCCTCGAGGTAGCAACCACCTGCATAAACAGATCGTATTTCCCCTCAAAACGCGCAAATATTTGGAGGGCAAAACACTCTTAAACCCCCATATGTCCATGGCTGGTGATCCCCCATCAGCCAGGTAGGTTCATATCCAGGTAGGTTAACTAACATTTGCAGGGTCAAAAGCTGAGGATGTCCTGGACAAACACAAAGGTTTCCCATAATTTTTTAGATAAATCAGCCCCAAAAGATGCCCAACACTGGTCCTTCACTGAGGTGTGGAAAGCAGTGGCAAGACCTCGCGCTTGGTTGAGCTCCTGGAGGCCCGAAAGTCTCATTTTTTTCAAAGGTTGGTTGGGGGAATCTGCCGCAGGAAGAATTGAATATTTTCCCTTTGCTGGTGAATGGAGGGAGCTCTAAGCTGGGCAATGGTTGCATCCATTTTCCTCCCCGAAAATGCAGAGTTGGAGCTACGAATTGAGTTTCACAGTTAGGCACTTCTCCTAGGGGCATTGCTGGAGTTTTTCAGGGGAGCACCCTGGGTGACTGTGCTGTAAGTTTTTTTCCCCTTCCTCCCTCCAGCTCATCAGTATCAATTTCCATCAAGATCCCAGCCATGAAAATCTTACTTCCATTTCAAACTGGATTTCCACTTCCAGGTTGCTCAGTGGATTCAAAAGTGTGGGGAATGGAGATTTTTTGGTGGTTTCAGGTGTTTCCATTTTTCCATCCCTACTTGGCAAGATGATGTCCAGATTCGGATGGAACAATGGACTCATCTAATCTTTTGGGGCCTGACAGCTCCAGATATGGTGGTTGACCGTTGACTGCAGGAAAAACGTCAAGATGCTCGAAGAAGTCGGGGTCAGGATTTAAGAAGTATTTTGAAGTATCTTGAGTTGTCCACAGATCTTACACTGGGATCATATATAGCCCAGTGATACATGGGATGGCCCCATGCAGTGGGGAAAGCAGTATTCCACTCTTCCAAGTATGCCAGCATTTTCATCACCAGGAGATCCTGCCCGCCAAAGAGAAGGCCGTGGTCTTCGCCACGCGCAAAGATATCATCAGCGCCCTGGGAGCTGAACACATCAGTCTTGGGAGGTCTCCAAGAAATGGGGCGGGAGGACTGGTGGGTACCTGGAGATGGAACACAAGTTATTGCGTTGATGGGGAAATGATGGGCAAGCCGAACATGTGATGTTTGAGAATCGGTGGGTTTCCAAGTTTTTGAAACAGGGAAGGTGTGTGGGAAATACTGTTCTTCTCTCCCCCCAAAAAGATAGACACGTCCTCCAGGATGTGATGATGTTTCCGCCACAATTTTCAGGTTGGTTTTCAAGGTATTTCCTATCTATGACTTGGAGTTGCTATGACTGGTAGTTGATCACTTACTTGCTAATATGCACCAGTTAGGACAGAGTAGCAAGTTGAAACATGAAGAGCACGCACACCTGCATCATGGCGGTATGCACACATACGTAAAGTACGCGCATTGTATATATACTTTATTTATTTACATAGATATTGACGCCAGCATTTTCTTCAGTCCATAGCGACTTCAGGGATGTGACAGCCATGAACGGATGAAGCAATTGTGACCTGTGGTTTGGGTTGGCGCTTTGCAATTCGAGGACCGATAATGAAATGGATTCTCACATATTCTCACTATGGAAAAACCTCCTTAGGCTTCTAATGCGTCAGGTATTCAACATCACGAAAAACTATTGATTGATACCCAAATAGCAAGATTTCGAGCTCGGCGACATTTCGAGCCGAGGTGTGTTGGAGAAGCTCATCAACGATCGCTTCAAGTTCGCCAACGTCCTCATCTTTACGGGAGACCTCTCCTTCCAGGACGACATGACTTGGTGGTTTGATGGTCTGAATAGGCCACCACTATTTCCCCCCAAGAGCTGTGAATCATGACTTATGACAGGGAAAAATGTGCGACTAAGTTCAGAATAAGCAAAACCCAATTGCCGGCCATTTACCAACTGCACGAATCATCCCCCCTATGGCAGGAGCGCTCTCGAGTGGAGCACAGGTTCCAGACGGATCCCACGTGCCAAGTCCTGCTGATCACGTTGCAGTTACTGGGCTGCATGGGCTCACACCATGGATGTGGTGTTGAGGCATGGTGTGTAAATCCATCGTGCATGGTTACTCTGATGGCATTTTTCCATGGAAGTATGAGCAGTATCATATACTAAAGTTGACAGAGAACTAGGCTTTTTACACTCAATTTCAAGGGAAACTTGCAGGAAAACCTTGGATTTGATCCGAGTTTTTCTTTGTTCTGTTTGTAAACCAGTTATGGGATTCCATTTTCATTGGTGAACCGTGAGCCTTTTCCTTTGACCTTCATTCAAATCTCCCCTTGGGTCGCCAGCCGAGGTGTGGAGGGATTGGCTTGAACCTGACGGCCGCCAACCATGTCATCCACTTCGATCGCTGCTACAACCCCGCGAAGGAAGCGCAGGCTGTTGGTGGCCAAGGGTTGGGAAAATGCTGGGAAAACGTGGGAAACCTCCTACCGTGGCTGGGGATCCAACACCATTATACGCCATCTAGATTTTCGGTTGTCATAATGTGGTTGTTTACCAGAGTATAAGGAAAGGTCTGGAAACGCGGGGGGCCGCGGATTTCCAGCTCCAGAATTGGACCATAGCCATTCCTTTCGCACGGGTTGGCAGTAGAAGTCGTAGTTTCCTTTCCAGGTGAACAGCTAGTTTCTGCAAGAAATGGAGAAATGATTATTCACGCATATTCACGCCTACAATTTCCCCACAGTTCTTAGCTTCTGAAAAGCCAACAAGAAGTGATGGAAAATTCAGCAGGAATTCTGCCACGCCGGAGGCCACCGATCGATGCCACCGTTTGGGGCAGAAGCGTTCAGCTACTGGGACGTTGTTTGTAAGTGGTGCTTGAAAAACATAGCAGAGTATTTCAACATAGCAACCCTGAAAAGGTCCTTGTGGAGGGCACAGTCAAAAAACCAATCAAAAAGATCGAAAGTAGTACTTTACCGATCTTTTTACTGATTAGGATGTTGCAATTCTCTCTTTGGGGTTTGCCATAATGCACTCCCATTGTGGCATGTCTTCAGCTCAGGTCTGTGTCCATCGGCTGATTACCCAGGGGACTTATGAGGAACAACTGGAGAAGATCATGGCGCGGAAGCAAGACCTGTCCTCTTTGACGGCCGGGTCCAGGGAGTAGGGCTGAGTAAAGGGAGGGCTTGAGGATGCTTGAGGTTGGGGTATGATGATCATTGCAATGTAGTAATGATAATCCATGATAGTTCTAATCATCGTATGTAAGGATCATGATTGTGATGATGATGGTGATGATAGTGGTGATGGCAAGCGGTTGCAGCTTGGAGGTTGATGTATTTATTGCAGTGAGGAGCTCGAATTGGAGTGTAGAGAAGTTGATGGCTCAGTGGTTTCCACATCTTCCACTGGATGAGAGATGCACCCTTTCATGACTCCATGACTGTATCTAGTGACACAGACCCAAGATGCAAGTGGGTAGTGATTGAATATCATGATGGTTGTGGTTGTGACCTTCTGCCTCGGAGGTGACGAGGGCCGAAGATTGGATCGCAGACTACGACGATGAGGCGGGCCTGAAGCTGACGTAATTCTGGTGACATAAATGGCTGATGACTTTGTTTGAAGCCTGAATCTGCTGGTGGATGTTGATCATCATTTTTCTATAATTTTATGGCAACGACTTGGGGGTTAATCCCCGATTGTCAGACACAACACAATACATTGTGAAAGATGATAATTTATATTTCGGGGTACACTGAAATACACGCATATAGAATGGGATAACGCAGAATTTTGGTGTTTCTTGCGGTCATTCTCCAAGATTGGCGTGGAACGTTGATACTTCGGATGCTAGAAATCGACATCCAACAAACAGGTTGCCCTGCAGGTGCCCCGATGTTTGAAAGGTCCTTTATCCAGCCAAAAACGTCCACCTGTGGTTGACCCACTGATATCTCAAGTTGAGGTTGTAATTCGTAATGCAGGCTGAGAACCGGCCACATCATAGCCACAGCAAACACAGCGAGCATCAAACTTACCTACTGGATTTGAAGGTATGGTAGGTATGGGGCCTGGGGCTCACCCAATGTGACCCGGCAAGTCAAAAGCTGGAGAATCATGCCACTTGGAAAGAGTCAATGAGACAGGTCCATCTCCATCATCCCCAGCCTGTCTCCAAGGCATTGTTTGATCTCTTCATGTTGCGCACCGGCAGCGCGCGACGCCAAAACGCTCCGCTGCAGAAGCCACCGAGGAGCCCCGGTGGTGAAGATGTTGGAAGCAAACATCCATGGAACCCCTGGTTGAACTTGAGGAGTTCCATTATCATAGAAAATCATCCCCTTTTTGGATCCTTTGTTTTCACAAGGTGATTGAAACACCAAAAATGAACATTCGAGGAACTCACATGAAAAAAAAACATTCGCTGAAAGTCAAGTGGCTCATTTCGTCCATGATAGTAGGGATAAACAATGAGCCCAGGGGTAAGATCAGTCATTTCGCATTTTCCGGGTTCGATGAGTAAATCATGGTATTAATCTTACCCCCCCGATATCAAATACCTGTCGTATGACCCACCAAAATGATTAGATCCAATACTAAACCAGGGTTTCTGGGGCTGTGCTCAGTGATGGGGCAAAATGTGTTTCAATAAACAATTCAATATGAGCCAAGAACAAGAAATGCATATTGGACTTAAACACAGCAACAAAAAACGCTTTGAACAGATTTACCAGATTTTGGACACGATATGAATCCCATGATATGACATTCCATTTTATATCCATCCAAAATCGTCATTATTTACAGGGTTCTCCAAACACCCCAGGTACAGGTGGCAAATATAGAGGTAAATTGATTAATTTACCACCCTTGTGGCTATCATCTATCTATATACATAATGGGTTGGAGCAACCCCGATGATGTTTGGGGTATTCAGATTATTCAGCTGGAGTCACCCTTATTATCCCACTACATTTACCCTGTGATTAATGACCAACATAGCCATGGAATAGCTGGCTAATTTTGGATGATTTTCCCAGCTAGAAACCTCCATTTAGTTCGGAGATTTTCTATGGCTATGTTAAATAACCAGAGGGTATCATTCTCCATCCAAAATCGCCATTTATAGCTGCATCGACCCATTTCCGGTCCTCCAAAAAACGGGCCTCAAACGCCAGGGCCCCGGCCATCGCCGCGCCCAACGCCACGATGTCTGCACCCAAAAGGCGCGCCATCACTATGCAGACGTCGCCGACCAAGAAACCCCGCGGAGGCGCATGGAAGGGCTTGGAGGGCTGAGCCACGGGGGTTTCGGGGAATTTTATCCTATTTTATCCATGAAAAATGACGAGAAATGATGAAAAGCCAAGGCAACATGATGAATAAGGTTGATGTTACCAAGTTTACGAATCCTGGACGATTGAAGGATTGGGACGTAGATTGATTTGTCTGGAAAGCATGGGATTTAGCTGTTGAAGTTGGGTGTTGTCAAACTAAATGTGCCAGTCGCCACCAGCGATCACTGCCCCCACACATCCCCGAGTTTCACTTGGAGGCAAGTGCTGTTCGTGCGTGTATAACCACAACCACAAAGAACGCTTTCCCACATTAAGTCAAGGAACCTTGAGATTTAAGCAACAAAATATGGTTAGCGGGTAGCCAGCCATTCAAAGTTAACAGAGGAAATAGAAAATGGTTTGGAAAACACAAGTCATGAGGTAAATCGTATCCACATTTCTGGGGATTTTGCTGCCAACCATGTTAGAGTTGCAATAAAGTTCTCACGGGCAAGGCAAGACTTGGTGAGCCACTAGGGATGCTTAGGAACACTTGCTACCAGATCGACATTGGAATCTAACCAAGACAAGTTGAAGTTTAAGGAGTGCAATGAGGAAGTTCGGAAGCAAAAAAGAGGAACTGGCAAGAAATTAGGGGTATTTGACAATTTCGACATGATTGCCAATCAACATCTAATACGGACTTGATCCATCACAGCGGGGTAGTAGCTACCAACCATATTTGGGAAACCGCAGCAACTCATAAATACTGGGGCAAAATGCTCAGGAGGTACGATTGGAAGTTGGAACCGGCTTGTGAATTCGGCGGTTTTCACAAGAATCGAGAACTAGCAAACCACCCTTCCTATTTGCGAAGGAAATGAGATGATCCTGCAAATGGGGCCAGGCGTGGTAAACCGGCTCACAACATATTATCAATAATCTCACCTGGGAACTGATTTTTCGAGTGTAATGCAGGGCCTCGCATCCTCTGATGGTTCAGGACAATGATATTGCGCTGTGGATGGCGTGGGGCATGTTCTGAGTGCAAAGGTGTGTCCTGGCACAGCGAAGAACTTGTGTAGACCAAAAGCAAGGCTGCAAAAGAGGCCGGTGAACGAACCGAACTTCCTACACTTTCTGAATGTCCCAGCCTCAGACCGAAGCTGGCAGAAATTGTTGCCATGCTGCAGTGGCCTGACTCTTCCAGGCAGCCTTGTGTTGGTTTTAGATCTTTTAGGGCGCGTTAGACTTCGGGAGCTTCCAATGGAAAGTGCCATAGATGTGGCATTTGCCGAGGGGCTTTATTGCCCAAACCATCCTTTATGGACCCCTTCCAGTTGGGCAAAGCAACACTAATCACTAACGACACACGATGCCATCATCGGAAGCACTGGTCGGCGCGGGAAGACTCACATGAACCTGCCTCCCAGAAGCAGGCCGTGACTCTGCAACCTGATGTGCCATATCAAAACTGGGGTTGAACCCCCCATGCGAAGAGGGCCTATCAATGTCTATGATTGATGATGTTCAACATGATTGTAATCTTTCACTGTGGTTGGATGACCAGCCCCGTATACAGTAGTTAGATGTAACTGATGCAACTACTAATCAGCCAAAACTGTGGTTCTACTAGCGAGCGTTGGGATTTTACTGGCACAAATTGGGGTAGAAGCAACAAACAAGGGGAAGACTCAGCAATCAATATGGGGACGTAAAGGCCAACCCAGAGAACCTCCCACAGTTGATGAACGCTTCGCTGGCGAGGTCTTTGGATAGCTTGACCCCGAACCAAACGGCACCAACGTTGGGAGAACCCCCAAAACTACATGAGGATGTACTGTGCCCGTCCTGGGTACAATCATTTTGAATCATTTTGCAGTTCTTCTTTGAGACGGTTTGGGTCTGAGTGCGGAGCCTTGCTGATGGGGGCGGGCCTGAAACATCCTGGTCAAATTGAAGTGGCAAAACTTTTGGAACCAAAACCCATAGAAGTACCTGGCTCATACAGGAACATGGTTATTCCTGACCACTGATATCTTATATGCATTTCTGGTTTGGCCTGCGGGCAGTGAGGCCTTTTTTTTTGGCCTGCGGGCCGTGAAGTGATTTGACCAGATATGGACAATTCAAGCTGCGACTTTTCCAATTCCAACTGGTCTGGTCACATGACCATCAAGCCTGACGGGCGAGACAAGACATCGGCGAGGGGGTGTCCGGAAGTGACGGAAAAGCTGTTGGGGAAGGGCCATTTGGGCGGGCAAGGGAGGCAGCAGGTTGCAGCTTTGGAGGTTAACTGTGTCCAAGATGATTTGATTTGTAGGGTCTCAAAGTGAAACCATTTGAGCAGATTTGCCGGTGTTCAGACACACATTGGCCCCATTTCCAGCAAGTTGCAGCTTGTTTGGGCGGAGAAGCTCGGCTCCAAGCCAATGTTTTCCAGCCCAGCTGACCCTACCATGCGAAGCATGTGGTCCATGACCGTCTCTAATGGCAAGGCAGGATTCATCAGCCCTGGTCATCAATTGAGGAAGTCCCCAACAAAACCGACCCGGGGGTTCTTTGGAAACTAAGGTGCAAAGACTGAAGACTGGGGAACATTCATGAACGTGCAAACCAAACATGGTTCTGAAAACACCCATGAAAACCAAACAGTTCAAAGTATTCAAAGTTCCCAATTCAATGAATCCCCATGTTTAACATAACTATGGATAACTATGGCCCCTTATACTAATTCATATGTTCCCATAACTATGGGTTTCCCAATTCCCCATGGCCATGTCTCATCTTTGCTGTGAAGCTCACCTGGTGCCTCCGCCAAGCGGCGAAACCATGGAATCCACTGAGTGGATGCGCTTTCGCAGGGGCCTGGCTGTCCAGTTTTGCTCACAACATTACCGATCATATCCGATCATATACCCCAGATAGTGATAGATATATGATATATGACATATGATATGTGATAGATGCTGTATATGTAAGAATTTTTCTGGACAAAGAGAAGGGGGATAGAGCATTATTGCAATTCGGCGTGCTCGTGTGAAATGATCAGAGTCTTTAAACGGCACCTTGTACATACACACTATACCAGCTCCTGGTTTCCCCCCTTCTAGACTGCCGCCCAGTTTGAGGCTGAGTCCATGCACCGAGGGTATGCCTTGCTCTGGTGTCTCTTGATCTGCAGTACTGGGAGAGCCACGGAACTAGGGCAGAAAGGGGTGGGTGGTGAATAGCTAAAATCCATCTAAAATCCAAGCTAACCCTCAAGACATTTTTTGAGAGTTACATCCAAACTCTTGATAGTTAAAGTAGTTCAAGCCACATTTTTGATACCTATACAAATCATTTTTTTTTAAACAGTTGGATGGTTCAACTTCAGATTTCCCCCCCTCCTGGCATCCCATGGCTCGCCTTCTCAGGCGCCTGGCTGCCGCCCTTCCCCAGCCATCCGGTGGAGGAGGTCGTGGGCGTTTGGACGGAGCCGCCCGGCCAGGTGCCCGGCAAAGGAGCGATCCGCCGGGGATGGACCGTGAGTTGTATGGGACAAGCACAGAGATATCCCTATTACCCTCTGGTAAACTAACATAGCTAGTGAAAATAGCCATTTAGTTCGTGGATTTTCCCATAAAAAATGGTGGTTTTCCATAGCTATGTAAACGTTTACCAGAGGGTATAACCACACAGTTGGATATGAATGGGGATATAGTAGGGATAGAATAGGGATATATAACCAACTAACAATGGTGAACCATGGAATATATATATATATATAATACACACATAGATGAAGAATATTATTTCAGAAAGTTACTGGGTCATTGGATTATCAATTGATGGTTAGTAATATGCTACGCAGTAGAGATGTATTTTGATAGCCAGTAACAGTTTGTAAGTTGCCAACTTTTTTCATGGTCAAATTATTAAGCACCCCTGTCTATCGTTTTATCAACGTACAGCGCCCCCAAAGAGAGAGAACAGTTGGAAACCTGGAAATTGTGGGGACGACATCATCTATCACATCCTGGAAAGATACTAGATACATTATATAGAATGTGTGCATCATATATGACTTATATACATGAAATACAACGCATAGTATAGTTAGCGGTGACTTATTAAATTAAAGTGAGATCTATTTGCATACAGATTATCTAATTAACTATTGGAAAGTTATTATGACGTATTAGTCGGATCTATTGGATAGTGGCTAACCTATCATTTATTAGTGAGTCTATTCACGTAGATTTCTAGTGTAGCCCTGCCGGTTTGAGTTGGGTAGTCGGGTCTTCAGGAGTTCCAGATGGACCTCTGATAGGCGTGGGATGGGCATGCGGCTGAACTCTCTTTGAGGCGATGTTGGACCACCTACAACAAAGAATTGCTTTCAGAAATGAAAAGAACCTGAATCATGATAAGCCATTTCGGGTCCATTACCACTCATCTTTGATAAATAGATAAAAATAGACTAGTTCCACATTGGAAGTAGAAGTTGTTATACTTCTGACTTCTTCTCGTGCCTTATCTCAATGAAAAAATGGATGGCCTCGCCATTTTGAGCCGCAGGCAATGGTCAGCTGGGTGGAGCTTTTGGGTGGCATGCCTCCGAAGATGCGCCAGTTGGCTTCGAAGATGTTCCCAGTGGAAGTGAAAGCGTCCAGATGTCAGAGGGGTTGTGTATGTTCGAACGATATTTGGGGCTCATCACCGCGACTGCTGGATCCAGAAATGCTGAACATGACCAACTGTACTGGTGATGTTTGTCCCTGCAATTTTGCGTGGTTTCATCACTATTTATACAGAATTTCAAGCGATGCCTGTCGCCTACCCGACCTCAAATCTAGAAGTTCAGGGACACACGGGGCAGGGAACCCCCAAACTCAGAGGTTTTACATGTGTAGAGCTTGTTCAGGTTCTTACTATTAATATAGAATATATATATATATATATAAATATCTATCGATATACATACATACATACACACATACATACATACATACATACATACATACATATATATATATATCTATATCTATATCTATATGCATATATACTCCCCAACTTTAACCCAAGGTTTCACCCGTAGTCATCTCTCCACCACCAAGCAGCATCCCATGCGGTGCCAAGGCTCGAGGTGGACCTCTACCTGGGCCACAACGGTTTCTTCGCCGCGCCCATCGCTGGCGCCAGCAGCTGCGGCTACTCCCCGGGAGGACGCAAGGTGTGCGCGGAAGAGGAGGGGAGAAGTTGGAACCAAGGAGAATCCTGGGGCGAATAGATGTCTATCTATCTATCTATCGATCTATCTTTCTTCCTTTGTTTCTTTCTTTCTTTCTGTCTGTCTTTCTTTCTTTGTTTCTTTCTTTCTTTCTGTCTGTCTTTCTTTCTTTCTTTGATTCTTTCTTTCTTTCTTTGTTTCATTCTTTATTTCTTTGTTTCTTCCTTTCTTTCTTTCTGTCTGTTTGTCTTTCTTTCTTTCTTTCTTATCTTACCTCTCTGTGTATTTGTCTCTGTACCTTTGTAGATACACAGAATATATCCATCTATTTCAATCTATTTCATCTATCCACCTATGCACGCATAATTACAAATGTATCTCCATAGGTCATCGTTTCATTTGTTTTTGGCACTGGTGGCTTGGGTATACTGTATACCGACCCCAAACCAGCTTGTCCCTGTAGATGGACATCATTGCTTAGAGCTTTCACAGGTGGTTTGACTTGATTAGTGGATAAGTCAGGAAGGGAAGCCGTGGTTTCTATATGTCTTATTCTCAACATATTCCTGCACTTTGTCCAGGTCAGGAAGGGACCCCGCAGCTCTAAAACGTTGGTTTATAACATTTCATAACTCCATCTAAATTTGGAAAGGACCCCACTTTTTTTTTACTAGAAAAAACCTTGCAGTCAATCAAAGGGGTTGCCCATTTGTTGCCCATTTGGACAAGTCTGCCAGAACTCCTAGTAGCTACTACTTGTTTCAACCAGCTTAGCTAAGGATAGGGTGCCCTTTTCAAAGACTTGGGGATTGATGAGAGCCTCACCGTGGCCAGGCGTTAGCAGGGTTGACCCTGAAGCACCTGGGCAGATGGGGTGGGAAGTGCTGTCCAAATTTTATCTTCTATGACGCGAATAGAAACAAGAATATGCGATGATCTGTGGGAAGACTGTGGGAATATGAAGAGAATATTATGGAGATAGAATACGATACAATGGAAATATATCCCCCCAGTTTAGTACGTTAGGGAGATGGGGTTATATTCCTGCATATGCATTCTCAGTGTCACAATTGTAAAGAGAGAGAGAGAGACATCAGCTACTGTACGTAGCAGATCATAGAAGCGTTGCATGCAAAATACGGTCAAACATACCTTGGTCATATACCATTCACATACATCACCTGGATTTGCTTAAGATGATTTCTTATTTACGGTCCCTGAAGCAAATCCAAGGTTTGCCGGAAGTCCTTCAGTTCTGGTGGCGCGACAGCTGGCTGCAAATGGCACAGTGCAGTTGCAACTGTCCAGGTGCACCTGGGCCGCTGGGGGGGTTGCTGAATTCTGGGGGGTGCCATTTTTAGTACGTTATTCTTTTTGGAACCACCATAATGAATCAACCAGGGTTTATCAATCAGGGTTAACATTCACCCCGATGTTGGCGAGGGCATGTTTGGATGGCTTTTGCCGGTTGCACCAGCACAAGGATTTGCCGATGTGGGTGAACTGCGAAAGACTTGCATACCGCATACCATAGATATCTACAAATGGTTCTTGGTAGGGAAAACCAACCTCGCAATCTCTGACCTATACAGGCTTCAAGCCACTTTAAGCTCTGAAAATCTAGTAATGTTGGTAAAACAATAATAAACCATCCCCCAAATCACCATAAATGGTTGGTATAAAGCCTTCCCAAATGGGTGGTTTATTATTGTTTTACCAACATTATTGGTCACAGTAAATCTCCATGTTTGGTAGTACATAAATCCCAATGTTGGTTGATCAAACCCACTAAACTGGATGGAAAGTTGCTGATTTCTGCTTGTTTCGCTGCTGACCTGGCCCAAAGATTCCTGGCAAGGTCGCAGTCTCGGGAGCTGACCCTGAGTGGCTCGTCAAGTGCGAAGCATTCCGTGTGGCTGAGGGTGGGTGGTGTGGTAGGATAGGGCCAAGTACCACTTACAAGTGACATGGAAAGGGACGGGTGATGATCCATTTCCAACAGACTCGCCCGCAAGAAGCCAAGGCACAGATTCTGGGCTTAGCCCCTGAGGTTTCTAGGAGCTCATTTGGAACATGGCAACTGGCAACCCAGTCTCTAGAAACCCATTAGGGGGCTTCGATCCGGGGCCCTCTAGGAGCTTACCCCAAAAAAGGACGCACCGGTTCTTCCCTTTTCAGAGCCACCTTTGTTTAATTTGGGGTCAAGCAAGTGTGGTTTGGTATCCCATGAAGAACCAATAGATCCCAACAAAAATCGTCATCACTTTCCTATGTATATATATATATATATATGTATAGATGCATAAATAAGTATCTAATCTATATATCTATATATCTATATACCTATATGCAAGTGGCACATATTGCCCTTTTGGGAGGTCACAACTTCAACCTCCCCATTTCTTCTCTCCAAACGCTGCAGCGGTTCGAGGCGCCTTCATCCACGCCCTGCAGGATGTCGTGCTGCTGGAGTTGAGTGATGCGGATGTCAACGAGGAGGCGGGCTGTGGTCGCCACAAACCTCCATGGACTCACGAGATCTATGGGATGCTTAATGGGATTGTTCATGGGATGATGGGAAATGGATTAATGGGTTAATGGGATTATCAACTTATGGTGGGGTTTGTGGGATATACTTCAACTCCATCCCATTTTTCACATCCCACTCACGATGTAATGGATGGAATTGTGAATGGGATGTCTAATGGGATGTGAAAAACGCGATTGTGAATGGGGGATTGTTGATGATTTCGAATTGATTTTCATGGAATGTTATGGAATTTCATCTGGGTGTTGGTTTTGAAGTTTTTTTTTTTGGGTTGGTGTATTTTCAACAATATTCGACAGGATGATTCCCAAGAGCTATTTTGTCAGATGGATTGAAACCACAAATGGATTGGATCTAAACCACCTTGAATTGGCTAACGCGAGCATTTACATGAACCCTCTACTTCCTGCGAAACATTGGTTTCTTGTAGCGAATCAATGCAATCAGAAGTCCATGGCAGTCCTCAACTTGAGGACGGTGCGCATTCCAATATCATTTGCTATTTCATGCTTTCCCACAATATTCCCAATGATATTTTAATGCAATCCGAGTGCAATCCCACCACAAATCTTCTTCTTATCATTCTTGTTATTCTTGTTTTCTCTCTGGACCAACCATGTTATGGGAATAGTTGAATACTTGATTTTTAATATCATAGTGTTGCAAAAACATGGTATGATACTCAGACTTTATGATATAATCATGAATCAGTCATGTTAGAAAATATGGTATGAGAAGCCTCCACCGAGAAGGCCCCTGCCACGACACCAGGTGGAGGTGACCCTATGGACCTTCTCAGGGTGCCACGGCCCACCACGGCCACCCGTCTCGCCCGGCACGCGGGTGCCGGAGGCCCTCTTGGGGCTGGTTAGACTACCTGGGTGATTGGGGGTTCTTACTTATGGATTCCCGGATTAAAAATGAGGGCAAAAAAGGAGCTGCTAAGAGTTTCAGCGAAGATGTGGACTGAAACCACAAAAATTTAGATTGAAGCTAAACAGTTGGGATTTAAGTGCAGGATATCGACCAATAAAATATGAGGGCTTGAGCTGCGAGCACGCGGATGAAACCCAGACATGATGCTAGATTTTGGTGACTGCGCAATGGGGGGATTCCCCTAAAAGTCACTCTTCAATGGAACTCACAAATTCGACCCCCATTCTCCCAGACATACTTTCCATTTTCACCGGTAGCCTCTGGTGAAACCAACATAGCGCAGCATAAGTATTGAACATCCCCATTTTTCATAGGTAAATCAACTATGAATCAGTGGCCATTTTCAGCATCTATGGGTCAAGCACTGTTTTTTGCTTCGTCCTTTTCCCCATGGCATCGATCGTGATGGCAGGGCGGACCGCCAGTGTCCAAGACCACGGGCCCCACCAGCGATCGGCTGCCGTCGCAGATGGTGGCGGGGCCTCAAGCGCTGCAGGTGATGCGCGGCAATGGCTGGCCCTTCCAGGTGAATGGATGGGGGGGGGTGGATGGGGGGTGGATAGGGGGGGTGGATAGGGTGGCAGCATTTTTTTTTGAATAGATGTTTGATAATTGATTGGGGGATCTTGGGGTTGATATTCCCAACTTTTTGAGTTGTGTTTTTTTGAGCAACAAGTACCTGGAGTTGAAGTGTAATGAAAATGGGGTGTAGCCAACAAAGGTGTGGAATTGGGGATTTAACCAGCAATGCCTGGGCTCCAAACCAACCGTACCATTGGTTTTAATCGTCCTGTTTTCTGATAGCCTGAAATCAGGTTTGGGTCTTACTATCGGCCAGATGGGTCTGCAAAGCTGTGCCCCAGCTTGAGGCGGCACACTTCCCTGTGCAGTGGCTGCCAGGCTGCGACTATTTGAGGACAGAGATCTCTGGATCTCTGTGGACCCATCCAAGAGTCTAGTAAAATGAGTTTGGAAAAAGAGGATCCTTCGGAGAATTGCCACCTTGGGGTTCCATGCAATCCCATCTCTGTACTTTCTGCTGGGACCCGATTGATTTATGCTGGATGTTCTGCCTGAAAGCCAAACAATGCAGCTTCACGTGTTCCAGTGCGTGCAAGGCATAGAGAGCAAATCATCAGTGTGTTTTTTCTCCCAAATTCCCACGTTAAATGTCCAGGAAATATCCTGAATTTCCAGAAAGAGGTCTGAAAATAGGCTAGCCCCCATTCCACCCCATGGATTATCATTTTTTCTCCCTGACACAACCATTTTTTGGGGTGTACCCCAGGTGACAAGTCAGGGCGCCGTTGAGGTTCGGCCTCACTGGGAGCATTCGGAATGAAGCGGTGGAGAAGGGACAGTTTCATGAGGTCGAGGCGTGTTGCTACCTCTGGGCGGGTCCATCTTTTTTTCGGTCGCCAATGGTAAGTAACTAGCTCAGTGACTAGGTCAGTTTAATGGTAAGTATATGTCTACCATTTTTTGTTGATGGTTTGAGATATTATCAGACGATAAGTAGCTAGGTTAGTTGAATGTAGCTCACCCCTGGCGGGGCTTCAGAAATCAATTGCAACGGATCATCCCCGTACTTGGAGGGTCATCCCACTTAGCAGCTTAGTAAGTGGGGTTATAACTCTTTAATGCAGATGGCATGGTTGCCATCCAGTCAATGGGTCCAGTTACTGTAATAGGTGAAGTAGTGTTTAGCATATGTTTTTTCCCATGAAAAATGGGAATCCAATCAATGTCCCATCATTTTGTTTGCTTAGATGGGCCATGCGCCTAGTTGACGGGATAAGTAACACGTATTTTTTTTCAGGAGGACTAGGGTGCCATATTTTACCCTCCAAGAAAACATGTTCGGCTGGGAAATCCCTGCAGTAAATCGGCAATTATCTATCTATCTATTTATCTGTTTATCTATCTAGGTATCTAGGTATCTAGGTATCTAGGTATCTATGTATCTATGTGTGTATGTATCAATGTATCAATATATCTGTGTATCGATGTATCTGTGTATCAATGTATCTGTGCATCAATGTATCTGTATATCCATGTATCTGTGTATCAATGTATCTGTGTATCAATGTATCTGTGTATCAATGTATCTGTGTATCAATGTATCTGTGTATCAATGTATCTATCTATCTACCTATCTATCTATAATCGTAACCCTAATCCTTATCCTATCTTATCCTTATCCTCATCCTATCTTTTCTTATCCTTATCCTGTTATCCTTATCCTTACTGTATCTTATCCTTATTATCCTTATCCTTATCCAATCTTATGTTATTTTGTATGATCTTATCCTAATCCTAATCCTAATCCTTATCCTTGTTCTCATTATTCGTATCCTTATCCTATCCCATCTTATCTTATCTATCCTATTCTATCCTATCCTAAGCTAGACTTGATCGCTACAAGCAGCTAATCGAAGGCACGTGCACCGACCCAAAAATGAAAACCAAAGAGAAACCCATGAACAACCACTGAACACCCATGAAAACCAGAAAAAAGCAAATATATTTGGATGTCCTTTTCGTGGTTGCCTGGATTTCGTGGATTGTTGGCGTTTCGGACATAGTGAATGTGAAACTTGAAGTTGAGAAAACTGTGTAAAACAATTCGTGGTTAGGAGGGTGTGCTTGTCTATCTATCGACCAATCCATCTCTTCATCTATCTATCTATCTATCTATCTACCTATCTATGTATATATATATATATATGTATATACACGTTTTTATATATGTATATATACATATATATGTTCACATGATATATATATATATTTATGTGTATATATATATATACACATCTAATATCTACATGTAAATTTGGAAACATCATCAGCCCCTGCAAGGCCATGGGCCGCTGTGGCCCCGAGACCTTCCTCCGAGGCCCCTGTGCTCGGGGCACCTGGCGACCGCAGCAAGAGTGGCTCGACTGGGCTCGGCTGCATGGGGCAAGGTGCATTCAGGAGGAGAATGACAATTTTGCTTCCGGAATTTTCAATGGAATCCGCCATCCAAAAAATTCGGGACATATTTGATGGGGATAGTTATGATACTGGTAATGATATAATGGGGATATGGATGTTGATTTTTATTCATTGGTACGAAACCTTACGTATCTTGATAAATCTTAATTGCATTTTGACATATCTTGTGCCTGGCTGGATAAATGATATCGACAACAATTGGCTGGTCATTTCTGGGGAAGGTACAACCATCAATATGTGGGGATATAAACGGATATGGTGGGAATAATAGTATAACCATCCATCAATGAGTCCAGGAATATTGGGAGAACTTCTAACAACCTCACGTCAGGATGTCATTGACATGATGTTGAATCGATTGGTGGCCAACCATTTAAGGTGTGTGGTGTTCGTTCACAAGATTGATAAGAGAATATAGGTATATATCTTTTTATTATATAGAATAGCGTCACGTAATACAATGTAATTTTGTCAAAATAAATGATATAACATATACAGCTTAATGAAATTCAATCTCATTTAAGATCATACCTTTGAAAACATATATACAATCTCATTTAAGATCATATCTTTGAAAACACGCATATATATATATATCTATAGATAATAACGTGATATACATATTATTACAAGGTCATATATGTATATTTTTCTTTGATAATAAAAAGCAATATAATTTAACAAGAAAATGCAACATAATCTTAGATCATATGGAAAATATAATTCAATGTATAATCTCGTTTAATTTAACATGCGATATTTTATGCATCTGTATATGTACATATAATATGTCTATATTTCGCTAGTTAAATCAGAAGACTTACCCAGCCACCCCAGTCGAGGGGCCAATCCTTGGTGATTCAGCTGAGCATTTGGCCATTGCTAGACCAACCCCAGCTGCTTGGACGAAGATCTTCGGGGCGATTTCCCCCCATTATTTTGGAGATGGCAATGGGAAAATCACAGTTTAGGTGGGATAATCACATTTTTGGGGAAAATGGACCACATACTTTTTTTTTTCTACGTGAATCATTTGAATCTTTTGAATGTATTAGACTTTAATAAACGGCTGATCTTTGATGGTCAGGTTGGAGCACGGGCGGGTAGCTTCGACCGCGTGGCAGGGTGTCCCATGGACAAACATGTAGCGATAGATGGTCTAGAAACCAACCAACTGAGAGATGTTTGCACAATACCAAGCCAGGGTTGATACAATATATAATAAAATCATGTCGATTAAATTGAGAGGACCTACTTTGAAAGTTATTGAACGTGCCTTTCTCCTTCCTCCATCCCTGCATGCTCTGAGGCTTCCTGAACTGTGGGGTGGCCCAAGGAACGGGGTTCCTCTCTGGTAGAAATATGGATTTCACCAGCAGAATCCCTTATTAAAAATAATCAGAGGAATATGGAATCTCCATGGGTATGTGAAGATAATTTTGTTGCGGAAACCAAATTTTCCATACTAATGCAACTTTGTCAGAGGGCAATAGGGGAGATCATCTTCAAATTGGCTGGTTACACACATTCTAGTATATTGTCCAATTTATTTTCGTGGTGTGCGTGGCGGATCTAAAACTAAAAGCTTCGAAACTTACGCCATGCAAATGCACATTTACAGGTTTCGGGAGCAGAACCGTCTTACGAATGTTTCGGGAGCAGAACGATCTTACGAACTGAATAAACTCATTTGCCACATCTAGCACAAAAAGTTCAACTTTCAAAAGGGTAGCGAACCACCGATTATTGTCATTGACTCGTTGGCTTCGTTACTGGAGTGGGATGACCATCCATGCAGGGTCCCTCCTATTGGGACACCTTTGGGCCCCAAGGAAGCCGTTGGCACAGCTGCGCGTGGCTTGATGCAAGGGGATTTGCCGGGAAGGGCCGCCCCGCCCCGGAGTCCTGAAACCTGAACGACTGAAACCTTGAGCCCGTGCTGCCAAACTTGGCAGTGGCGATGTTCCCATCTTTGGCAAGAAATTGTGTATCAACAAGGGATTTTCCATAGGTTGGATGTCCGGAAGATAAGTGGGGAGCTAGAGACTAGTAGTAACATCTAGTAACTAGTAGTGTATAACTGTAGCTACCGTAGTCTTCCCCTTGGAAGCATATTTTCCCGTTTTTTTTTGGGCATGGTGGTTGAACGGGCCATGATGGACGCTGCTGATGAGCCCTGTGAGTTGCTCAAGTTTTGCCTTAGCTAGCCTTAGTATTGCCTTAGTTGTGTTCAATTGCCTGGCAATCATGTCATCCTTCCAGAAGTGGCAACAGAGCTTGGCGATCAAAATGTGGTTGGAGGTGCTGACGGTCATCTGGAAACTCATTGCTTTCCTGCAAGACGCGGCACCTCAGCGGCGGCAACAAAGGCAGGTTTTTCTGTGTTGGCTGGGCTGATTGCATCTTGGTGGTGGCTATAGAATTCACCGCAATGGTCAAAAGGTTCCCCCTTGCACGTGCAACAAGCTGCCCTGCCTGAGGTAAGCCGTGTCGCTTCAGGGCTTCGAGTGCCACGGGTGCCTGTAGGGGAGTCAGCCCTGCCGGCAATGGCCTTCGGGGTTGGCTCTGCTTGGCTGGGCGATGAGGAGCAGCAGCAGAAGTTGAAGCGCACAGTGCAGATGGCGCTGGACGCGGGCTTTCGGCATCTGGATTTGGCCGAAGCCTACCACAACTCCCACGTGGTGGGGGAGGCTGTCCAAGAGTGGTTGCAGAAGACTGGCTGCAGAAGGGAGGAGCCGTTTGGGCGAACTCGATGATGTGTCAGCTTTCCTGTTTCTTTTTGTCTCCACTAGGTGGTCGTGGAAACTGTGGTTGAAAGAACCTGTCCCGGCCACCTCCTCTCCGGACTCCCGACTCAGATTTTGCAAAAAAAACAGTAGTTAAGTTAAGGAACAACCCATTCTGTTCGTTTCAATTTTGGGCGGCTGGATTTGCGCAGGAGCTGTTCATTACCAACAAAGTCATCAGCTTGGACAACGACATCACAAAGGTCTGTGATCAGCTCTTGAAAGACTGCAAGGTCGACTACTTCGATCTGTCACCTGGCATGAAAAGCGGCAAGGGTGGCAAAGAGGTGAAGTGGAACTCTAGCCTTCAACAGTAACCAGATGTGCTGTAGCTGTACTGTAGTTAGATATGCATCATTTGGATTTCGCCTCCGCAAGCTGCTGCCTTGGACAAGGGACCTCTTCCCTCAGGATTGAGTCGGGCCCATGAAAACCTGCCATCACCATTATAAAAAGCAACTGTGATGACTTGCCTGGGCTGGTATGTAAATCTATTCCATCTACTTCAGGTCATGATGTATCACTATATGCCCTCTTGTAATCAAACATGGCGATGGACAATCTCCCAATTCGATATCATTTGTCCCATTGAAATGCCCATTTATAGTGGACTTCCCAGCCATCTTTGATCACCGGAGGATCAATCCCATCACATATACCGTTAAGTCGTTAAGTATCCTATTACTGTATCATGCATGATTGTTCATTCTTTTCAATGATGAACCACTGTGAACCACTATTATCACTATTAACACCCACAAGAAATCATTTTTTGGGCATTTTTTCGCCATGGCAACGGCTACCTGGCTGCCGAGACACCAAGGTTCTTGCTGCACTGCGTGGTGTCCGAGGAGAACGAACCTTTCGAGAAGCCATTGCCAAAGATGTGGGAGGAAATGATGCCACTGGCCGGCAATCTTTTTTTGGGGGTGTATGTGGGTGCTTGTTTCCTCATGTAGGTAGATAGATACATAGATGGATGGATGGATGGATGGATCGATAGATAGATAGACATGCATGTTGCCTGTTGCACATCTAGACTAGAGAAAGGTGAATGCACACAGATATCCACACCCCTTAGACTGTGCCTCCAGGTCGATCAAAGCTTCGGGCAAGGTCAAGGAGATTGGAGCGCCCCGGCAGAATGAGGACCGAGGATGGTGGATATATAGCCACCCCCAAAACGATGCAGACAGTTGTTGAACATTTGGAGATTACCCTCTGGTAATTAAACGTAGCTGTTAAAAATGGCCATTTATAGTGGATTTTTCCATTAAGCATGGTGATTTCCCATAGTCATGTTAGTTTACCAGAGGGTATGGGGACAATTTCGTCAATTTACCATCCTGGAAAAACATTTTGGCATCTTTCTTTTTTGTGGTTACCATATGTAGATGTCTATAGATATGTATCCTGATTTTAAGTCCCAGTCCTACCCCTTATTTGACCTAGGAATGGAAGATCATGGGATATCACTGGACATTTTACGAATGTGGGGCGATGAGAGGCTATGAGATTCTACAAAGCATATGCTACCATTTTGTTAACTCCATGTGTAAGTTACACACCCTGTATCCTCTGGTAAACTAACATAACTATGGAAAATCACAATTTCTAATGGGAAAATCCACTATAAATGGCCATTTTCAATAGCTATGGTGGGATTGATTGTCCTATCCGTATCCCCCAGCAACTGACCGACTTCTTGTGACTGGTCCTTTTGAAGATGATGAGCTGGACCGATCTTACCGCGTCACATTCCCACTGAGTCATCAAGTACCTTGGTTGATCACTGGTGGGTACTCCCCTTCCATTAAACAGCTTGTAGTGACATCCAATGTTGACATAGTTGATGGGAGTAGCCACTGGTGGTCATTGCTGGTGACATTAAAAAACTATGGTGCCCATTTTTTTTTACATAATCCAATGTTGACATCATGTGCACTTCCTAGCGCCAATTCCAAAAGGGACGCCCCAGGTGTCCAACTGGCGCATCGGTGAGCTGGAGAGCATCAAGGGAGCCGCCCTTCAGCCGGTGTGCAATCAGGTGGAGGCCGGGTAGCGACGTGGGACAGTGGAAAGCGAGATGGTTGTTGGTTTAACATATGGGGCATCAGCCAAACTGAGCTTAGTTCAAGAATGGTGAATCGTTCCGGATTGGTGCAGTTGTTCTATATCTGTGGGAGTTTTGTAGCTGAATGATGGAAGATCTCTTTCGTAGGCTTCTGCATAGCATCTGGAACAAGGGACTTGCCTGCGAAGTGACCACATGGCACCTGCTCCCAGCCGAGCGTTAAAAAATGCTTTTGTTGATTGGTGAGCATAGAGGGTGATACTAAGTGAAACTACCCTGCTTTATTGCGGATATTTGTAACATATTAAACTCCATGATAGGGATGCGTATGAACTAACTGTTTTCATGGCTCCACTGCACTGCGACAGGCTCACCCTCTGCTGCAGCAGAGAGGTTTGCGGGCCTACTGCGAGAGCAAGGGCATCGAAATCACGAGCTACGGATCGCTTGCGCCACTGTCAAGGACGGAGGGATGAGCGGAAGAAGACCTTCATAGGCTTGCCGTTTCATGGCACACACACACACAAATATGGTTGTATATATAAAAATGCACACACACACATACCAACGCACACATATACCAAGACACACACACACAGTATTATATATATATATACATAAGTAAACACGGATTCATATGAATATATCATGAACGGTCCCCGACAAAGGTTGAAAGGTGAATCCCCGATATTTTGCTCTTGCTGTTTGTAGCTAGTTGGAACTCCTCGGGTGATGGTTTATCTTCAGGAATCGGAGGGGTGATGTAAGCTTATATTCTGATTCTTTGTTGGGATATCTTTAACTTATATTGATTTGGCCCCATGATTTTCTAGGATTGTTGGTTACGGCCCGGTTCTTCTTTGAATGTCACCTGGTCTGAAAATCTGATCATCCTAGTGGCTGGTCTACTCCAATTGGGGAACTCGCCACTCTCATCTATGTTGAATAACAAAAGCCACCTACAAAAATACAAGAGGATCATTGTGAAGTCCACATTTTTAGCTGGGAAAAACCATCCGTTGATACAACAACATCAAAGGTAGTCAGCCCAGAAGAGAGAGGTTTTTTTCCCCATTAAACTTGACATATACCCATCAAAAACGTGTTTTCATACCAATAAATTCATCAATTGATCTGATTGAACCATTAAAATCATGGTCTTATCATGGCTTTATACTGTATATGATTTTCTTCTTAAAGATTGGGTCACTGTGTGTGATTGACAGATTCAAACATTGTTCCAAAAACTGATTCAAGGTATACGATTGAACAACTAGAAACATGGTCTTTATCATGGTTTCTCATAGGTTATGATTGAAGCCATTTGAAACATGCTTTACTCATGCTTTTGCGGTGTTTTTTTTTTTTTAGATTTTTCCCCAGCTCCCCCAGCGGTTCGCGAAACGCGTCGTGAGGAGCGGCGCCCTGGCGGCGGCGCCTCAGTTGGCGCAGGCCTTGGAGGAAGTCGCCGCGCAGCAGCGAAGGACGCTGGGACAGGTGCCCCGCCCGCCGGCGGCCCGGTGATGGGAAATGCAGGTCAACGGTACAGAGGTATAATGCTGGGAATGCTCTTAAGATGATGATGATGATGATGATGATGATGATGATGATGATGATGATTTTGATGATGATTGATAAGAGTGGAGAAGAATGCATGACCATGGGATGCTGTAATGGGATTTACCCTCTGTGAGTCATTTCGTAGCCCTCTACTATATAATTATGGTTGATGATTAGAAAGGTAGTTTACTATATGGCATCATGGGTTCGACATCACAAACCCAATTTTACCCCCAATGTTGAATCTTGCACATTCATGTTCATATCCCATTTTTGATTTCCCCAACACTCTGCATTCCGAGTCGTGGTTTGACCAAAAAAACACGCACACCAAAAGCATCGGGTTTCAGTCTTAACAAAAAATGGATGTGTTTCAAAAAGGCTCGAGATTCAGCCATTTACAGACATTTATAGGATTGACTTGATCCGCATGATCCAAAAAAAACCCAACACCCAACACCCAACACCCTACGCCCAAAGTCAGATTGTTGCTACTATTTTCAGTTTTTTTTTATTTTCATCAGGAATAGTGAGTATTTCTGATAATGTTATTTTCCTGAGTTACTACTGTCCATAATAGGTGCAATAACATACAATGTCCAATATTACTATACCATTAAGATACCGTGCTCTATTAATATCACTAGGCTGCTCTAAAATTACAGCTGAATACTCCAGCCTCCGGAATGCCCAAAAGAAAATCTCAGATAGAGTGCTCTTCACAGACTTCAAGCATGTCCCTTGTCATCAACTTGTTTCAACTCGGTATGTATAGCTCAAAATCTTTGACAACACTTAATCATGGTTTGCATGTTTGGATGGGATATCTATACCATCTCCCCAAGTAACATATCCCCTGAGAATCGCTGAGTTCTAGATGGAAGCAATCTAACCCCCAACTCATAGGCAGGGTCGTCACGGGCAGGGGGTATCAATATACCTCGCCAAAGTTCGATGGATAGATATACCCTCTGGTGAACTAACATAGCTATTGAAAATGGCCCTTCCCATTAAAAATGGTGATTTCCCATAGTTATGTTAGTTTACCAGGGGGTACCATTTCTCATGATAGGAAACCATGACGAAAGCCATGATGGTCAACCGATACCATATATTTCCTATCCCATGATGCTATCATCACACTTACTATCATCATACATAATGTCCATCATTATCAATGATTCATCACTATTAACCAGTACTAAGCACCAATGGAACCATGAGCCATCAATGTATTCACGTATTAACCATTCACATCCCACTATTAACTATTAACCATTTTTCGCATGATTATCAATGATTAGCCACCATGAAAACCATAATTTCTCATGATTTCCCCATGATTTCCCAATGATTTCCCCATGAAATCGCCATGTTCTCATCATCATGGAACCTTCCCATCATCTTCCCATGCTAGGAATGGGAGTCCCTAGCGGCCAGGTGTTGCTACGCTGGGCTCACCAGACCAGCCGTGTGCTGGTGACCACCACCAGCAACCCCCAGCGGAAGCTTAGCCGAGTTCACCTGGGTGATGGTTAATTTACCTGTAATAACTGGTTCTTGATATACAATGGACATACAATGGTTAGATCATGTTTGTTTAATATGTATACATACTATAAAATGATCTTGAATATATACATGCTGAAGAATTGGTGATAAGAATGGAATAATCATGGTCCATCATGGGTAACAATGGTGATTAATGGAATCATCATGGTTAATAGCGGTTTATATGTGATGGTGAATATGCTTAAAAGTAGGTCTACGATGCCTGCTTTATTATCATTGTATAACAATCGTTACCAATGGAAGTAGCGTTCAGTGTCATCTGCTCCATGGCTAGATGCGGCTAGCTGGGAAATCCACGAACTAGTCATGGAGGTTATAGCTGGGAAAATCATGGAACTAAATACATCACATGCAATGGGAGGTTTTACTGGCGACATTCTTTATACATGGGGGATTTTCCATTGCCGTGTTTGGTTGCCAGAGGATAAATTCAGGATGATTAGTAAGGGGAATCAGCCCAAATTGGCCTTACTTATCCTGATTCGAGGCTGGTGAATTATTAACGCCAATTCCAGATTTATGAATTGATTTTTTTCCTGCAATACACAGGAAAATCTTTGTAGCAACTCTTTGCGCCCAGGGCATCTAAGTGAGGAACATTTGTGAGAAACTAGTTAATGTACATATCTATGGGGAATCATCACGCAATTGCTTAATCATGTCCAGGTTTGGAATGATTATCATTTACCCAGATGATGAAGTTGGTGATGTTCCGGGAAAAAAACGCTTGGCTTCGAAGATGAATGAACAATGAACAATTTCCAGAAGGATGATATCTCTTTCACTGATGATGTATGTTTCCAGGTGTTAGGTTGGCCAATGGCCATGGCATGCCATGGCTCAGGGGCGGGGCCAAGGATGGACGAATATCTGGGTATCTTCGACTTTGAACTCTCTGCACCTTGGAAACCGATTTGGCACTCCTCAAAAACAGGATTTCTCAGCTGTCCCCGAAGGTCAACGATTTGAAGTTGTTCAGACATTCGCGGAAGGGGTAAAAACATGTAAAAGCTAGAATGCTTGTGAAGAACCTACATTGTTGAGATCTTTAAGAATGCTCCCTTACCCTCAGCAGCAGCTTGAAACCTTCAACTTTTGCCTTTCTCAGGAGAAGGAAGTGCAGATGATCAGTTCCGCAGGGCTCCAAAGCCGTCAGAAACGTTTCACGTGGCCCAAGTGCGTTGGACTTGGAAAGTTCTGGTCAGACGATCCGTTGCTTTGCTGCCATGGCGGATGGTGCTCTTAGGGTTGGGATTTTGAATTTTGGGGGAGTTGGGAGTTGGGGGCTGGGGGTCTGCCTTTTCTTCAAATGCCTAGGGAAGGGTTTCCCGGGTGTCATGGCGAAACTGTGAAGCCAAGGCTCTCTGAAGTCGAAAGCCAAGAATGGGCACCTGAAGCAAAGCCATAGTCATTTTTAGTGACTCCCCACGACTGAAGCAAATGAAGGCTGAGAATTTGTCAGGACATGTCCTTTTTTGCCTTTAGAAAAGCAAGGCTGAGGAGCCTTGCCCCAGGAGTCATGTTCCACTAACAGGCTCCGCGCTGCTCATCAGTGCAGCTTTGTTTCCTGTGCTTTGAGAAGCAGTTCTAGTGGTAAGCCCAATGAAAGACCAAAACTATCCCTAATTGACTTCACCACAAGCCCTCATAAATTGTGACAAATCATTCGGGTCTATGCCTGGGCTTTCCTCAGTATGTGAATTGACATTTAAGGTATGGACTCTCTGCTTGCGGGTCTGCCCTTGGCGACCTGACTGGCAATTTTCCAGCAGATTGTCCCATTTTGTTTTGCCTGGGGCATGGGTCAACATCCTGGACTGGTCCACAAGACTTCCAGACATTGGAAAAGGCATTTCCCATAGATGCCCATAGCGTCTTGACCCATGTCCCATTCACGTCACAACGTTTTTTTCTAAATTCATCCTGACCATCGTTTGCCCCGCAACTTGAGCAGCTCAAAAGTTGCCCCGCTATAGGCATGAAGCAATTTCTTCCTTTCAGGACTGGAATATCTTGGAATATGGTGGGGTGTCATGGAGTGCTGCCACCCTACTTATATGTACAACACGTTTTGGGGGGTCCCTACTTTTGACCCAGACCTGTTCTCTCCCGTGATGAATTTTTGGGTGCTGCATCCTGAGCATTTGGCCCAAGTATTTGTAATTGTTCACAATGGTTTCGCCACGTGTCCCCCTGATGTCGTTCTTCGAGAAGTGGCAGCACATATTGGCGGTCGGAACTTGGCTGGAACCGCTCAGAGTACTATGGAAGCTGGTTACTTTCTTCGAAGATTCAGTGGCTCGGCCTAGAACTGAACCAAGTCGTCGTTTTTCCCCGACAGAATGAGCTTTGGGGTCTCAGCCCAGATAAGGTTTAGTTCCGCAAGGTTCCGGCGGTTCCCGCGTTGGTTCCGGACTGGTTCCGGGAGGTTCTGGTGGCTGGTTGTGGGAGGTTCGGGGAAGTTGCGGTGGGGGTTCCAGTCCCGGCTGGTTTGGGGAGCGGTGCGGGGTTCCGGGCTGGTTTCAAGGAGGTTCCGCAAATGCTTGACGTTGCTTTTATCGCAATTCAACTGTGCATTTGAATTGTCCTTTTTCATTTTTCATCTTCTCCGCGCGATGCTTATAATTACATACACACATTGCATTGGTTCAAAATGAAATCGCGCCCCTTGCCAGGGCTGCGGTTGTTTCCACATTTTTCAACCAACTTTGCTGTTGGGGCACCACTTGGGTTTATTTTCAAATTTTCCCCATCTGATGTTTTTTTCTTTTTGCCACGGTGGTTAGTTTTGCCCAACCGGCCATCGAAAACACGGATTTTTCTTCCCTAAGTGCCATCTGATTTTCCACCAGATGCGAAGCAGTCTGAGGTGAGCCATGTCACTTCAGGGCCTCGGGTGCCACATGTGCCAATGGGGGAGTTAGCGCTCCCGGCCCTGGCCTTCGGGGTCGGCTCTGCCTGGCTGGGTGACAAGGAGCAGCAGCAGAAGTTGAAGCGCACGGTGCAGATGGCGCTGGACGCGGGCTTTCGGCACCTGGATTTGGCCGAAGCCTACGACAACTCCCACGTGGTGGGGGAGGCTGTCCAAGAGTGGTTGCAGAAGACCGGCTGCAGAAGGGAGGATCGGCTTCATTTTTGCATCCTGGGTTTGGTGAGAGTTTGTGGGCCTGAAACAAGACCCGTGGGATAAAGCTGCCAATCTGCCGGATTAAGAAAAACTTTGCAGTGTCCAAAACTTGGATGTCGAATCGGCCCACATCTCGGCAGGAGCTTTTCATTACCAACAAAGTCATCAGCTTGGACAGCGACATCGCCCAGGTCTGTGATCAGCTCTTGAAAGACTGCAAGGTCGACTACTTCGATCTGTCACATGGCATGAAAAGCGGGCATGCTGCTGCTAAGTTTCAGGGGGGGTCCGAAACTCATAGGCACAACGGCCGTTGTTGAAGATGAGTTGATGGAAACCTTTGGGTGAACTCACCTAGAAATGGAACCTTACCAGCCTTACCATTTCTTGCTGTCTTTGTCCCACAAGAAAGTACTGTAGAGCCGAAAGAGCGTCATTTCTGCCGAGTCGTCAGTCCCGAAGTACACGGTCCCGGTCCAGTCAGCAAACACGTCGATGAGAAAATCTGTGTTCAACCAAAAAGCGCAGAAACGATCATACACGGATGTGCAGACATGCAAAATAAACGGATAGATATACACAAATAAAATCAAATGACTATAATTGACTATAGACAAATGAAAATGAGCAATAACAAGTACATGAATAAATAAATAAGTAAACACCACATATGTCTACATAGAAGCACACATGTGGGTATACAAATGAATACTTAAATACATGCAAATATAATTGCATATATGAACGCAAGTAGAACTACACATGTATGTACTTATGCAATTGTCAATAAAAGCAGCTATGAATGTTAATGTACCTGTAGATATAAACAAGTGAATACATAATGAATCGATAGATAGATCACCCAATCAATATGTACACACACACATATATGTAAATAAATCTCTCTCTCTCTCTCTCTCTATCTGTATGTATATATATATAATATCTGTGTGTGCGTGTGTCTGTGTGTATCTGTAATATGCAATCAAAGAAGCGTCCTTATAGTCCAGGCTTTCCTGGCCTTGCTGGCCGAAGCTCATCCTCAGGTTCCTACTGCACTGTGCGGTCTCGGAGGAGAACGAGCCGTTCGCCAAGCCGTTTCCGAAGATGTGGGAAGAAATGATGCCGCCTGGAAAGCATGGAATGATTGGAGCAGTGGCTGCAAGAGACCCCAGGCATTGATGGCTACTAATGGGTTTTAAATGGGGTTGAAGCATGGATGGCATTCCTGTTTGGCACGGAAATGCTGTTGTACTCGATGGGATGCTCATCAAAGAGAGGCAAAACAAAAGTGATGCGCTGATCAATTTTGGTGTCCAAACAGCCTAGTTATGCCTAGTTGAACTTGACCCCTTGTCACGACAATGCAAAACGCTAAGAAAGTATTGGGTCGGCAACCAATGACAGCGATTTGTACTGCCTCTTCTCTCAAGCCTCAGGTGTATGTATGTGGTGTCAGGCTTTGATTGAAGGTTTTCTTCTGGTAAGGGAAGGACTTCTCTCAGGTCTGTGGGGACTTCAGTGTCCCATTCATTGCGGCACCTCCAGCCTTTCTTCTTTGCTCCTTGCATTCCTTCTTGGATTTGCTACCTGTTTTGGACTTTTCCTGGCCATTGGACTTTGGCTCTTCTGCCCTCTTCGCCCTTTGCCAGCTCCAGGTGCTTCCAGGTTTCCTCCACTTCACCCCAGGGTGAGACAGCGCCTCGAAGGCTATCAAGCCTTCTTGAATGAGTGATCGCCAAACTCCTTCCCAGATCTCTGATCTTGTTGCAGCCCTTGATCGACTTACCTTAGCCATCACCAGCCAGCCAGTCAGCAGGGGAGGATCGGCATCCTCAGGCAGGGGAACAGCGGAGTGGGAGTTGATCAGCGAAGCAGATCAGCCAGAAGGTCAGCTGACCGATCTGGATCGTAGACGATCCCTGGTGCAGGACGGAGATTACGAAGGTTTTGCAGAATTGATCCCAGAGTGCCCAAGACACTTGATCAACGGCTGCAAACGCTTGACAGGAGGAGGAGTCAGCTTTGAGTTCAGAGCTAGACGTGCTTTTGAGGCAGGATACTGGGCTAGGCTCGCCCTTGCTGGCCGTTTGGCCAAGCCAAGAGGTACCTTGGCTTTAGATCTTGCTCCAAAGGTCTATATCATCCTCAAGGCAAGAGGACTTCAGCAGCCAACACGAGTCTCCACAGCATCCGATCTGTATCGGATCACAGGCCGCCTCAACGAAGGCACCATCTGCCACGGCTTCCCTAGCTTGGCAGAAGCTGAAGCTTATTGTGCTGGTGCTGGTTTTGATCTTCCAGCCCAGCATCAATGGAGGTAGAGGACGAGGAGGTCCCAGAGTGCCCACCAGAGGAGAGTTCAGCTCCTTACGTTCCCTTGATGTTCCGATGGCCCTCAACGGATGGAGGAGATCCGTACGCAATTCAGGCCATACAGCTGCTACAGCGCCCAAATGGCATTCTCATGGCCTTCCCAGGGGAAGCAGTCACAGAGGAGATGCTAGAGCTTGCCATCAGCCAGACTATTCCTGGCGAAGAGCCTTGGGTTGGAGCGCATATGAGGTTTACAGTCCCCACGTTCTTTGGGCAGGAGGATCCAGAGAGGAGCGTGGAAATTTTGGTGGTGGACCTTGCCTCTCCACCGGCAAACAGCATGTTCGAGCCCTTTGCAGAAGACTTACCAGATTTTCCTTTTGCACAAACTTTCCTGGAGGAGGGCAGAATCGACCTCCTAAATTCCGACAACCTCATGGCACAGGTCAGAGAATGGCTTGCCCAAGAGTTAGGAGACAGAATGGTCTTCTACTCAGCTCAAGAGGAGGAGGAGCCCCCAGAGACCCGCGGAACTCCCTCCAGGAGGAGAAGCGCCCTCAGAGCAAATGGGCAAAGTCCTCGCAGTGGCACTACAACAACAGAAGGACACGTGCCGCCAGGCGCAGCGTTGCCAAAAGCCAGCCAGAAGAAGCCAACTGTGGCATCGCTAGCATCCAAGGTGGACCAAATCATGGGCATTCTCCCAACCCTGACTGCTCAGTTGCAGTCTCTAGCAGACCAGCAAGAGAGGATGGCGGCAGGAGCAAGTGCCTCATCCAAAGAACCACCATCCAGCCAGGCCAGGCCATATACCCAGCCAGCCCCACGGGCCAGCATGGCCGTGTCAGCGCATTTAGCAAAGCAAACACCCAGTCCAGCTGCTCTGGCACATGCCCTTGGTCCTCCCCCCAGAACCCGGACGGCCCCAGAAGGAGCCCCGACAGCAGGTCTTCGGCAGATTGCAGAGGACGACCCCCTGAATTTCGAAGCAGATCCAGCCAGTACCCCCCAAGATCACTACCTGCAGGCCCTGATAGCTCAGAGCCGAGCCCTAAACACCTTGGTGAGCCACATCCATTCCAGCCAGACCGACCCCATGGCCGACCTGGCCAGTTCCACCCCCAGTTTAGGTGTCAAGGGCTCTGCAGGTCGGGAGAAGCTACAGAGGGAGCTGTCCCTTCATTCAGGCCAGTTCTATCTGAAGGTCTGCCAGAATATTCAGAGGAGGATGGATCCAGCTGGATCAATGCCAATGACTGTGGAGGAGGCCAGAGGAACATCTCTGACAAACTACTTGGAAAGATTTGGCGGTTTCGGCCAGCAGCGAGAGCTGGGGCTAGTGATGTGGGCCCTGGCACATGTTTTCAACCATGCCTCAAGAGGAAACATGGCGGCTGTGCAGGACCATGTGGCTCTGTTGGCAGTGATGTTGGAGCAAGCAGCCCTCGACGGGGGACAATGGCAAGTAGCTTGGCTCCTGGGCTTGCTCGACGACCCTCCGCAGAATCTATGGTTGAACAGAAATCAAGCAGCGGCAGGGGGCAGGAAACCTTTTGGTCCCCTCTGTGCTCAAGCTTGGGCCACAACATCCCTAGCATATCTCAAGGAAAACGAGATCCTGTTCAACAAGAGGTCAGAGGCTACAGGAAAGCCCCAGCCCCAGCAGGAGGGAAAGCCAAACCCAAACCCCAAGGCAAAACCAAACCCCAAGCGACGTCCGCAGGGAGGAGGGGGACAAAACTTCAATCAGCAGCAGCAGAACCAGCAAGCACCTGCAGACGGCTCAGGGTAGATTCCGACCGGACTCCCTCAGCAGTACCATATCAAAGTCCAGGGGGAGAGGCCCCTGGCTCTTTTTGCATGCCAGCAGAATTCACTCCCCTTCCACCAGGCCTCAGTTCCATCAGAGAAGTTGGCAATATCTCCTTCTCTTTCAGTGCCTGGTGTTTCTCCATCATCCGCTGGATCCTGTCAACCCGCACAGACTTTGGCAGGTACCTAGCCTCAGTCCTTAGCCTCCGCCGAGATGGCCCTGAGTCACCTCCTACCGCTCTCTTTCCACTGCCCTTGCCGTCTTTCCATCCCACAGCAGCAGTGGACCCGAAGATGTCCAGAAAGGAAAAGTATGACCATATGCTGGACAGGCCGCTGCTTGTCGTCATCTGTGCCCTCAACTATGCATACTGCGAGAGAGCAGTTTTTCCTCCTGAACTTCTTCGGAGGCAGCCCAATGACTTGCAGCGGCAGGCCATAGACAGATTGAGGCTGCTCGTCAGAGCGAGTAACCCTGGGACCGCAGTTGAAGTCGCTTCCAGTGGCAGGAAGAATTTAGCGCTGGTGGCGCGGTTACAAGAACTTCTTTCAGCAGCGCTTGCATTGGGGTTTTCCTCCAACCCATATCATGAGGAGTCTGCAGGTATCAAAGTCCCAAAAGACAATTCATGGGACCCCAAGTTGAAGCCCTACTCCAGTCTCAATCCGGAGCGCCTCAAGATTACAGGCTCTGGATCTTGGGAGGCTGCAAACTACCTTCCAGATGAGCTATGGATGCCCTACGTAGAGCCACAGATTCTTGAACTTGATAGACCAGTTTGCGAGAGAGGCATCCCGAACCTTGAGGCCGAAGATAGAGATGCGGTGTGGCGGCTTTTGATGAAGTGGGATCAACATGACCTCCTTGAGTTGCACTCAGCTAAGGTTGTGAGCCCCGGCTGTGAAGGAAAGGTCAAGATCTTCAATGCTTACAAATCCCCAGAGCATGACAGACAGATTGGGGATAGGCGGTGGAGAAATGCTTTTGAAGGAAGGATACCAGGTCCAAGCAAGACTCTGCCAACAGGTGCACAGATCTGCAGGCTGTTAGTGCCGCCCCTTCACTCCGTGGATCTCCGTGACGGATAGGTCTGACTTTTACCACCAGCTGTCTTGCACTCTACAGAGGTCAAGGTCAAATTTGGTTTGGCCCCCAATCCATCTTGGTGATTTCAAAGGCACAGCGGCATATGAGCGTTTTGTGATGAGAGCGAAGGCAGCACCAAGGAGAGTTGATAGAACAGTTTTTGGAGATGAGCTTGACGGGCCCTTATTTTTTGATAGGGACTACTCTGATCAGTGCCAGGTTTTTGGCTCCTTCCGGTCAGTGCTCCAAGGAGATCAGCTAGGCGTCGAGTTTGGGATTGCGGCGCACGTTGGGCTTTTAGAAGATCAGGGCATTTTGAGGAGCGAACATTGGCTGAGGTCAGACAGACTTCCCCGGCCAAACGGTCTCTTTCAAGGCCTTGTCATTGATGACTTTTTCAACATTGCCCAGGTGCCGATTTCAAATCTACGATGTAGAGGAGGGGTTAGAGACAATGCTGGCCTGCGAGCTTTCCATGAGGCAAAGAGAGTCTATGCAGAGGAAGGACTCTCAGGCTCAGATCCAAAAGATATTGTGGATCAGCACACAGCAACAGTTGTCGGTGCACACATCAACTCCTCTCCAAACCTTGTCGAACATGGCATGCTTTCAGTAGCAGCCCCTCCTGAGAAAAGACTTGCACTCGCTTGGCTCCTTTTGCAGTCAGGAAGACTTGGTTACACCACAGGAGATTTACATGCTTCACTGATTGGAGGAGTGGTATCAGCTTTTTGTTTCAGAAGGGTTGCTATGGCAGTGCTCGACAAGGTTTTTAAAACGGTGCCAAATGAGCCAAGCTCTCCGTTTGAGGATACTCCTTTTCTCCTCCCAAGAAGCCACGCAAATGAGCTTGTCCTTGCTGCGGCAATCCTGCCAGTAGCAGCATCAAACCTCCTTGCACCTGTTTCTAGAACTGTCTTTGCTTCAGATGCATCGAATGAGAAAGGAGCGTTTTGTAGCTGCGAAGTGCCGGAAAAGGTCAGTCAGGCTTTTTGGTTGTCAGGAGATTTCAAAGGAGCCCGGTCTTTTTTGCAGCCCTGGCCAAAGAGGATCTTCAAAGACTTTTACAACAGCGAAGAGGAGGATTGGGAGAAATGGGCTGGCGAGTGGCCAAGCCCCTGGGATTCCCCAGAGGACCATGAGGAGCCAGGGCCTGAGAGGCCTCTAGCCCAGTTTTTCGATTTCATTGAAGTATGTGGCGGCAGCGGAGTTCTTTCTGATGAGGTTGCCAAAAGAGGGTTCACAGTTGGGCCTATCATAGACATCTCCTACAGCCCTCAATATGACCTCACCTCTGAGCGAGTTGTCAGCTGGCTCATCTTCATGATCCAGCGAAAAAGAGTTCGATCCATTGCCATAGAACCACCTTGCACCAGTTTTTCACCAGCGGCCTATCCTGCTGTGAGGTCATATGCCTGCCCGCGGGGCTTCTGCCAAGAGAACCCAAAGGTATGGGTTGGAAATCGCCTGGCATTTGGTGGACTCACCTTGCTTTGGGTAGCCTTGCATGCGGAGGTATTTGGGCTGCTAGAGACTCCAAGAAGGTCCAAAATGGCATGGCTTGAAGAGTGGCTTTTCTTGTTGTCCCAAAAAGGTATCAGAGAAGTCTCCACAGCCTCATGCATGTTCGGAAGCATTCACCAGAAAGAGTTCCGGTTTCTCACGTGCAACATGAACCCGGGGCCCGTAGTGCGGAGGTGCTCCCGAGATCACCCACATGTCAGAATAGAAGGCCAGCTGACAAAGGGAACAGCGGTCTATTGCCCAGGCCTAGTGAGAGCGCTGGCCAGCCTTTTTCAGGCACATTTACAACTTGAGGAGAAGCTCCGTTGCGCATTGGACTTTGATGAGAAGGGCTTGGAGGAGCCTCTTGCAAACGAGATTGTCAGGTGCGAGAGATGGAGCACATGTTCAAGTTGGAAATGGGTTGGGCAGAGCCATATCAATATTTTTGAGTTGGCAGCATATCTACAGGCTCAGAAAAGATCTGCTAGGCTAGGAGGAGGACGGTTTTCATTTCTTTTGGATTCCTCTGTTTCCCTCTTCTCAGCCTCAAAGGGCAGGAGCTCCTCTCATGCACTGGCACCACTTCTTAGGAAGATCATGGCGATAGCTATTGCTTTTGGAGTTTTTGCCTCAAACCATTTCTGTCCAACCCGTCTCAACGTCTCTGATGACCCAACACGTTCTGTCGAATTACGAGACCCGGTTTCCCACGACCCTGTCTATGAGTTTCTTGAGGAAGAAGAGATCTTTCGCCTGGCAGAACTTCCCAGGCTAAAAAGATGGGTCTCAAATTGGGTCATTCTGGTCCTTGGACTTGCGGGCCATCACTCTTTTGTCCCTCCAGCCCTCACTCCTTGTCAGTGGAGGTGCAGACAATACAGCCTTCCCATCTCTCTTCATGAAGCAGTCATGGATTTTGATGCCACTCTTGGCTTCCCTGGAGAAGGTCCTTTCTTCCTCAGGTTTATATGGATTTGGACTGTATTGTGGGTATGTGAGGTTCCCCCTAGAGGTTTTTGGACTTTGGTAGCCGGCGCGCCGAGCCATGGGTTAGCACCACGTCATGCGGGTGATCTGGCCCGAGTGCAACGGAGACAGCATAGCACTCTTGAGTTTGGCCGCCCTGTCCAGGACATTACAAAGTCAAATCGGCAGCGCCTGCTTGCTGCCTTTGAAAAGTGGCTTGTGTCCAGGGGTGAAAATCTGCAAAGGACCCTTAATGAGTCCTATCACAACCCAGAAAAACTTTGTAGCTGGCTTGCGCAATATGGCAAGGAACTTTTCGAAGCTGGAAGGCCGTATAGCCATTACTCTGAGACCATCAATGCAATAGGCTCTGCAAAGCCTACGATTAGGCGATTGTTGTCAGGTGCTTGGGATGTAGCATTTTCATGGCTACGTGAAGAACCGTATGAACATCACATCGCCTGCCCTTTTCAGGTACTCCTTGCGCTTTGTGCGGTAGGTATGTGCTGGGGCTGGATCGAAGTTGTTGGTCTTTTGGCTTTAAGCTGGGGTGGCATATGCCGTATTGGAGAAGTCCTTGCGGCTCGAAGAAAGGACCTTGTGCTCCCTTCAGATGTCATGGGTACGTCAGCTTCAGTACTGCTTAGGGTGCAGGAACCAAAAACTCGGTTCCGAGCTGCGAGACACCAGGTCGCAAAGGTCGACTATGAGGATTTGGTCGAGCTGATCCGGTGCTCTTTTGAAGATTTACATCCTGAAGACAAACTCTGGAAGTTTTCTCCTCAGCTCTTGCGGAATCGTTTTAAGCAGCTGCTGACAGCTCTTCTGCTTCCTTCTGTGTCAAAGCCTGACCGCCGGGCCCTAGATTTGGGCAGCATGAGGGCAGGAGGCGCCACTTTCCTTCAGATGCTTCTGGAGGACTCTGAATTGACACGGAGGCGTGGGCGATGGCTCAGTGCCAGAACAATGGAGATATATTTGCAAGAGAGCTCAGCTACTCAATATTTCCCTCAACAGCCAATGGCAACAAAGATGCGCATTATGCAAGCTGCCCAATCTTTTACCTGTATGCTGGAAAAGGTGCAATTTTTTCGCAAACATTGCATTCCACCCCCGGCTTGGTTTCATTTGATTGCGGCAGAGTCAGATGCGGAACAGATGGGACAAGATGGGCAAAAAGTGGATGGACCAGTGGATACAAATCCACACAGCAACCTGCAAAGCAGGGTGGACAGAAAGACGCAGACCGGAGGCAAGGAAAAGAAGCCGAGCATCTGACAGTAGATGTGACAGCGATTTGTACTGCCTCTTCTCTCAAGCCTCCCCAGGCCCTCCCCCCCGGAGGCTTGGGGGGGGCAAAAAGTGGATGGACCAGTGGATACAAATCCACACAGCAACCTGCAAAGCAAAAAGTGGATGGACCAGTGGATACAAATCCACACAGCAACCTGCAAAGCAGGGTGGACAGAAAGACGCAGACCGGAGGCAAGGAAAAGAAGGCGAGCATCTAGATAGTTGGGGTGATGCGATTCATAACCTTGGGGATGACTCGTGTACTGTACTGACCTGTTGAGACCTAAACTTAAACCTCAGAATTTTGGTCGGCGTTCCCAGAAACCATTTCACCAGACTTCTACCACGGTTCCGGATGGACTATAGCCGTACGCCTGGATTTTGGGCCTGTTTGGGGTTCGATGGATGTACCACTTACCTCACAGCAGCCCCGTGGCCTGCTTTTTTTCCAGGTCACTCCAAGCTGCCGGAAAGGTGAAGGCCATTGGAGTGCCTTGCAATGGCACCGATCAATGGGACCCTGAGATTTTGGGGTAGTTACCCTCTGGTAACCCTACAGACAGATGTGGAAAACCCATGGGTGAAACTGGGGAAACCCTATGAAAATCATCTACAACTTGTGGATTTTCCACATCTATGTTCGTTTACTGGAGGGTGACTGTATTCCCCAATTGGGGGTTTCCATAACTGGGGGTACCCCAAGTTATGGATGGTTTATAATGGAAGATCCCAAGCAAAAATGGATGATTTGGGGGCACCCCCCATGGATTGGATGACTACGAAAAGATGGGAACCAAGCCTTGGGGACCCGACATCTTCTGGATGACCTCAGGACCTCGTGGCCAATTTCACGTCCCCAAACATGGCATTTTTGGGTTTAATGTTCACTTCTCTAGACGCCCTGTGTTGAACAAAAACAGCAGGTGTTGAGCTGATATGGTTTCCATCTCTCCCTGCTTGCAGCGCTCTCCCTCACGTCCAGTGGTCATCCCAGGGATATGGTAATTAAGCAGTGAAGAAGGCGGGTGAGTTTATAAGTCCGCCTTTTCGGGTTGCTAGCCGTGCTTTACTATTGATTAGTGAGTGCGTTCGAAAACCTTCCAACCTCAGTGTTTGACTGGGCTAGACCATCCGGGGAAAAGTGACCTTGCAATGAAGAGATGGCGAGCAGCAAGTAAGTGCATGCGAATTCAGAGTTGTATATAATATAAATCAATATAAATCGAAACTTTGTTCTGAGAACATGGGTTTTGAAAAACAATGCCCCCCGGGTATCAGCAGCTTATTCTATAATGGGCAGTTATTCACCCTCCCCGCATCAGAACACCACTCTAAGAAGAAAAACATCATATTCCCTATGAACAAGGACCAAAGATTGGGGGTTTGCCTTAAACAAATCTACTCTCTAGACACGCCCATGCCCATATCATATTCTTGGTTGTATCATGTTGTAACCTATGATATCCCCATTCCATCTCCATTCTATCTCCACTGTATCTGACCAAGGTGTCGAACTGGCGGATAGAAGAGCTCCAGAGCATCGAAGCTGCCGCGGTCCAGCCGGTGTGCAACCAGCTCGAGGCGCAGAACCGGCGGGGGTTGACATAAAGATGTAACGTTCAATGATTGGAAAAAAGGGAAAAACGGGTACTGTACTTTTTCCAACCCCCCATGTTTTTTTTCTCCCAAGTTCCAATGCCAGTCTTCCAAGACATCCTTCTTTTCCTCTCACTTTCACTCATTTCAATCCACCAACGTTGCCCTCCACATGAGTTGCTCAGGCGCATCCCCTGCTGCAGCAGAGAGGCTTGCGGGCCTATTGTGAGATGAAGCGAATCGACATCACCTGCTATGGGGCCCTGGCGCCCTTGTCGAGGAGAGGGGGAACTGCTGGAGAAAGAATACCATGGAGTTGAAGCCATCAGGTTATCAGAATGATTTTGGGTTACAACTATTCTATCAATGTGAAATATGTAAAGCGAATTTATCAATGCCAGACTAGGGGTGTTAACTTTTTGAAATCCATGTCAAATACACACACACACACACATATATATATATAATATACAAGCGAATTTAATGCCAGACTAGGGGTGTTGTCAGCCCCTCTTTGATCTATGTGGAGGTTTCAGTATCGCATTTGTTGCGAGGATGGATTATGATCTGGGAATGGAATTATTTCACCTCATACTTACTATTAAATGGGGCCCATTCGTGTAGCTTGTATATACGATGTTGTTTGCTGATTTTGGTCGATTAGACCTCAGTATCGATCCCATTCGGGGAGTTATGAATTGTTGGTGGGATGGGACTTATAATCACGTATGTATATATATATACATATTGTTTATGGCTCCCTCAGTTATATAGCTACCCTGATTCTGATGCTTTGATTCAAGGGAAAGCCTACAGCATGAAACCACTCGGTTTGCTACTAAAACCCATGGTTGGCTCTAATATGTCCCGTAAAACCAATACAATGAAACCCAATGTCAAATGGGAACATCTATATTATTGATGTAAATTCCATGCACTTCCAGCTCTTTCTGATGGGCGAAACCCATGAAATGCTCGAGGTAGATGGATCTGTCTCAGCATGATTCTCATGCTCACACATATACATAACATAACAGAACGTAACGTAACGCAACGTAATCTTACGTAACGATACCTTACGTCAAGTTACGGCACATTACATTGCAGTACATACATATATACAGTACACATATAATATATACATATATAGAGTCAGTACCCACCATTTAGGGCGAATCTTAACCACCAACGACCACGGATGTAAGGTCAAGTTTTACCAATCTCGTATGATCCCATGATGTCCCACCACATAGTCCCACTCATGTCCCCAATCCACCCTTGTATTACCCAATAATTCGCTTAATACACCATTTAATGATTGGGGATCCAACTCAATTATAACCCACTACAATCGTACTAACACACCACTAACATCCGGTTTTGGTGGGTAAAAACCTTTGTGTGAGTTGCGTCATACACAACTGATGTGACCATGCACACGTGGCAGGTTTCGTAACTTTCAATCCTATCCAATCCCTTTCTTTCCCTCTCAAGGGTGGGCCGGACTGGCTATGCAGCTGCAGCCCCTGCGGTGACAAAAGGCTGCTGACGTCTACAACTTGTGCTGCACCTAGAGTGGCAGCTACCTGGTGATTGACCCTTGCTTCACCAACATTGGTAGCGGAGCTTAGCTGCTCCGTTGCCAGGGATCTTTCGGGACGAGCCCTACTACCAGATCTTGGACAAGGAGATCTACCTGCCTTTGCATTGCTCTTTGCTTCGCCCTCTGCACTACACCCTGGATATCTCAGAGGAGATCGGGCTTAGCACTTAGCATTTGCTTCTCTTCCCCTTCATCATTTTGGACAAGTACACCATTTGGGATAAGTTCATCATTGGGTACAATGGGACCAAAGACCGATGGAGGTGGAGCTGCAGGTAGCGAGGGAACTGGGTCCGGAGTCGAGACGATGAAGGACACATACATCCCTATCTTCAGTAACAAGCCTGGTGACTACAAGGAGTGGAGATCAAGGATCAACCTCTACCGGATGAAACTTGAGATCCAAGGGAAGACGAAGGAAGCGACAATCAACCTGCTGACTTCACTGTCAGGTGTTGCATGGAAGCAGGTGGAACACAATGTGGAGTCCTACATCGAGGACAAGGACGGCTTTGCTAAGGTGCTGTCGGTTTTGGATAAAGCCTTCAAGTACGATGACAGAGTCGAGATGCCCCGGGCGCTTGAGAAGTTTTTCTACTCGATGGGAAGACGCAATGACCAGACGCTGATGTCATACTGTGCTGAACATCGAGAGGCACTTCGAGAGCTGGAACGGCACAACATCAAAATCCCTGAGGATGTGGTTGGATGGCTGTTGCTTCGGAGGAGTGGCCTGACTTTGGAGCAGAAGCAGCTCATCCAATCTCGTGAGCCTGACCTTAAGGTGGACAAGATCGAGGAGAACATGTACTTCCTGCTGGGCCAAGACTACAAGGGGAAGTCTGGAGATGACCGCCGATGGGTCAAAGGACGTGATCGCCATCAAGCTCGTGGACATCTGTGGAGACCACGGATGCATGGCTACACGGCTGAGGAGATCTATGAGGCTGACGAGACAGAGGATTTTGATGAGTCCTTCGCTGGAGAAGATGCCTACGGCCTGGAGGATGAGGACACCGCCAACTATGATGACAGCTGGGAAGAGGTGAGCATGGCTGAAGGCGAAGAGGCCAACTACGCCTATGCTGGTGTTGATGGACAAGAAGGAGAAGCTGATCCTGCCTTGGAGGAGGCATATGCGACGTACTTAGATGCACGTCGCCAATTTGCAAATCTCAAAGCTGCTCGTGGATTTTACCCCATTGTGGCTCTTGGCCCTGAGTCCAACATGGGTGGTTCCACTGGGTCGGGATCTCAATATCCCCGAGTCCCCAGCAGCGGAGGAGGATCCAAGGGGAAGGGCAAGAGCAAAGGACGAACTGGAGGAAAAGGTCGCGGCTATGCTGGCCCTGCTGGATCGAAAGGTCATGGTTCGATCAAGCATCGTGGACAAGCTGCTCTGAACCCACCTCCATGTTTCCTGTGTGGGAAGATGGGACACACACCTGCACAATGTCCAAACTCTCAACAAGCCCGCTCCAGTCCATCGACCTCTACATCACCTTCAAAACGGAAAGCTGAGCATCAAGCCAACATGGTGGCGGACACATCCTTTTCAGCTGAGGATGGCAAGCCTTCACTTGGACCCGATGGATGGTTCGGTATCCAAGACGGGGGAGCAAGCAGCATGGTGTGCAGCCATGAAACTTTGATGAAGATCATCGACCACATGTCAGACCGTGGACTCAAGACCTCGAGGTATCAGTTCATGCCGACAGACAAGACCTTTGCCTTCGGTGGTGATGCTCGACGAGCTGCTGAATGGTCTGCGCGGCTGCCGGTCTACATCAAAGGGCAACATGGCTTCATTGAGTGCTTCGTGGTGAATGGAGCAACACCATTGCTGATTGGGCGACCCATCTTGGCTGCTTTGGAGGTGAAGACCGACTATGCCCAGTCCAAGGTTTCAGTGCTTGCCTCAGCCTGGGAAGATGCAACCTTTGGTGCTCGAGGAGAATATCTACTTCGACTTGACGAGGGTGTGGAGCTGGACCCCAATGGCGACAATGTCAACTTTGACTATGTCACGGATGAGACCCACGGCTTTCTGAACCATAGCTACAACCCGGTGGACTATGTGACCCTGGAGGACTATCTGGTAGCTACTGGTCGTCGAGCACCTGAGCGTGCCTACTACAACAATGTCGAGGGAGCTGGATGCGTTCCTCTACCAGAACCTGCTGTGGACATCCCGGATGACAACAAGGACATCCGCCGTGAGATCACACCCAAGCTCTTGAAGAGCATCCATCTTCACTACAACAATNCCTGCTGTGGACATCCCGGATGACAACAAGGACATCCGCCGTGAGATCACACCCAAGCTCTTGAAGAGCATCCATCTTCACTACAACAATGAGGAGAACTCTGGTGATGCCCTGCTGGCCTGCACCTTAAAGAAGCATGGATGGAAGGTGATGACGTTCGATCTCTTGAACGGCTGGGACTTCGAGAAGGCCAAGACGAGACGTGAGTTTCTGGAGCTCTTGGACAAGGTGTGCCCTGAGTTCATCTGGCTGGCACCACCTTGTAAGAAGTGGTCAACTCTGCAGAATCTCAATCTGCACACCCTGGCTGAGATCGAGGCGCTGGAGGCCGAGAGGGACTTTCAGGAGGCGACCCACCTGACCATGTGCAAGAAGGCCTACTTGAAGCAATGGAGAGAAGGCCGTGATGCCGCTCTGGAACAACCTCGATATGCAGTTTCCTGGAAAACCCCAACACTGGAATCACTGCCTGGTTGGCGTGCTGAATGTGACCAATGCCAATTTGGTTGAATGGTGGCTGACAATGACATGGTCCTGCAGTTTATCAAGAAGCCCACAAGTCTTCAATGGGCCAATGAAATGGCCGCTCTGCAGATGACCATGGTGTGTGAGGAGGATCACTACCACCTTCCAATCGAAGGGAGCAGCCCCGGAATTGGCAATCGAGCACGAGCCAGTGGTCGATATCAGCAAGGTTTCTGTGACGCCATCGTGGACACGGTGCTCAGGATCTACAACGACCCCTTGCACTACGGTGATCCACATGAGCAAGCCTTTGCTGAGGATGAACGCCAAGAGCGAGCTGCCAGACGACATGAGGCTGAGCAGAATGAGGAGTCCGAGACGGAGTCCATGACAAACCAGATCCGATGGTGAACACTGAGCGAGGACGTGGAGTTCTTCAACGACTTGGGGCCTATCAGCCACGGACTGCAAGAAGGACCATCATGCGACTTCATCGCAACCTTGGCCATCCGACCAACAAGGAGCTGGTCAAGCTGCTCAAGGACAAAGGGGCTAGTGAGATCCTCATCAACACTGCTGAGCACTTCAGATGTGAGGTTTGTGAACTACATCAACGACCAAGCGGAAACCCAGTGGGCTCTATTCCAAGAGCAACCACTTTCAATGACCGCATCCAAGCAGACACCATGTGGGTGACCATTCCTGGTCGAGCACGACCAATCCCCGTGCTCATGATCTCTGACGTGACCACCAGACTGGTGGCTGGCCGGGTTCTCATGACTGAGAGCTCTGAAGAGTTCATCAAGGCCGTTGAACGTGGATGGATACGCCATTTTGGGCCGATGAAGCGACTATGTGTCGATGAGCACAGAGCTTGGAGCAGTGAATCCATCCGAGATTGGTGTGCAGAACTTGGAGTGGAACTTCACATCAGTCCTGGTGAAGCGCACACGAGGCTGGCCATCATTGAAAGGAGACATCAGGTGGTTCGAAAAGCCCTGACATCCTTTCTCATGGATCGCCCAGACCTGGTCATCAACGACCCTGAGTGTGTGATCACTGCCCTCAACTATGTGATCCCACAGGTGAACCGGATGCCCAATGTGAGTGGGTACAGTCCAATTCAGTGGACGCTGGGCTACACACCTCACNTGCCCTCAACTATGTGATCCCACAGGTGAACCGGATGCCCAATGTGAGTGGGTACAGTCCAATTCAGTGGACGCTGGGCTACACACCTCACGTGCCTGGATTGCTCATGGAAGAGAGCATTGAGATGAATCCAGCACAACTTGACCCGACAGTGGCATTCCGTGAGAAGCTGGAGCTGCAGCGTGTCGCTGCCGATGCCGTCAACAAGGCCAACATTGATTCGAGATTGAGAAGAGCCCTCCTCAGGAAGTTCACAGGACAGCAGAACATCCTGTCAACTGGTGACAGATGCTACTACTGGAGAGATGGGACAGCTGCTGGAAGCAAGCTGAGATGGAAAGGGCCTGCCATTGTGGTGATGAGAGAGATCAGTGATGCTGGACCTCAAGGTGACATCTACTGGATTGCCCATGGCACATCCCTCCTTCGAGCGGCTCCTGAACACGTCAAACCTGCCATCCACAAAGAGACCAATGTGCAGGAGGCGATGGACCCATTGGACCGTGCCAAGTTGGCTCTCTTTGGTGTGAGGAGTCGTGGGGTGACACACTTCACAGATTTGATCAAGACCAACAAAAGGAAGAGAGATGAAGTTGACTCCGACGAAGAGACGGAGGAGTTGGACCGGGAGTACTTTGATGACACCGATCTTGGTCCATCCCGCGGTACAAAGCGGGACAGAGCCATCTCTGAGCTCTTTGAGGATGACCAAGATTACTGGTCTTCATCGGATCAGGGCCGTGTGTGGACCCGCCATCACATCAACCCCAGGAGTCATCTATTTGCACCTGATCCACAATTTGACGGAGTACCAGTACATCTCTTTCGACCTGATCGACATACATCCATCAGGAGAGAGGGCATGATCCCCGAGAACCTGAGGATTCGAGATGACTGGACTGATGGTGAACCTCGACGCAACCTCCACTACTTGTGGACAGGCACTACTACTTTCTTTGTGGATCAGAACAACCTCTCCGACGACAGTGATCCTGAAGTTCGCAACACTCTGGCTGACGACACAATGGGTTTGGCACCTACTCCAGCACCACCCAATCCTGGAGCCTCCGGAGTTGTCGATCAAGCTGGACATGGAGATTCTGGTGGACATCACTCTGGACCACATGATGGTGAAGACCCTCCTGCTGCACCGATGGATGCTGAGGAAGTACCAGTGCCTGATGNTGGACATGGAGATTCTGGTGGACATCACTCTGGACCACATGATGGTGAAGACCCTCCTGCTGCACCGATGGATGCTGAGGAAGTACCAGTGCCTGATGCCCTGGATACCCCTTCAATGAGTGCAAACGAAGATGAGAAGGAGCCGAGTGAAGAGCCGAATCATCCAATGACACCAGCACCAGAGCTTGTCGAACTTCCAGCTGGAGCAGTTGACCAAGCACTGCATCCGACTTCAACTGAGGAGCCTGCCTCAACAAGACCAACCTTCGATCAACTTCGACGACGCCATGAGCGACTTGAGACACTGCCAATCCGCAATGCAAAGCCATATGGACCAACATCCACTGCAACCCATGAGAACAGAAGTGAGCCTTATCAACCACAACCAACCGCAGATGAGGCCAATCTCTACTGCGACATCGATGTTGATGTGGTCAAGGCTGATCTGCCCATTTTGTGGCGTGTGGAAAATGGATTCTTGGCCCTCAACGAGCCTCAAGATGACTGGCACCTTGATGGAAACTACTTGGTGCGCAGACACTATGTGCCACGCCTTGGATCTTTCAAGCCAACTGATGCCAATTGCCCAGTACCTCTGCATTGCCTGGAGAAGAAGCGCATCACCAAGATGAAGAATCGACTTCTCATCCGGGATAACTGGAACAATGAGAAGGGCAAGGCGAAGTACAATCGGCACTACTGGACTGGCGAGACTCGGTTCAAGCTCAAGAACTCCTGGAGACATGAGTCTCGAAGATGCTTCAACACGGCAGACCTTCATGCCCATGAGGAAGCCTACTTGCAGGAGTCCGGTGGANAAGATGCTTCAACACGGCAGACCTTCATGCCCATGAGGAAGCCTACTTGCAGGAGTCCGGTGGACCTCAGAACTTGTCCGAGCGCTACATGAGTGCTGCTGATCGCCTGGCATTTCGTGAGGCAAAGTCCAAGGAGCTGGCCTCTTTCTTTGCCAACAAGGTTTGGTTCATTGACAGTGGCAAGAATGCCGATGAGAAGCGCATCTTGAAGGCGCACTTCATCCTGACTTGGAAGAAGCATGCAGATGGCTCACCCAGAGCCAAGGCGAGGTTAGTAGTTCAAGGATTCAAAGATCCTGATGCACTATCTGGCAAACTCAACACCACAGCACCGACATTGACGAGGATGTCTCGGAACATGGTCATGGCTGTGGGAACTATGAAGAAGATGTCTCCATTCACAGCAGACATCACGACTGCTTTTCTTCAAGGAAAGCCCTATCAACCTGAATCAGAGCGAGTCATTTGGATCAAGCTGCCCAAGGACGCGGAGTCCATCTTGGAGCTGGAGCCTGGTCATGGGACGCTGATGCGCCTGGTCAAGCCCATGTACGGTTTGTGTGACGCTCCAAGAGCTTGGTTTGAGGAGGCATCTGAACGAATTCTCAAGGCTGGTGAGGGGAAGATTGTTCAACATCCCTTGGATGCCTGCTGCTTTTTGGTGTTCGACAAACCTCCGATACCACCTGCAGACGGAGATTTCGAGGAGCCTGAGCTCATTGCAATTTTTGGATTGCATGTTGATGACCTCTTTGGCTGCGTTCTACAAGATGACCCTCGTGGAGAAGAACTTCAGAAGACGCTGAAGAACATCTTCAACTTCAGGGAATGGGTGACTGGTGACAGCTTGGAATACTGTGGATGCCAAGTTGAGAGGATCGGAGAGAACAAGTGGAAGCTCTACCATGAGAACTATGTGAAGAAGCTCAAACCAATCACGGTGGACAAGCACAGAGCTGGCCAACATGACCTTCCTGTCNGCAATGGCCAGCCACACAAACCAGTCCTCATCTACAAGCTCAAGTGAGCATGCTTTCCGGGGAGATCACCAAAGCCACGATCAAAACGATCGAGCAAGCGAACACAGCCTTGCGCTTTGCCAAGTCCAATGGAGATTGTGGACTGGTGTTTCAACATGTTGCTGATCGAGAGCAGGTGAGCTTTGTGGCCTACTCTGATGCCAGCTTTGCAACACGCAAAGACCTGTCCTCCCAAGGTGGGTACCTGGTTTTGATGACCAGTCGTGGAGTTGCCCAAGATGGAGCAGAAGGGAACTATGTGGTTCTCGATTGGAGAAGTTGGAAATTGGCCAGAGTGGCCAGGAGCACTTTGAGTGCTGAATCTCAAGCAGCATCAGAGGCTGCCGACTCTTTGCTCTACGTTTCTACGTTTTGGAATCTTATCTGGGCACCATGGAAAAAGCTGGAAGCCGTGGAGACCGCCAAGGCCCAGAACGAGTCCAAGCTGGTCATTGATGCGAAAGCATTGTTTGACATGCTGATCAAGGAGGAGATTCAAGCAACTTCTACGTCCGACAAGAGGACAACAATCGAGGTCCTTGTTACTCAGGACAAGCTGTCATGTGCCAATGGCAAGACTTCCTGGGCATCATCAGAGTTACAGTACGCTGATGGTTTGACAAAGGAAAGTGCTGGACAGCTACTTGCAGATCGACTTCGATCGCATGTGACTCGCCTCAAGACTGATGAGTCCTTCCAAGCCTCAAAGAAGAAAGATGCTGCAACCCGCAAGCGCAACACCGAGATGTATGCCATCAAGAAACCCAAACGAGCTCTACAAGCTATGTTCACTGCTTTGACTGGAGCCTACGCCCAGAACATTGACTTCAATCCTGAAGAGTGCAAGATGCAGGACAAGTCCTACTTCGACTTTGCTGAGTTCCTGACCATCCTCCTGGCGCTCTTGGCGACAATCCTGGTGATCTTCTTGAGCTACCTTTGGTGGAGATGGAACTCTCCTATGGCTCATTCCGAACCCGAACAGGAACCAGATGAAACTGCTGCGCAAAGACTTCGTGATGAAGTGACTGGTCTCCGAAGGGAGATTGACATGCACCACAGAGACAAAGTACGACTTCGAGCTGCTTTGGAAAATCGCATTGCTGACTATCAGCGATTGCTCAAGACCTACAAGGACTACCAGGCGGACTATGGACCGCATTCCTCAGCCGAAGCGGTGCACCGAGCAGCACAGAGTTTCATCTACATGGATGATGGCTCTAGGTTTTGGCACTCGAGCTTCTACTGTGCCAAAGACCGAACTGACAGGGAGATCTTGAAGATCAACTGGTGCCGTCGTTGCAGCCAAGCTCTTGGCGCATCCGACAACGGTCCTCGACATCCCGACCGAGCACTGTCTGGCTGACCTGACTTCATTTCTTTTCTCTCTTTTTGACCCGCGTGAGTTGCGTCATTACACAACTGATGCCATGATACCACATGGGGTAGCACCACGTAACTTTCAATTCAACTCCTTTCTTTTCCCTCTATCATTTCATCTCAAGGGAGGGAATCCCCTAGGCAAAAGGGCGCCTGCACTGCCATACGTTTGGCCACACTTCGTGAGGTGGTTCAACAGGTGTTTCAACCCTTGCTACACCAACATGATTATTTATGTATGTATGTTTGCATGCATGTATGTATCTGCGGAATGCAATGTAACGGGATGTAATGTAACGTAACCAATGTAATGTGATGTGATTAATGTAATGTCATTGATGTAATGTAATGCAATCTAATGTAATGCAATGTACTTAACTTAATGTATTGTATATGTAATGTAATGTAATGCACTTAATGTAATGTATATGTAATGCGATGTAATGCAATGCAATGCAATGCAATGCAATGCAATGCAATGTAATGTATGTATGCATGCACATGAAACATGCAACCGCGTCTTTCGTTTGCTGTTTGCACATCTTCAATGCTTGCCTTGCTCAAGGTCCGCGGACCCGCAACAACATGCAGCAACTCTGCAAAATTCAATGTCAGCAACTGTGGCCAAGACTGGCAGGACCTGGGCAAAGAATGGATCAGCACTACATCCTGCCTGCGAACTGTGCCACTAGGAGTCCCAGCACAATGGCCACCTGCAAAAGTGGCGATGATCGTCGATATCACCAAACTTTCCCATCAAGATGTGCCCACAGCCGAATCCAAATGTTCATTCCTAAGAATGTCCAAACATTGCAATAAACTTTATTGAATCCCATTTCATATCATTTCATATCATTCCATCCTTCCACATATGATCTGAAACCATTCCAGTGGCAAGTCTTGAAGCGCTATCTCCAGAAATCTTTGGAAGCCGCCTGGTGCAAGTTGCCAATTGCTCCTCGAAGCTTTAACGGAGCAATCCGTCCGAGGTACAGCGGCACCAACACCGTGGCAGCGCCAGCGCCAAAGCCACCCACCACACGGCCCGCAGCAAACAGCAAGAGGCCACACAGGGGTGCTTTGGATGCGGCAAAACATGCCATAGGAAAAAGAAATCCCGAAATCACAAAAAAGATCCAGGTGCTTCGCAACGAGGTTAACAATCCTTAGAGTACGGTATGGGGACTCCGAAAACTCAACAAAACAATGGTACATACTTGCATGTGTACTTATAATATCGTGTATGTCTTATAAGAATATAATTCAATATATGCGGTCAACAGCTTTGAGCTTTGGGGGTTGGCTGTCAAAAATCATAATGAATGCCAAGAATCCAAAACGGGATACTGCCAAAGGTGCCAACCAAGCACCAACCAAACCAGCTGGTGATAAGATAGCCACAAGCGCTGACCAAGTGAGAGAGGTTGGAGCCAAGTGAAATGAATTGCAAATGCTTATTTGAGGCACGTTGATTGCACCTAAACTGCCCAGAAAGCCCCAACAAACAGCATCACCAAAAGTATCCAAAAGTACTCTGTGTAACGGGTCTGAAAAGTTATAATATGAAACGAGAATGGAAGTTGTCGGTGTTAAAGCTAGGGCACTCAAACCGAAACCATACTGAAAGCTACCCGGCAATGCGGCCACACAGGCCATCCAAAGTCTCCATTGACCCTGATTGATACTCTCCTTCTTGTCGTTTGCGACTGCAGCCCTAGCTGTGCTGTTGATGCGCTGGCATCGTACTTTGCAGACACAGCCAAAAGCCAGCAAACTGCTAAGGGATGCTGGATCAAAGACTCTTTGCCTCGCTTGGTTCGCTTGCTTTGCCTGGACTTCTTTGGAAACTTCTTTGGAAACTTCTTTGGAAACTGCTTTCGAAACTTCTTGCTTCCTTCCCGGCCTTCCTGTTTTGCGAAAAGCATAAGTGCTCTGAGCGCCTGGTGCAGGCCCTCCATTCGAGATGGACGGCCGCAACTGGTGCCCAATGTCCGGAGAAGCCATCTGAAACAGCTGCAGCACATGCTGTGCAATGTGAGGAAGTGCGCAAGTCCCAGAGGCAACCAGCACTTCGAACAGAATCCGAAAGAACACCAACACTTTTATGGCAGCTGCCGGACACATCCTGAAACCTGCCCAGGCACCCCGAAGTGGGCCCGCAAGGGATCGTTTCACTCCCATTCCCTGCTGCATGGTCCGGTTTTCTGCCCAGCTATTTTATATCTTGCGCTGGCTGCTTCCTGCTCCTTAAATCGGAGAGATGGCACCATACAAAGGAACATCATGGAACATCATGGAACATCACAATTTCAAGGACATTTACCTTGGAATGATGCTGAAGCGGCACTGAAGCTCTGACTGAAGCTCTGACTGAAGCTCTGACTGATCTCTCATCTTTCGCTCTTTTTCTTCCCTCACCACCTGCCGGGGATGCGAAAGATTGCGAAAGTGTGTTTCATTGGGAGACGGCGAGCATGATGCCACAGCATGCCTGGACCGGATCTTTGGTGAAAACGTCCAAGACCTGAGAGATCTGAAGCCGATGCCAAGGTGTGTGCAACCAACATGTGGGGGTCCAAATGTGCTCAAATAGATTCAAATAGACACAGTTGATCACACTTTTGCATCAGTTTGCTCTGCTTGCTTTGTCTGCTCAGCTCAGGTGACTTGTCTGGCAAAGTGTGATAATGTTTGATGCAGTTGTTAAGTTGGTATCTGTTCTCCTTTTGCTGCAGTTGATGAAAATCGTGCACTCCTTTTCTGGCCTGCCATGACAAATGCTCTCCAGGTCACGTGTGCGACGTCATAAGAACCAACGTGCTGTCGTCGCTACAGCAAAAGCTCCCAAACCGCAAAGCCACAACAACTCTAAGTGAATGCTGAACACTAGACTTAACAAAACGTGGCAGCAGTATGCACCCATGGAATTCTCATGTTTTTGTGCTAGTCAAGGTTCCACGAACCATCAGAGCAAGTAAGAAAGTCTTCAATCTTCGCGCATATTGTCCAGCCACTGTTCATGCAGTCCCTTCTTCCCAGTCCAGCTCAGCGCAAAGCAGTTTCAGCAGTCGAACGTTTTCCTGATCGAGGGACCATGGGCACTTCACTATCAGATCCATCGAGGGGAAAAGAAAAGAAACAAATGCAAGTAATGCAAGAAAAAAAAATAAACAAGATTAAAAAAGTATCTGCAGTGCCCATTGTGCCCCTCACTCACCACAAAGACCGCGGTTCAAATTCCCTCCCAGTCCACGAGCCCGGCCTGTCGCACGGCTTTTGTCATTCGGATCCAACTCTCCTGTGAGAACCTGAACACGCAGGCCCGATAGGAGCATTGTACGATCCACCACTGCAAAGTCTGCAGGTGAACCACTTGCCACTTTAGCACTTATAATCACTATTAATCACTTATATATTCCTTGCCAGTTTACTCCAATGTACTGTGTATCCTGAGGCCTTACAATACAACTGTAATGATTGGCGACCCACAAGAAAATCACTCAAGAGACTGAGCGTATCGCGCCGAAACCAACACGTATACCTTCCGAATCCCCAGACGCACGTGACACTTTTGACATTTGCAATAGCTCTCAGTACTTAGAGCATAGAAGCCATGACTAATCATATCTGAAAAGCAGTAATAGCATTGTTGTGGCATTCGTTGTAAAATTCACCGTGCCTAGCAGCAGAATACCTAAGCCGGTGAAGCCAAAAATGCCAGCAGCTAAGGAACTCAAACCTCGGCAACATGACGACTTGACGACTTGTCGGCAGTGGCCAGGGCATCGAAAGGGCAAAGTGCGCAAAGTGGGCAAAGTGGGCAAAGTGCAAAGCCGAGGCTTCAACCAACGACCGCGGCTTGGAACACCAGCCTCGGCAAAGAAATCAGCCCGTGATGGCCCCGCACTGCCTTCCATGGCTGTTCTGGAGTTAAATCCAAACAAAACCTATTCTAGATGAAACCATTTGGTTTCATGACGTTCAGGAATATGAATAGTTGTAACAGTTGTGATGGTTGTGACCGAACCAAGCAGCCCCAAACGCTGGGCAGGGTAGAAGTCCGTCTCCTTAGCAACACTCGTGAAATTCAAGATGATCCGGCATGGCTCCAGATCGGAATTCTCCAGAGATAGTCTGACACAGTCTGGGCTGTCCACCACCGGATGTGACAAGAACCATTCCTCGGTGTTGGCAGCAGAGTGGCACAAACAGCGGCCAATTCAGCGTCTCGAGTCATCTTGCCGAGTCATCTCGCCGAGTCGCTGCTGCTCTCTGCGTGAAGGTCCAGAATCCATAGCTCAAAGCTGCGACAGGGGCAGCGCCCAACACACAAGCCTAACATGACTCAAATGGAAAAGCGCATCTCAACAGCGCTCATGTCCTTCAGTGTGTAATTGCAATGAACATGCAACACTCACAACATGAATCAGCTACATGTAAATAAGATTTCACTTACGTATCATCTACGTACCATCAGCTTGGTTAAATTCACATTGGCTTAAATAATCTTAAATGTATAAACAGCAACATGTATTCACATTTACCCAGTAAGAATACTCTGTAACAAAATGTAGCCCTCAGCTCTGTAGGCGCATGACAATCGGATCCACGCCATTCAGGTCGACTTCTTCTTGGACCTTGGTTCGATTTACTTTGCATAGTTTTATTCTGTCTATTTCTGTCTTGTGCCATGAGCCAACTGCAAGTCTGTGATGTCCAAAGCCACAGGCAATCTGCTTCTGAGCTTCGGTAGGCACAGCCTGCAGCACGGCACGATATTGACAAAATCACATGATTGCCCAGTCAATCTGCGTAGGAGAACATCTTCCGCAACAAACTTTATACCAATTACAATTACCACACCACCTCACACCACACTTTTTCAATCTTTCTTCAAACTTTGTTCCACCTCCACCTGCTTCTCTTGTTCAGCAATGGTAGTCGCCAAGCGCTCGCGTAGCCGCTGCGAAAGTGGCACACCTGAGCGGTGCAAAGAGAAAGGTAGGCCCTAGGTAGGCCCCCCAGTACATACTCGGTACATACTCGGTACACACTCGGTACACACTCGGTACATCACCAAATGATTCTGATACGATGCAGCTTTCACATATTTTCACATTCCCCACGAGGTCATAGTGATTTGGCCGCTGGGATCTACACTGGCGCGTGTCAGCTCCTGTTCAGGAATGGTGCCAATAGTCAAACATCATCTTGTGAATCTTGTGCGGGATGCGGCCTTATCCTCCAAAAGGCTAAAAGCATCTCAGAGCAGCTGAGCAACGCCAAGCTCCGTGACATGTCTCAACATCTTTGGGCAATGGCTCTCCTGCTCTACGTCCTCGGTCTCTGACGTTTCTTCCTGGCCGACGCAAGATGCAGCCTGACTCAGCCTGAACACCTTGAGCCAAATGATGCCAATATGAGTCGAATTGAATCTGGTCAGGCTATGGGCTCGCAAAATGGCAAGACCCACTATGCAAAATCTATGAAAATCACATCAAAATTATGAACATATGCAATGCATTGCAATGCTAGGTGCGATCCGAAGACTTGTCAAAGGTCATCCAGAGCCTCGGCCTGGACATTGACCTCCTTCTGCACTTGATCTGACGGCTCGGCCTCGTCATGTGGCACAAAAGAACTGTGCAGATATCAAGTGGCAGTTTTGGCAATGCATGTAGCATATTGCATCATATTGCTGGAGATGTCTTGAGATCTAAAATAAAAAATGCGAGCTTTGGAGCAGTCTGGTTGCTCTGATGGTCCGGAAGTCTGGTGGAAGCAAGATTCCAGGCATTTTGAAGCCAATACCAAAACTGCCACAGCTTGGCGCCAGTGCGCCAGTGGCTTCATAGTGCTGTCTGCTGTCTTGAGGACCCCTGCCATGCGAACTATTCGAGTCGTTGACTCTGCATGGAGCCTCAGCGGACACCCAACATGGAAGGCATTTGAATTGAAGAAAAACAGGGGAGAATTCATTTCATTCTTTTTCCAACATGGCTTTTTCAATAAAGCGACATTGCAAAACGCATGTCGTCACACAAGCTTTCTCGCGCATGGCTGGTAAATCCACCACTTCACATAGGTCAGGACCTGTTTGGAGCGGCACCTTGGCAAGAAGTTCAAATGAAGCGTAGGTGAGAGGTGGGAGTTTGATGAAGTTTGCTGACTATATATGTTATATTATGTTGTTGTCATATCATTACATAGGACCAACATTGCTGCAATCCAATTTTACCTGAATCCATCAATTGCAGAAAGCCAATGCCATCCAATGCCCCGCCATGACGTGCAGCATGCAAATTTCAAAGGCATCTGAAGATTTCTCCAAGCAACAGAAGCCTTGTGAGGCCACGCACCTTACTCGACCAAGCTGGAAATCTGAAAACGCGAAATGCAGCTTAATTACCGGCTCTTGGTTAAGACATGTTAAGACTACTGCTGCCATGAGAAAAAATGAAGGCCCGAAGGCAAATCGTGCAACGAGACCCTGGCAAGCAGATTAAGGAACAAAGATATAGGCTCCGAATCCTGCACATCTGTTGGGTGCGCGTACATTCACACGTTGTTACAGTCACAGTTGGCGAGCTTCATACAATATAGAGAGCATCCATATGTACATATGTACAGCGCACATCAGTGCGCACATGAAACACCGAACACTAGGAATCAGCAACATGGCAAGGGATGACAAGGGCCCGACAAATCTACATTCCGGGACGATCCATGCAGTCCTTGCAATTCTGCGGCTTCGCCACGGACCTCATTCTCGGGATGGACATGTCAGGACTCGCTTTTCCTAACCACGCCAGGTTGGCTTGTTCTGATGCTATCATCAGATGAATTAAGTAAAAGGCTATGTGACATGACACCCCCCTGCCATCACAGGGGTCCTCACCTTTCATGAGGAGTGACACGGTGCTCACACCTTTCCTTGCTTTCAGCAAGGGATTGAAAGTATCCCTTCCAGCCTTTCACGTTTCCACCCTGGCATAGCCGTCAAGCTTTTCCTCCAGCAACTTTGATGATGCAGTCACAAGTTGCTTTTGGTCACGAGACAACTTGAGGTGAGTGACCATTGCAGTTACATCCTGAAGGTATACTCTTGCTGATGAGGTGCTTTGCCACCTTCCTCTCAACAAAGTTCTTTCCATGGATTGATGTTGCAAGAAATCCCAGCTGGCTCCTCCTCGACGGAGGGAATAGACTGTAATCAGCCCTTCCAACTGAAATAATTCAACCAGGGCGTTGAACAGAGAGCGGAAGACCCGCGCACCACGGGAGAGCAAGAATTCGTTGCGGGACCTGCCAACACAGGCCTTTCGAAGGCTGGCCACCGCCAGTTTGCTTTCTACCACTGCCATTTCAATGGCATTGTTGCGCTTGCCAGTCTTTGTGTACCCTAAGGACAGGACAGCCCTGCCTCCATAGAAGCTGATATCTTTGATCTTCATTTCGTAGAGCTCCCCGCTGCGCAACATAGTGTCAAAACCCACCAGCAGGGCAGCGGCTTCAGCCAGAAACCCCAGTTTCTGCCACACCCGTGCCAATTTCCACGAGTGTTTCAACCGGCCTAGGGCCTGTGGCATGAAGTGCTGAAGGCCCGCTAGCCCATCACTAGCCAAAGACTTGTGCTGGCCATCATGAAAGATATGCTCAAGCCACTGCGAAGTTACCTCATCCAAATCTTCCCATGCTGAAACGTGCAAATTGAAATCTTTTGCAAAAGTGACAAATGAAGAAGCCGCTTTACGGTATCGATCCAGCATACCACTGGACACCATGCGATCCTTCAAGGTTTGCCGACTCCTTTGGGCTTTTCTTTGCGCTTGCTCAGTGCGGCTTTGAGATCGCACCATCGGCTAGGGATATCAGCCGGGTTGTCCCGGGTATCCACATATGCCACGGCCACCACCGTACCACTGGCCACCACCAGTGCAGAGAATTTGCTCAGTGCTAACTGGAGCCGAAAACTGCTAGTCCTGCCCTTTGCTAAGATGGCGGCAACCACTTGTGAATCAACTAAATGTAGAATGCGATGATTGGCCCTAGAAGCTTTTCGCAACCTCCACTTAATGCTGTTTACAACTGCTTGAAGTTCCAAGCCGTTAATATGTGCATAATGGTGCCAGCGGTAACCATGCACAATGCCCCACTTGAACAACCGTGATCTGATCCCAGAGCGGGGCCAAGCTTTCAAACGAAATGGAACATTCAAATCAAGCCGCACATCAGTTCCCCCTTTTTCACCATGACGAAGAACATGTTTGACCAGTTCACTTACATCATCACTTTCAAAAACCCCCTTTACGAATCTTGGGTATTTTGTCCAACCATCAGGTGACGCCCCTGTGATGCTGATGAGTTGCCTAGGGTCGCGTTGCTGTTCAATTGCATGTTGGCGCAGGCACTCGTGAAGGAGCATGGTCGTGGCATAGACATTGAAAGTATTCCCCAACATCTGTCCTCCAACGAGCTCCTTCTCAGCTTCGGTCGTCTTATCCCCAAAACTTGGACACGTACCCACGGTCGAAGCCCATGAAGACTTCCTTTTCACAAACCAGAGGAAGACGGAGCGACCCATCTTCTTGCGTAATCATGTGTTCGTCTTCATAGTTGTAAACCTGCACAAAGTACTTATCAGCCTCCCAGCGCTCCACGGCTTTGGAACTGGCGTGTTCAAGACCTGCAGGCTTGAAGGGTGGTCTTTCTCTTCTCTGCGGGCGTGTAAATGTTGGAAGGAGGCCAGTCTTGGTGTTCCAAGTACAGCCAGGCACCAGCCATTTGCTGGCGTCCCCCCGCATGTCTGGGAAAATCCAATGGTCCCAGGCTTCGCAGGTGTCGAGGGCTTCTTCACCTTGTGGCTGGATTTTCCAGGTGGCCCAATAGAAACGAGGACGGCGACAATGACAGAAGTGCTTGGCATCGAGTAAAGTTGCCCTTACTTTCAAAACTTCAGAGAACTCCGCAACACTTTTCGGGGTCATGCTGGCCACGTTTTCCACGAAAGATTCTACCGGTACCTGAAATTCTTCTTTCACCAGAGCCACCACTCTGGGTACTTCGTAGAACAACTTTGACTTCTCTCCAGCCAGGCCAGCACCTGTGGCATTCAAGGAACTGAGGTCTTGACAGGGAGACCCCGCACCTATTATCACCAGGTCCAGCTTGTACTTGACAGCTTCACTTAAGGCCTGAATCGCTTTTCTGTCCACCTTGGTGATGTCCCCCAACTCGATGATTCCTGGCCACCTCGTTCTGGTCAGTCGCTTGCAGCGTTTGTCGATCTCACATGAAGCGTATCCGACCACCCTGCATTTCAATCTTTGCAGGGAAACCATCATAGCACCAATCCCGTCAAATAATGAGATAACCAGGATCCTGGGCCCTTCTTTCTTGCATTGGGCATCAACGCTACCGGCTGGCGCAAACGACACGGCCTCTCGCTGGCTTCCAAGACTTCTGATGCTCTCTAAGACTCTTTGCCCTTCTTCTGACAATCCTGCACTTCCACACAGGCCACCACCTGCTTCTGATGCATCTGATACTGTTACCAGCCCACTCACTGGCGTAAACAAGTTGGAGACTGCCAGGGGCAAGGCAGCTGTGGCCCGGATCAACTCTTTGATGGTGTTCGGCTTCAGGGGCCTGCTAATCATTGCTTTGGTCTTGGGCCATGCTTCGTTCAGAAGTGACATGAGCGGTCGACGGAACTCAAACGACCTGACCAGTCGCCCCAATATCATCAGCAGCACCTTCTGCCTGCAAAGGCGAGTTTGCAGGGCCCAAAGCACAAAGAACCCACATTCCAACTTCTTCTGAATGGGGGCCCCTAGCCATCCATCAACTCCATCAACTTCGGCCCCCATCCGCTCAACTCGAACTTCTCTTAAGTGCGCTTTGTCGGCAGAGATTGCTACGCCTGCTCGTTCATAGGCTTGACGCTGGTTTTGGTGCTTCTCTGACATAGTCCCTACCATCTGCATAGCCATGGACCTGGGTATGATTTCAGGGCAGTCAAAGTCGTCCAGGTAGTATGAGATCCACCCTCCATCAGCTTCTGTAGCACTCACCGGCACAGGTCTGTCTCTCCTCATTTCTTGCTCTCCTTCTAAACCTGCTCCCATGGGATGTGGTTGAAGCCGTCGATGAAGGTGCTGGAACAACGACACCGAATTCAACCATCCCATTGGTATAACTTTTGAGGCGAGCCACACCTCTTTTACATGGGGTTTCCCCGCACACCAACCCGGAGCAGGCCACTTGAACGTCATCAGGCCCCGCCAAGACCGGGGAAGGGACCAGGCGTAGAATGCCCCCTTCTGGTCATCCCCTGACCACAGCAGGCAGCACCCTGCTGGCAGTTGAGCTCCTGCCCACAGAGCTGCTGAGGTCAGGGTGTCCAGGTCGGCAGTCATAAGCCGCTGTAAAGAATTTGATGGTGTTAAATTCATTATCAGGCGCGTCACCTGTTTTTCGCCTTTTCCTGGTTGACCTTTCTTCAGCACTGCAAACATCCCGTTAAGGACGGGAGAATTGTTCACCTTGTAGATGTCCTCGTAGTCAATGGGGGCCAAGATGTTTCGAGCAAACAAAGTAGCAGCGATAGCCGGCCAGCCCTCCGCCTTGACATTCATGGAGGCACGCGGCAACACTTCAGGCCATTGTTCCCTAGGTAGCAGACACTGCTCAGGGTGCTCCAACCAAGCCCGCACGTGCTCATCCGCCACCTTGGCCGCATCCAGAGAGCCAGCAACTGCTCGGTCAGGGAGTCCAGGAAGAAGTTCACCTAAGCGCAATGGCAAGGCGTGGGATATCTCTTCTCCTGTGTAATCGACTCCTTTCATCTTTACCAGCTCTGAAAATTTTCCTGGTCCTAAGTTCTTCGAGGGATCTTTGCAGAAGTAGTTGCAACACTTTTCAATGTTGTTACGGGCTTCCACTTGTGCGGGTGTGTGGTCACCAAACGACTGAAAAATAGGGCCTTTCCAATGCAGGTATTGACCATTCAGAACCATGGTACAATTGAACCTCCAAATTTGTGAACACGCCCTAGCCACCAACAGTTTCCTTTGCTGCTTTGGTATACCCTTCAAGGAACCATCATCGAAGACAACAAAACCATTGGGGGAGGTCTTCAACAACCTTAGCAACTTCAGGGCAGCTCCTACTGACGGCAATGGCAACGGAAGTACATCTCTTTGCCGCCGGTTTGGCGTGGTCTTTTTCGGCACGTCTTTCATTGCCTCTCTTGGCATAGAAAGCAGGAGCTGCATGATTCCAATCCCAAGTTGAATGACATTCAAACAGGTAAAATCACCATACATCACATAGCATCTTTCACGAAAAATTGCCCATGTGGAACATTGCAAGTTTAGCAGCTCCCACAACTGGCTAAAAAGAGCGGAGCCCTCATCTGTACAGGAGGTCCCCTCGAAGATCCATTGCCCCGAGCCATCACTCGGGGAGGCAGCCGGTGAAGCCAACACTCCACCTGCTTCCTTGTCGCGAGCGGTCATTTCCCCTCCTCTTTCTTCCCCCTCACATGGGCGAACACACGGTTCTTCCAGGCCGACCTGGTTTCCCCGTCCTTCCTTTTCACTTCCGCCCTTGCTTCGGCTATGGGCCCCGGCGCAGACTTGGCTTTCGGGCTTGCCACCGGGGGAATCTCCTTCTCCAGCTGACCTCCTCTCTCGTCTTTGAAGCGTGCTCTTGTCAGGGCACTTGTCCTCGTTCTTCTCAGAGGCGACCTGGTGTCCTCTCTTCTGGTCGGTGGGTCGGGGTGGTGCTGAGGAGAAGGGCTGACCAGTGCCCTTTTCTCCCCACCGAGTCCCTAGGTTGAGCGCCCCGCCCTTGCCTGCCTGAGCAGGTCATCCGACTTGGCTTCTTTGACAGCCATCTCTCTGGCAAAGGCCGATTCAGCCATGTTGGCCCCATAGCCATATAGAAGATCTTCGGGAAGAAGTTCGATCTGCGGCCCGAACTTGTCAGAGTTGTCTCTCACCTGCATGCACAGGCTTTTGAACCTTTGAAGGAGGACGTCGCCACAGGAATCTGATTGACCCTTTAACAGCATATCCACTGCCAGGGCAATCGTCCTGAGCTCGCGCAGCTGGTGCTGGCTGATGTTTTTCACGCCCACTGCAGGCATGATCACCGTCAGCAAGTAGCAGGTGACTACTGGGCTCAGCTTTTCTTCATCCTTTCGAATCTCACCAAAGCTGGCCCCCAGCTGCTCTTGCATGTTTTCCAAGGCCTGCATCATGAGCTTTCCGGGGGACTGCTCGGCGATTCTCCTATACTTTTTGCGCCGCTCTTCCCATCCACTTGACTCTCTTCCTCCGCCATCCCCTAGCCCATCACTAGAGGACCCTGAAGAATCCCGAGAGTCGCTGTGGCTCCTCTTCTTCGAAATCGCCTTGGAGAGCTCCGCCAGTACCTTTCCTGTGGACTTGTGCTTCTTCTTTTTCTTCTTCACTGTCAGCTCGGAAGCTCTCTGCGCCAGGATGCCCCCTGGTCTTTTGGATCCATTGGCAACACCACCAGCCCTTCCCCGCAGCTTTTCACGGAGCGAGTCCAGCTTATCGTCAAGCCCCCTCTTGGCCTTCTCATCTGGCTCGTCATGCAGCATCTCATCCAATGCATTCCTTCTACGTTCAAGTTCTGGACTCAGAACTCCTTCACGCTCTTTGAGCTGCAGCGGTCGTTTGGGGGACCTTTCCTCATCCTCCTTTTCTTCAGCTTCAGGCTTCTTTGCGCGGCGTCTGGGAAGGTCTGGCCTCTTCTTGGCAGACGTCCCAGGGCTGTCTGCTTCCTCTTCTTCGGTGCCCCAATCAATCTCATCCTCAAACTTTTGGGGTGCTGAGACAGGCGCCTCCAGCCCGGGATAACCCCAGCTCACCAAGACCTCATGAGCCTCCTTTCTTGTGATAGGCGCCCAACGTCTGGCATGGATTGTTTCGCCATCACGGACTTTTGCCTTGCATGCCTTGCAATCTGATTTGCAGAAGTGATGCATAGCTCCGGTAGGAAGGCCCCCAGGTTGCCCTTCATTTTCAATATACCACTGGTAGTGCTCGTTGTTGGTGCCCAGGTACCGGAGCCGCACAAATGCCCCATGGTCGTCGGGCAAGAAGCGTCCTTGGGCAGCCGTCACTGCCAGGCCTATGGCCTTATATTTGTCGTCGTAGACCTCGATCATGTAATGGTCAGCTTCTGCATAGTACATTGACTTGAAGGTGACAGCGGAAGTGTGGGACCCATCCATGAGCTTGATCCCGGTTCCTTTGTCCTCGAGCTTCTTCGGCATCCTTCCAGGCCACCACCTGTAGCCCCAGCCAACACTGGGGACTTATCCTTAGCGGCTGCCTTTCCTTAGTTTCCCCAGCCACCACTGGGTAAAAGAAGCCACACCTTCAGGCCAATGCAACTGCGCCCCCCCACCAGCCGTCACTAGTGAGGGGGGCACACAAACACCCTTGAGAACAAGAGCTACAGGGGAAACGGCATGGACGTAACGTGTCATGACATGCACACAGCTCCCCCTTACACTATGTTACAGGGTCCACATGCTTCCATCAGCTCAGCCTTTGAAGATCTTTGAAGTTTGTTCTGCACATCGTTCAAGATCCTTCAAGCATCTTTCAAAAAATTCAAGTACTAGTCTCACGACACTCCGTCCAAATCGACATACTAGTAGACTCAATGGGACCGTCCTTTTTGCTGAAGCCTTGAGATCCGCACTTGGAGCGATCGGCATCTCGTTGGGACGTCCGATCGTCGAATGTTGTGCTCTGACGCTTTTGTAGAACTTGAGAATTTGCTGATGATATTCTGTGGAGATTCGCGGAGCTATGCTGCAGGGGGGCTTGACAAGCAGTGACACGGTCGCGAGAAAAAAAGTAGAGATAGTAGAGTCCATTCCGGCTCATGTTGTTTGGACAGAATGAACTCAAGATAACTCAAGTGTGACCTACGATGCGGAAGGCTTATGTTTCCGTTTCCATCCTTGAACCTTTCCCGCTTGTAAATCTTCAGCCATTTTGATTCCATGTCAATGATTGATTGCAGCCATGCACAAGAACGCCACATAGGCTTGGGAAAAGATTCAACGAGAGCCGGAAAGTCATGTTCAACACATTTCAACACCAAGTCTTCACTTGAGGCATCTTGAGGCTGACTCTCTTCCGCTCTTTTTTCTTCAGCTAGCATCTGTCCTGGACTCCGGTTCAGGCCTTCGAAATACAAGCCTTGGAGATCGAACCAGAAACAAGAGGATCACTTGCGAGAAGTTCTTGCAATGTCTTCTCCTTGACATCTTTTTTTCATCTTTTTTCCAGAATCATACTTGGTGATTTTCGTACTAGCGACTCCCACGCCCTTGAGTTTGTAGCAGGTTCTCACGGAACCACGGCAGTTCGCAATATTGTCGAAGTCTCGAGTGTGATTTCTCATCCAAGATCAGGCCATGTCCCTGCCGTCCAAAAGTAGCACAAGAACATACAAGAACCATACTTTTGAAGACATCCTCTGGGACATTGGTAAGGGCACTAATGGATACAAATGGGACAAAAATGACCCAAGCCACGCTGAGGACAAATGCTGAGAAGACCATCATCCCACTTCATCAAGCAGCTTTGTCTAGTATGAGTGCGTTGGCACCGCGAGTTGCTAAAGTTTTGCCCCCAGTTGAACAGCTCGCCCAGTTGACTTAGTTTGACCCAGTTGAGCCAGTTCACACATGTTCACCCAGCTGTTGGGTCAACTCGTTGTAGTCAACTGGGTGAACTGGGGCCGGCGAACCAGGTCAATTGGATTAACTGGAAGGAATCGGGTCCATGGGAGGTCAAGTGAATCAAATGAATCAGTCGGTCAACGGGGGTTGAACTGAAAATAGTATATAGTTTTTTCTACTCGATTGCCATGGTGGCCCTAAGCGTTCTTAGGGCCACCATGGACCATGGCAGTTTGTTGTTCGCGCTATTACAAGTGGTGATAAGCGGTGCGACTGGAGCAAGTGGGTTTCAAAGTTGACTCAACATGTCAACCTTGATACAATGAACATATTGTTTTGTGAGGAAACGCGGAGGTGAACATGTCTGAAAAAACTTGACATGTCCACTGCGTTCATCCGTGGTGTTGTCTTGTGAGGTCCAGAGGGGGTGTGAAAAATGACTCGAGATGCCAACTTTGTTCATAGCGGTCAACTTAAACATGTCTCAAGACTTTTCGTGTCAGCCTGATCCCTTTTATCTCAACCCTGTCCTTTCGTTTCAAATCTGTCTTTTTTCTCTTGAGATCGTTTTTTTCTCCCAGTTGAACCACTTGGCCCAGTTGACCCAAGTTGAACCAGTTGAAGTTCAACTGGGTTCAACTGGGTCAACCAGGCCGGAAAAATTAGTTGACCCTGGTGCGGTCGCAATGTATATTGTGGCAGTGGCCTCGAGAAGCTTGATGACATACTCATGGGGCTGTTCGTTGACGTGTCCCAAGCCTCCGGGAGTTGGCTGGGCTGCTGGTATCTTTTCAAATGGATGTGCCAAGATTCTGAAAACCGTTCCAATCGTATTTCCATATTCAATCAAATTCAATCAAATTCAATCATTAGCCTAAAACATCCTAAAACTAAAACTAACGCCTTCAAAATCCTTCAAATGCCTTCAGCCTATGTAGCTCATGTGTGCCTCACGCTCCCGGGAATTTGGAACAAGGTCACTGCCGCTGAGTATTGCTGGCCTCCTTGCCCTGGTGTTGCCACAGAAAGTATCAAGCCTTTACCAGCTGCAGCTAAAAGGCACTCCACCTTGGCCAGGGCCATACAAGCCACATGTCCAAGTGAAGTCCTTCACAGGGTCAACATGACCCATCATGACCCCATATGACCACATGACTCGCATATGTATTAAATTGTATTAATATATGACTCGTATGACTCATTTGATCCCCGCATCTCAGAATCTGAGGCCAGAACCAGTTGCGACTCGAGATGCTTGGGAACATGTTCAAAGACTTCGAGGCAAACGCACCAGTCGTATCCTGAAAATGATCTCTGGAGCGTAAGTGCAGGAAGCCACAAAAATGCATCGCTAAACGTAGCCCACCAGTCAACTCCAATCGGAGGCCACCGTATTCAAGGATGCAGTGATGCCAATGTATTGCTCTTTGATAGTTGTTGGGTAAAATTGGCAAATCAAGTTTTCGGATGTTTCCGGTATGGGTCACAAGTGCGATCACAAAATGAGGTTTGGGATGTTGGGATATCTCTTCAACCTGGCACAAAAATGCACAAAACTGATTCCGCTTCGCCGAAACTGTTCCAGGTAACCAGACCTGCTCTTGCGATATTCTGTGGAAGCTCGCAATCGGCCTGGCAGAGCTGTTGAATCAGAAATGGGATATCGATACCGAATCGATACCTTGGATAAGACTTGCAAGGTTGACAAAGTCAGCATGGTAGCAAAGCCCATCCGTCAAACGCTCGGTCTCGGCATGCCCATCAAACCTTGGTCCCATCAACTTCCGCATCGTCTTTTCCGATATACTTTTACGATCCTTTAGGGCGAGGATGTGTGAGGCATTTGAGAAGGATAAAGGACAGGGAGGAATCTGTGATCATCCTTGAAGTACCACAGTCTCTCTCTTTGTATCTCAACTCTTCTACATTGTTCTACCATGTTCTGAGAATTTGTGTTCAGTTCATCTTTAGCTGCCGGACCCATGGCATTCCAAACCACGCGCTCGTAGCGCCTTAACGTAGAAACCCAAACCGCATCCCATGTCAATGATGCGGTTCGGTTTCTGATACCTCAGGTTCAGTAGAACAATGCCGTTCAGAAGCAATGTGAAGCAATGTGAAGCAATGTGAAGCAATCAAACACATTCAAAAACAAGAAACATGTTCGCTGCAAACCCTAGGTTTGACCACCACCAATCCTGTATGCTCAGGTCCCTGTGTAGGCCTGGCGTGTTTTAACTTTCCAAAGTCATACAAACCCTAAAACCCAGAACCCGTCTGAACCCTTTAACCCGAAAAGCTGAATCAAAATCGCCACGTATAGCCAATGTTTTCATTCATGCTCTGGTGACAACTACTATTTAATAGTCTGGGTGCGTTGTTGGAGGGTGCTTGAACGTAGGGTTTTGGGCGAAAGTGTCTTGTGAGTGGTCAACATCTGGAACGGTTTCTTTGCCAAGCTATCTTGCCCAGGCTCTCTGTGGCTCATCCCAAGTGATCGCAGATTGTGATTGATGTGATTGCAGCCAATTTGCGCAAGGAATGCCGTCAAGGCTTGCGCAAGACCACGGTCATGATGATGCAGCCTGTAGTGACCGCAAGATCTGATAAGACCATATAAGACATGTAAGTCTAAAGCGCTCAGCAGTTGATGTTGAGATCTGGGGGTTTCTCCACCCTGCTCCCAATGCTCCCAAGGAACTGAGAACTCCAAGACTTCCAAGCTCCGGTAGAACCCACCAATTCCTTCAGCAGCTCTTCTGGATTAACGTCGTCCCCGATGTCTCCGGCTATAGCCACACGGGCCTGGAACATCAGCGGCTACACAAGAAAACAAACTTGCACCGTCTCACATCGTCTCACATCGTCTCACATCGTCTCACATCGTCTCACTCATACACAATGTCATCCAAAAACTAAGCGGCATCCATTGGGCCATGGTGGCATACTACATGACACGTGTGGTGATCATGTGATGCATTGGCCGGGATTCCACCTCTTGGTCGGGCTCTGCGATCGTCATGGAGCTTGGACAAAGCAATGCAAAAGGCCACAGTGCATCTGCGGGTGGAATGAGTGGATATATCTTTGCCTCTAACATCTGGCATCAAACATTCATAAACATTCACCCTGCCGCCTAAACCTCTCGAGTCATCTTGACTCTTGACTTGATCTGCAGTTGCTAGCTGATCTTGAATGGCCACAGGGCTCAACAAACGGATCCGACTACAACTTGCGCAGCTCGAAGGTCCATGTTGTCCAGATCTGGAGAGCTCCTGTTTCTGGAGCTCAGTGCAAAGACATTTTTTTCGACTTCAAGGACTTGGAACAGCTGACCCTGGTGACCGTCACTACCATCAATTTCACTCAGGGCCAATGAGCTTCAAAGCCTGCCAGTGCCACAACACAAATGCCAAACACCAATGCAACACGCTTTCTTCTGACAAGATCGCACCAACTTTCAAGACATTTCAAGACTAGAATCAAGGATGTATGATATATAGTTATAAATATATAGTATTGCTATATATATATTTATATATTGAGATATATATATATATATTTATATATTGATATATATATATATATTATCATATATTAATATAATAGATGCCTTAACGCTGTCCGAAAGTCTGCGTTTCTTGGCAGAGCCTGAACATCCTGCAGCTGAAGCTTCCAAATCGCTGTTTCAGACTTTGTAGCTCTCCACATCTCTCCACATCTCTCCACACTGTTGCTTCCAAATAGCTTCACCATGCTTCACCCTGAATGAGCAATTGCTCATTTCCCTACCCTGCCTGCTTGAGTTGTGGCTGCCAAGTCCCCTGCCACGATTTTGGACATGCACCAATTCTAGGTATATGACATTGGTCGAATCACGGGCAATACCCTCCAACAAAAAGCAGCCCCACGCTCAGTTCCAAAGGCTTGACATACTGATCATACTGCACATTCCATCGCATTCCGATCTGCTGTGAGCCGCAACGCAATTCACAGCATTCACATTGACGCCTTGGTCTTGCCCATGAAGTTCTTCTGCATATCGTGAAGGCAACCCAAGACCGGCTCCTGACAGCTGAGACATTCTCAAACGATTGAAAGGTATCACAAGGAGGTACAATTGAAATGCTTATCAATGTGTATCAATGCCTATCAATGCTTATAGTTTCTGGCTCGAGCATATCTCAGGCGCATGCTCGTAGGGCGGTGTCTGGCATCTTGCCCACCTCGGACTATGGATGGTGGATGTCAAGTCCAGAATCTCTCCCAAGAAAACCAGGAGCTCGCAAGAAAGGAGGAACCCAAGTAAAGTCAAAGTAACCCACATCCATCAAGCTGCACATATACGATATAGACAAATCATAGACTATTTACTAATCCATACTAATCCATACTATACAATAAAATGAATCTAGAATCTTTAATAACAACGGGAATCCTCATTTGGAAGTAGCTTTGCAAGTAGCTTTGGTGCGCTCCGAGGACAGGACGAGCTCCACAAGTTGCTGGCTTAGATCTCGAAATTCTTGGCTGCCGCCCTTCCTCGAAGATCAGTGAAACAATCAGTGAAACTTCACATGGTCCGGTGATGTCTGGTGATGTCCGGTGGTACTTAAAGTATCTCAAAGTGACAGGCAACAGATATCAACAAATGCCATCTGGATCACACAACTAAAGCATCTGGATCTAGCCTGTTGGATTCCACTGCCATCAGCCGTTGCCCGACCTTCAGCTACTTCCAAATTGTCAAACTTCAGTTCCCTCCGCAGATTCGGATTTCTCTGACTTTTGTCATATCCGTCATATCCTTTCTTTCTTTATCCCTCTTATTGATCTTATTTCTTTTCATGATCTTTCCATCTTTCCTTTTCCTCGTAATCGTGTTGTCTTGTCTCTGTCATGCGCAGCCTTGCGTACTTTGACCGTGAGGTCATCACCGTCATCACCAGGAGGCCTTCAGAGTTGCGGAAAGATCGGAAAGGACCAATGGAAAACTCTGTGCAAAACTTTAGGGACAAAGAAATGCGTAAGAAATTCGAGGTACATCACATGGTCTGGCCATGTCATGCCATATCTTTCTGACAGATTGTTACCATCATGTGGTTTGCAACTCAATTGGGTTTGACTTTTTCCACATGGCAGACGTGACCATATTTCTGCCGTTTCCTCTCATCTGCCTGGCAGGGATCTCAGAAACCTCCTCGAACTGTGCGAAGGGCTCTTCACTCACACCACAAACATCCAGGACTTCCAACCTCGGCAGATTTCTGACGATGATCGATAACCATCGATGACCATCGATGACAATTGATGTCAATTGATGACCATCGACGTGCTTCTAAATTGCAGAGGATTGTGGATTTCATTGGATTTCGGAGGATTCCTGGGGACTTGAAACCGAGACCGGACTGAGGCATCTGATAGTCATCTGAGCTCCAAGCATGGACGATTCTGCTGAGTAGAAGGACTCCTCCTGAGATGTCTGAGATCTGAGGGTTCGGGATAGGATTGGATGAAGCGCCTGATGACATGTGGCTGGGCATATCCACGTCAAGCTAAGTCTTTGCTAATCCAACTCTTGAGATCTTGACAACTAACAACTAAGAATTCACAAGTCAATGGCATGGAATGACAAGAGTTGACCAAGCATTGACCAAGCATTGACCAAGCACATTTCAGAAATTTCAGGTTGACGGCCGACCTCTTCTCGCACACCGTCCAGGGCAGGAGGTGGCCTGAGAAAGCATTTCGAGTGAGACGCTGTGCATGTTGCGGTGCCCCATTCGCTTTCTTTCCATGTCACATACGTGTACATACACACAAATATAGGTTCAAATATAGAACCTATATATACACCATATAAAGATATACTAGTATATATCTATACACTTACACTATATATCTATATACTATATATCTATATGCTATATATATATATATACTATATATCTATATGCTATATATCTATATGCTATATATCTATATGCTATATATCTATATGCTATATATCTATATATATATATATATGTATATTATATCCATGTGCTATATATCTATACGCTAAATATATACAATCTCTCTCTATACATATACACACACTATATATATATATATACATATTCTACACATAAATGTATATATGTATATACATAATAAATAATTAATCATATCTTCGCTCCTATGTGTTCTCAATATCCACACTAAGCCAAGTGGGATCCCCCGCACTGCAGGCTGCCTCGCCAGATCGGAATTCCAAAGCCCCTGGCAGTGGGTATCTACTGGGCGGTCATGCGTGGTAGCTGCCAAGAAAATCCCGGTCCCATGCAACTGTTGAATATTGTTGAACATGTTCGAGAACATTCTTGGGAAATCTTGAGGACATGTTTCAATATGTTTCAATCGTGTCAGGCTGTCTGCTAGAAGGAGGCGCTCCATCCTTTCGAAGCTCCGCTCAAAAGCCCTTCTAGGCCAAGGGAGCTCCTCCATGGAGAGAGCGGAAAGACTTGACCAGAATCGAACCAACTCGGCCAGAAAGCAACTTGATCTTCCATACATTTCCATACCATTCCGGCATCCAAGCCATTCACTGTGACTGCTCGAGCAAATAATCAACAAAATAAACATTAATTCAAATGCCAAAGCCTGTCGGACAAAGCTTATTCCGCGTAATTTGTCTACCTGTATCGTTTAAAAATAGCTGAAATAGCTATCTCGTGCAACTCCTCCTGTTTGGGTGCATCTGGGTCATTTAACCAAGCCTCATTGCAAACAAATATGCCACCATTTGTGGAACGAGGATATGAGATGACACATTCAAAGTGGCAACCATTTCCATTCCATTTCCTCCATACCAAAATGCAGTATACTGCAGTATACAAAGACTTTGCATATGGATGCGTGGTCATGCGTGGTCCATGGCAGAGCCCTTCAGAAACTTCCTATGGAAATCAAGCACTGCTCCTGTGAAATTTTGCGGTGTAAAGGCTCAAGGCTCATTTGCGGAGAACAACTGGGGACTGCGCAAAGTATCCACATGATTGCCATCGTGGATTGGCGCAACACCGGAATTTCCGCCCTGTATTCTGACCTCTGCGCAACCCCACAGTCTGCCACGACTACCAGTTTGAAACGGACCTTGAGATATTTCAAGCAAAAGCATCATGTTAAGAAAGAGCACTTGGAGCCTGGACATCCCTTGACCAGGTCGGGCTAAAAACAGTTTGGAGGAGGTGGGTTCTCAAGCGTTTACTCATGCCCATCCCAATTGCTCTGCGAGGCTTCAAATTAGTGGTTTCATGCAAAAAGGTATAAATATATATCTTGGTGAAGAAATCTCGGGGAAGGGCATCAAAAAATACGAGGACATGCACAAACAGTAGTAGGTTTCTTTGCGGCAAGTTTTCAAACTTTGCCATGTTGAGCTTGTGAGAATCCAGGCTGACTGAGGCACATGTGTCTGACTCCGCTTTGGCATTTTTGCAAGGAATTGTATGTTTGACAAGAAGCAGGCAGGTCCCCAAATATGCGCAGAGACAGACTTCAGCAAGATAAACTGTCAGACTTTTAGAATGAGTATGAATCAAAGATACATTCTCGCTGCGTAGGACCAAGCCTTCTTTCTTCACAGTCCTTTCTGCAACCTTGTGCGTCAGGCTTCAGCTTTGACATGTTTGTAGTTGCTTGGCTGCAATAAATCTCACTATAGGAGAGGACAAAAAATTGAGACAAAGTAATTTAATATATTTCCCTGCAGCCCATTATCATTGAAAAACATGGAAAACAAATTGAGCTCAGAACTGCCTGGCCACAGCGACACATCACAGCCTCAGTGTCCAAACTGCCCGGCAGTGGCCGTGCCTCGGTGCCGTGCCTCGGTTCCTCTCGGTTCCTCTCGGTTCCTGGCGTCTTCAGACTTGGACGCGCACTGTGCCCCACCGTATCCTGACCAGGCAAGGCAGCTGCAGCAGGCTGACCAACATGCTAAAAAATATGTTGCCACCATCTCCCGTTCATGTCGCTGAGGCAGTCGACATCAGTCGAACATGGACAATGTGACAACTGTGACATAGACCACGCATGACCACGCCTTGAAGTCGATTTCTGAACTGCATGTGCTCAAAAATACGGAAGAACTCCACCGCATAAGCGTCACACCTCTTCAGGTTTTGCTGCCATGAAACTGCCATGTTTCAGGGCACGCTCTTTTGCAGCGCCGTGTGACCCTACATAAAACGGACCAGAACCGCCCCACGGTTCGGCCAAGATCAACAGCGTTCCTCGACCAGATCCCCATGGCTTTGCCGAGATGCAAATTCCGATCGCCGCGCAGCACAAGCATATTTTCCTGGCAGAATGAACCTCCATATTGGTTGCCACATAGGGTTCTACAATGTTCTACATGTTACCAATCACTTATTCTTCACATATATTTGAAACAGTGTGAAGCTGTGATTTTGGGCCAGCACAACTGCACATGCAGTGGCTGGCATCGTTCGATTCCATGGAAGCTCTGGAGAAGTTGCCGGAGCCTTAGTGAAAACATCCTCTAGACATCTCTAGACTCTACATTTCGGTTTCACCTTTGGCGATGATTCAGGTTTCGCCCTCGGCATGGTGAAGTATCATGAATCTGTTGTGTTGATGCCGCATGATCTTGAAATCTCTTGCGGGAATCATGGCAAATCATTTGTCAAGCATCGTTTCATATCCTTTCTGCAAACGATTTGATTGAGACCCTGGCCAGTTATCACCTTGGCATGCAGTCAGCCCGGAACACACAAAGCAGCAAGCAGCTTCTACAACCGAACCGTTCCAAATGCTTGTGCGACCTCAATCCGGGGACGCAGCTATAGGCTCATCGGAGAAAAAGTCAATCAGCAGGATTTTGGTGTGAACGTATCGCACCTTCGCATGGAAGACCACTGTGATGACGCTGCAACTAACACTTGTAACATTGTAACAAGCTGACGATCCAGGAGGACAATGATTGCGGTACATCATTAGCCTATGGATGCCAATTGTTGTTCCTTCGTCTGACTTGTCTGATAGTGTATCATAGTGTATCCATGTCTCTCCCTCCTTACAGTCTCGGCACCTCCAGAGTTGACACCAACATGTCACTCGTCACACCTGTCACACATCGGCCCCGGACGTGTTCGTTCAAGCCCGTCAGCTTCTCAGGTATCCAGGAACCGCCTCGGAGCAAAGCAGCGATGCACTTCACGCGGGGCTCATCCATTTTTTCATTTTCATTATTTTCATTCCATTTCCATGATTTTCCATGGCTTTCCTGGAGCACATTGAGGTCCCCGTCGTATCGGATCTCCATCGGAGGCATGTGCTGGAGCCTGGTGCGACAATGCATGAGATGCGCATGGATGTACCGCTGCATGAGCCTTCAGCTGTCGAGTCTCGCCAAAGCGCGAAAGTAATGGAAAGTAATGGAAAGTAATGGAAAGTAATGGAAAGTAGTGGAAAGTAATGGAAAGTAATGGAAAGTAATGGAAAGGTCTGCGCTTACCAACTTACGCCGAACTTATCTGAACTTGCGTCACCAGAAAGTGCAGCATTTATGCAGTACAAAGGCCCCATCCACTCACCAGAAAACCAAAACTGAAGCTCTCCCTCCCAACATGTCTTAGCTGGAGCTGACAGGCCTCCAAGTGCATGCCGAAAGCAACTTTGACGTTGCTCTTGCCTTGAAACTAAATTGCAACCAGTAAGAGGTTGGATTGTTTGAAAGGCATTCAATCTCAAGAATTGGGAACCTCTGGCTACTTAGCGGCTACTTCAATCTGTCACTGCTGAACCTCTGCTGGGCGACCACTATGTCGATCTATGTCGATATCGCAAACGTCGTAAACCTGCTGCCGATGCCAAAAGTCGGGGCGCTGACGTTGAAGCTCTTGCACGGCCTTGGACAAAGAATCTCCGGAGCTGACATCAGCTGACAAGGTATGGGTTGGAAACTTTCTCCGCTTTCGAACCAAGTCAATACATGTCAATGCATGTCATCTTGAGCTTTGGACGTCCCGTGATGCTTGCCAATTGCCCTGACTTTCTAAAAGAAGATAAGTAGGTATCGGCACTCCTCACCATTAAAGACAAGCAAAAGCTGCTCATGTCTGCTCATGCTCTTTAAGCAGAGCTCCGCAGTAGCAGTGGCAACATGCTCTCTCATCAAGAGCTCGAATCAATTCAACATGTTTTCGCCACGATTCTCAATATGCATCTCATGCCTTCAGATTTCTTCCCTGCTGGATCTGGGGATATTTGGGGCAGTCCTGCACCCTGACTGCCAGCTGCAAGCAATGCTGGAGCCACCTCTCGGCCTTGGCACTATCAAAGTCATTCGGATCCGGGTCCATTCGCATCAACGCCATCAATGCCACCAAGGCCATCAACGCGCCATCTTCGGGTGCCGCACCAATACCGAAGGCAGCCGTGAAGGCCACGCTGGACCTCCAAACAACTGCGGGTGACACACAAAAGTTGCCAAAGATTTGCAAAAGTAAGTCTGGGCTCTGAATGGTTTGACGCGAGATGGAAGTCGTGAAGCTGCTGGTTCCATCTGCGGCTGTCAGAGCCTCGCTCGTAGAATCAGCTGTGCAATGAACGACAGTGAGTCCGCCCAGCCTGAGCGGGCAAGAATTCGCTGGGTGTAGTGCTAGGGCTACGTACACCCAAAGATGGTTAAGTCAAGGTTTATGTACAAGATAGACAGATTAATTACATTTCGCGAATTCGAGGTGTAATAGGTTAACATGCTACGCATCATTGCATGTCCTGGTCGTCTGGCACACGAAGCAACAGTCCTGTTTGATGTCCCCTTTGAAAACGAAACCGTTCAGGGGGCTCGGCGTGAAACCTTCCCCGAAAGAATTTGCATGGAATGATTAAGGTTTAAGTATACTTAAAGAACTATAAAGAATCTATGACAATCTATGATCTTGATTGATCTTGAAGGGTTGATGGAACCAACTGAAAGGCCAACTGTTTGCCCGACCAAGGCCCAAACAAAGCCTCGGGGAAAAGAGAACAAGCCGCGTCCAATCATCCTTTCAGAAAGGCGAGCAATGGCAAGTTCAGGTGTAGGACCCCGTCATCACAACAGCAAGGCAAACGATTGCAGCGATACCATTTCCACTCACGTTGAATGCTCGCCGTTCCATTTCTATCCCTTTCCATCGGCTTCTCCCGTGCTCAATTCCTGTAACATACTGTAACCATCTGTAACCCGAATTCACCGCATCAAGCCGCTGACCTGGCTGGGCAGCGGGGTGCCTTTCTCGTTGAAAGCAGCTAGCTCCTGATGCTCCCCACTTCTGAAAGATCAGGTTAGGCTCGTTGATGCCCGTTGAAACATGTTGAAACTGCCCAATCCTTCAAAACCTACAAAAGTAAGGAGATGTAAGGAGCAGAAATCAAAAGAGCAAGGAGGCAGTGAAGTCAGTCCTTCTTTTCAGGATCCTGACAGCAAAATGACAGATAATGGCAGCATATTGAGCTGTGATATGGACATGTGGCTGGGACAAGATGTGGAAGAGTCCTGAGATAGCCTTTCCCAGTACTCAAGGTACTTTTGGCAAATTTCTGGCCTCAACATCTGCCATCAAACCAGAACCAGCCACCAATCTTCACCAATCTTCCTCACCATTCCCTCGAGGCTTGCACTGTGTCACGACATGGCCCACGTTGGAATGACCAAAAATGGCACCAGCGGTGATGTTGGTGGAGCCCGTCCTGAACCCACAGTCACTTGTAGCATTTCTGACGTTTCTGACATTGACAACGAAGAAGCTGCTACTGTTCCGTACTGAGGAGAATACCACACAGCTATGGCCTGGCCATCCGGCGTCACTAGGACGATGAATTTGTTGTGGCCTGACGCAACCATTGGCAATTGGCAACAGTGGAGTGACAGCATGCAGCAAACAAGCAAGCACTTACGAGATCTTACGAGTATATCAAGCACTTTTGAAAAGAATTCTAACGGATTCAAAAGGGCCAAAGGCATCCGAAACTCCGACAAGAATATTCTCAACTCTCAACTCACGTCGTACTGCTCCGGAGCTGCAGAACTCGGCATCATTCGGCATCTCTGTGACTTGCTCAGTTGCTGAGTTGCTCGCTTATGGCAGAGGCTGGTTGCGTCCGATAGTAAACACACCTGTGGTCGCAGCGCTCGGTATCTGCTCTCACATCACAGAGCGCTGAGGTCCAAGGCTGCGGCCCTGAGTTGAGGAAACCAGCGTCAGCTAATGCCCAATAATTCAAATGTTGTGGCCCACGTTGAGTCCACACCTGCAGCAGCAGCAAGGTAAACAGGATGGAAGGGCTCAGGCCGGCTCAGGGATTTGAAAGGATGTCAGCATCGGCATACATCGGATGTTGGCATTGCCGCGGCATCGCCAATTCAAATCCGTGATGTCTATTCCTCTTGCCTTGCGATCCTCCGACCAGGAAGCCGCTTTCCAGTCGACGACCTCGCCAAAAAGTGCCACACTACAAACAACAACAACAACAACAACAACAACAACAACAACAACAACAACAACAACAACAACAACAACAACAACAACAACAACAACAACAACAACAACAACAACAACAACAACAACAACAACAACAACAACAACAACAAGCAACAACGGTGTAGTAGCTGGACTGAAAAGGACCAACTGCAGCCACGTAGCAATGCTCACTGATGCACCACGCCTCAAACAATCAGCCAGAGTTTCAGCTTACCAACGGCATGCTCAATGAAAATCCGTCATGCAGTGGGTCTGATGATGTCTGATGGCTATCAAATGGAGAATGATACCATGATGATGAAAAACGATGAAAAACGCACGTGCACGGAAAGGCTTGATGGATCTTGATGGTATCAACCAAGATCTGCAAGGGACTGGGACATCTGGGACTGTACGGCTGTACCTCCTTGCATCTGCCAATGCTCTGATGACTGGAGGGTAATGCCTTGACCAGGCCGTGGAATGCCGTGGATCTGGTGAGTTGAAAGGGTCAGCATGGCCAGCATTTCAAAGGAAATTCACAGGCTATCAAAGATGAATGCCATTTCAAGCCGCCATGATTGAAACTTGCCATGAGTACCCAAAGTCTTTGCAAACGGCACAGCCGGCTGAAGTGAGACAAAAACTCATCAAGAATACCTTTAGACTTGTATACTTATACTATCTTACACTATATATCATCTTATATAAATCCAGATGAATCTATACCTATAGCCTCCGAGCACGCCGATTTCGGTCGGTGGTGGAGAGGTCTAAGTGAAACCGACAAGAATGAAAAACAAATCTAAGCGGTCTTGTCATGACACCAAGTTGGCGGTGTCTTTTTGAGTTCTGTTTTCTTTTTTGCACTCGCGTTGCGTTTCTAAGTGATTCAGAGTCAGGATTCTGGCACGCGCATTTTTTCTAAGTGCTTCAGATTTCTAAGTGCAAGCAGAAAAAAGATGGTGATCAAGGGTTCAGGTGTATATCTATATACTGTATATAGATAATATGTGTCATATGTGTCTGTTTCTCCTTAAGACACTTGGTGAAGCAATCTGATTTGGTCCACCACAAGTTCACCTGGTCGCACAAACAAATCAAACAGGAGGGACTTTGGTGAAATCCTTCGATGCGCTGAGGGCACGACGCTTCGTAAAAAGCACAACGCAGACCCCACTTTTCTCCAGCACGCTGGATGAAACCCAGCAACGCCTGCCATGTCCAAAGTCGCAACCTTGCTCGTAATTGAATGTTGCAATTATACCGTCATACAAGGCAATTTTTCGGCAAACAAGACACAATGGTAGGATCACCGTCATGTGAGCCCGTAAAATGTTTAGACATGTAAAAAGATGGTAACAGAGTACTGTAATGTATTGTAATGTACTTCAGAGTGCTGTGTGCAGCTGCACCTCTTCCAGCCCGTGGGACAACCACTGCCATTGCTCAGCGCTCCTTGGCCCAAGCCTCAGCACATCCAACAAGGCGTCATGACGGTCATGCTGCGTCTTTGTCCTACGTTCCCTCTACGTTCTCTCTACGTTTTCTCTACGCTCTCTTTACGTTCGCTCCGCTTCTCCATAGACCTCTATATAATATATATAGAATTCTATAGATCTCTAGTAATTCAGCGAGTTTTAGTGGTGCCAGAAAATGGTTCATGATGTTCATGGTTCATCTATGTTCACGTGTCTGTCTCTAAGAAGCTTCATGGTGTTTTTTGGCGTCTGCTTTGGCCATTGCAAACGTGCTGAACTAAATATTGTGACATGCTGCAAACTTTGACGCAGAACTGGGTCCTCCCGTCTCACGTGTTCCTGAAGAAAGCCGTGAGAATCGTTGTGAGCCCGCGACGCCACGATTGAAGTGAACCTTACCGTGCGAAGATCGTCCATTTCGTCGAGAACTGGTACGAAGCATCCAGGTTTGCGGAATTTTGCGGCGGTGTTGAAGTTTCATGAAGTTTCTGGGTGATGCCATGGCTCATGACACGACCTGGGATTCTGATTCTGCGCAGCCCACCTGGTCCCCATCTGCCACAGTGGTTTGGACTTCAAGGCTCACCTGGGGTGATATGTGGCTTCCACGAAGCTGTGATAACCTGGTAACTCCTGTTTGATGTACAAATTGGGGGTGAGCTATGTCAAAACCTCCAACTATCTCCAACTCAATTGCGCTCCAAAACAGGAGCCAATTCTCAATTCACACTTGAGCCTTTGAATGTATGGGAAAGCTGAAGTGTTTGGCCAGCTGAGAGGGCTAGCAGGGAAACAGTTTGTTTCAGGCAATGCGCAGCTGCGAAATGCGAAACCCACCATGGAAGGCTCCACGTTGGAAACGGCTTCAAGGGGACGTCAAAAGGTATCAGAACAACTTTTAGAAATACAACACGACTGCTAGCAAACAAGCACAGGATGAAGCTCAACAGGAATGCCAAAAACAATGGGAGACGAGACGAAGGACAACGATATCACCACCATACATTGATCAAAGTTGCAGAAGTCAGTTAGTGGGAATTTTTGAAGAGTTAGTAGGAACTTGTGAAGGGTAGCAAAAATCACTGGGGGGAGCGAGCGAGCGAGCGAGAGAGAGAGAGAGAGAGAGAGATAGAAAATGAAGCACAGCACAGGAGGTGCAGCGCCTAGCAAGGGGCAAAGGGCAGAACAAAACAGCCGAAACAGCCAGAATGGAAAAAGGAAGTGAAGACGGGATGGAGGGCCGGAATGGATATTTGGATCTGATGATCCATGCTTCCACGGCATGCCTAGAGAGACCGTCACCGTTCAATGTTCTATGCAATCTCAGGTCAAGCTGCTCGTCTTCGCTCCCTTTGAGACAGAGACGCTGCTTTACCGACAGGAACAAGCCAAGCAAGACAAGAAGAAAAGGAACAGTCGATGAGGAAGGACACGATGCAAAGAAAGAAGAATGGAGAATGGGAAAAAAAGCAGAGAGGAGGGTTTTGTGTTATAACTCACATGTCACATGGTTGGCCCATGGCCCTAGGTGTTCCTGCCTGACTGGACCAAAACTCCAACTATCTCCAGGTGATCCTGGCCTTTGCTCTCACGTGCATGCCTGGCCCTGCAGTTGCTGGGCCTGTCAAACAAGGAATGCATATTCTCGGTCTCAAACACAAGCCAAACAGATCCAAAACATCTCACAAATAAAAAAACAGAGTTTCCCTCAACGGATCTTAAACATTAACCACATCAGTGCAGTCATCCTGGCCTTCGCGCCCAGGGTCCTGGACACCAAGATCCGCATTCCCGTAGATGGCGTGCAGTGTGTAGTTGTACCTTGGCGCTTTCTGCATCTTTCTGCATCGGTAGCCCTGCCTTCGGCACGACACGTTGCACTGAGATGCACTGAGGCCAAGGCGTGGTGTTTGGCTCCACCGAGTAGTCGCCCCATTTGAAATCCTGGATAGCGCATCTCACGGCCTTGGGCAATGCGCAGAGTGCGCAGGGATGCAACCGGTCAGCTCATTTCAATCCAGCCATGCGCAAGTCTCACATAGTCTCACACTGTCACTAAATGTCACTAAATCAAACCAATTCAAATCCATTGTAACACAGAATAATGCAGAGCAAAATCAATGTGATACGGTGATACCCATCTTGAGAAGCTTCCCAAAGGAAACTTCTGCCGGAACAACGCTACAACATGCAACAAAACCTGGGCCCCCTGGAAGCTGTGAAATGTTCTTTTTAAATGTTCTTTTTAAATGTCCTGGAATATTGTGATGTTGAAGGCCGTGAGCTGCACGGATTGCAATGCTGCTAATATGCTGCAACCATCTGCCTCCTTGCATTATTCAATGATTTAAGGTCCCGGACTCGTTGCCATCCACCTCCACTGGCCGCCTGAATCTTCGATGCAACCATCGATTGTATGCCAATGCCTCTGGGAACTTTGCCATCTGTGTTCCATTGAAACAAATGCCTGGACATACTCGTGCGTATTTCTATGTAATCTTTTTCTGGGCGCAATTTTCGTCACACTTCGGTTCCTAGCAGCATGTTCCCAGCAGCATTTTGCAGCTGTGCCTTCGCATCCTTTCGCTATCGGCCGTGGCTGTGATCAGCTCGCCAGGATTTGCCCGGCTAAGGCTATGCAGTTTTTCTGAGAATTCCTTCCCTTGTCTCTACAAAACTTCCCTCTACAGATCTCTACAGACTCGTGGCCAAACTTGAACATCTCGTTGCCGAGAGGCTGAGCAGCGGCAGTGAACTCTGCCCAGGTGACAACGACAAGACCGCACGCCAAGCGGCGGTGTCGCAACAGAGGCGCGAGTCTTTCCAATGACCTCGAAGCTATTCGAAGCTCACAAACACATCAGTCCTGCAGAGATTCCTTCTCATTCCGATTTGAATCGAGCTTCTTTCGCCCGCTGCTGCAATTCCTCCACTACTTGCAGGTGCACTGCTTTAGAACGCTCCTCTTCAAACAAAGACTGCAACTCCGAATCAAATTTCTCCACTTCGGCTTTCCGCGGATCAAAGCTGCAGTCACTGTCGAGGAGTTCTCCAAGTCTTTCGAAGCCTTCACGATGCGCCAAAACGCTGAAGGGCTGTCGATCTTCACGGGTATAACACGATCGCCCCAAACGAGACAATGCAGCGAACTTCGCAAATCGATCGAAGGCAGACCTAGCAAAATGTCAAGAGCCAAGATGTCAAGATGTGTCAAGTGCCAAGTGGAGACCATTTCAATTGAAAACTGGACATATCACGATAGATCTGCTGAGAACATGATTGAATTTGATTGAATGATCTCTTACATGTCGAAGTCAAATGTGCAGATGATTGCAGATGTGTGGGGAATTGGTTGCCCCTGGCCTGGAGGTAAACAAACGATCGACAAGACCCAACAAAGCATCACGATCGGAGTTCACTGAAAACTGTGCTTTCTCGATGGAAATCTCATGGATCACTTCGGCCTGAATTCCAGCGAGCAAACCATTCAACTGATTCACATTCAGCAGATGGCATCACCTGACCTGACTTAACACCAAGTCTACCAAGTCAGCACGTCGACAGAAACCTGCTATAACATGCTATAACATCTCTAACGAACCACTGACAGCAGTCAACGAAAAGTTTAACCAGTGGCTCTGGCCGAAGCTCATAAAGCTGTGCATCGAAGCCATCCCTCCGACTCCCAAAATTCACGAACGCTTTCCATGCAATGCCCAATGCTGCAGAATCGGTTGACGTACTAGCCAGCTTGCATGCAAATTCAAATAGACACCAGCCTGGCAAAATACAGATCAATAATGGATCAATAGCAGACTTCAGACTGTAGCGGGTGCAGGATACCCTTCGAAATTCTGTTCAATGAGTCTAATTTTCAAATCGCAAACGTGCAAAATGCATCCGAGTATATTCAGGCATTCATCGCCTCGCGAGAAATAGTGAGGGGATGCGACAGCAATGAGTGCTTTGGAAAGCAAAATGTACTCCAGCAAATAGAAAGCATTCCTGGGACTCAGCGCGCCAGCAACTATATTATGTAGAGTGTATTGTGTGACTATTATTTGATGACTTTTCGTTTTCCACTTCCTGACCGCATCGGACCAAATATGGACCAAATCTTGAAAGCCTGACCACTTTCAGCCTCGCGAAAAGGGCTGACCGTCGCTGACCACCAACTATGCGTCAGTCTGGTGAAAGCTGCTAATATCGCCCTACTCTCAACCTGCTCTGCTACTTTCACACAACTCAATTTGAAAGCGCGAGGCATAAAGTTGCACACATGCATTATTGGAGTTTTATTCCTTCAAAACAAAAGAACGTTTACAACCAACATGGTGCCTAGTCGGGACTTCCACAGCGACCAGCATGCAGCCGAGCTTCGCCTTTACATCTTCAAAAAGCGGCCCGCTTTGAGGCAAACTCGCACGCTCAATCCAAAAGAATGCCTGAGGCTGAGAAAAGACTGAATTCAATGAAGAATACCTTTCTTGACTCTCTCGGACTCTACATGCGCAATGCCACAGAAATCTACTGGAATCTGCCCCATGATGAATTTGATACAATCAAATGGCTACAGTAAATGCCAAATAGATCCAATTCTATCAGTCAACACCACAGTCCAAAAAGGCCCGGAGCAGTCCTGAGATGTCACCAATCAAAAACTCTCGTAGACTCAGAAAGCAATGATACTGATTATCATGAGTCTATAAGTTTGGCCGAAATACATCCTTGGGATGAAGACCGCGCTGGCCACGGCATTCGAGATACCTAGGTATGGAATTCGGAAGGAATTGCGACATATTGCGACATATTGCGACTCACAACAAACTCCACTTTGGCTCTTCAGCAGCGGGACCTCGTCGACACTCACCCGAAGTGCGGCAAAGTGTGTCACAAAATCACCCAAAGTGTGTAACAACCACGTAAAGCTGTGTAAAGCTATGTAAAGCTGTGCAGTTGCAGAGTGTTACCTAAATGTGTGGTACGATGCGAGGGAAAACAACATGGACTGACAATGAATGATCATGAATGCACCTTGCCAAGGGACACTGACTTGGCCTGAGCCTGTGCATACCATTCACGTGGGTCATCAAAGATCTCTGGCCTCCCCTGCTGCTGCTCAATGCTTGGCAAATAAGCTGCTTCTCCTGGGAGAGCACCTGGAGCCGAACCAACAGAAATAAAGCAGCTTTGGCTGCGTGAAAATTCAAGATTCAATTGAACAGAAGAGAAAGTTGCTCAGCAACTCATCTTACAGCCTAGCTGTATATCCTGCAAGAAAACACACGTTGCAAAGCTGCTCAAACACCTCCTCCCTGATTTTCTCACAATCAAAAAGCGGTCTTGTGTCGTCAGGCCGCTGGTGGAGCTGCGCTTTCAAATCAGCACACTCTCCACCTATTGACGGTCACTTGTTGTCGTGCTTCAAAGGCTACTAAGCTCTTATGACTCTTACGACTCTTATCTTGCAAAGGCCTCATCTTCACTCCTTCTTGCCCAACTTGCCAAACATGAAGGACATGCCAGCACCGACCACAAAGGCACCAGCAATGGCATTGCCGATGGTCACAGGGATCAAATTCTTGACCAGAATGTCTCCCCAAGTGAGTGGCGCACCAGAGAACAAGCCGGCTGGGAGGATGAACATGTTGGCCACAGAGTGTTCAAAGCCAATGGCAATGAACATGGAGATGGGGAACCAAACTCCCACCATCTTGCCTGTCATGTCCTTTGCCATGGTGCACAGCCAAACAGCCATGCAAACAAGCCAGTTGCACATGATGCCCTTCACCACCGTCTGGCCAAAAGTTGCAGAGCACTTCTTCATCACAGTGTGGACTGCCATGTCGGCCGCACCCGCAGTGAACATTCCGGTGTAGCGTGCCACGGCATCAATCAACAAGCATCCGCAAATGTTGCCAATGTAGGCAATGCTCCAGTTGCGAATCAAATCCTTCACGGTGCACTTCTTCTCGTAGATTCCGATAGCCATGGTGGCACTGTTTCCAGTGAAAAGCTGTCCGCCCGTTGTCAACACCAGCAACAGGTTGATGGGGAACAAGGCTGCGAACACAGCTTTCTGGGTGATGAACTGGGAGGCCATGTTTCCACCAAGCACCAAAGAGAGCAGACCAGCCATACCCACATATGCACCACCCATGAAAGCGGCATGGAAGGTCTTGGTCCAATGCTGATCTCGCAAATATTCTGACTTGTCAACGAGTTCTTGGTATGTCTCAGGGGGAGATCCCACCACAGCAGTGGACGGGCCACCACCAGCGCGGAGAGCGCTGCGGCGCTCACGCCAGCGGACGCCACCAACCACGACAAACATGGCGGCCATAGAAGTCATGGCATGCTGAACCTGTCAGATCTGGGAAACGCAAGTGACATCAAGTGACATCAAGTGACATCAAGTGACATCAAGAGACAACAAAATCATCAAGTCAGTGATGCATGGTGGCTATCATTGGCCATCATTGGCTATCAGCATAAACACAGGCCGTGCAACAGCTAACAGTAGCTAACATGAGCTGAACTTGTCAAATTTTTGTCAAATCTTGTCAAGGAACAGATGGGTCCTCAGAGTAGCCACTGACCAATGCGGTTTGCTTTGAGAACTGAGCGCCCCTCAAGTCGCCCCTCAGGTCAGGCTTGGCCACGTTGGTCACAGTGCTCACACTTGGTGCAACAAAGGCGAGGGACATGGTTTCGGGATGAGCAGTGCACGCTTTCCCGGTTGTCTCACTCTGAGCCAAACTTTCGTGGCATGTCGGGGCATTAGCCGTGACATGTTCTGTTTTGTATATACAAAAAGGATGAAAGAGCTGGTGGACTGAAAGTGGACTGAACGTAGAGTGCAAAGCTCAAGGTCTACGTTCATTATAGTTTGTTGAGATTCATACTTCAAAGATCTTCAAAGTTCAGTTTTGGTTCAGTTGCCTGTGGCGGTGATGGTGGCACCTCTGCGTGGATCAGATTGGCTTGGAGGCTCCCAGGCGTAGGAAATGAAGAAAAAATCGGCAGATCCTGGCGCACGCGCCTTCTGGTTGTAGTAGTCCTTTTCCTGCGAGTAGCACCATGGCGAACATGGGGGCACGTGATGAAGTCTACAGCGCTCATCAACTCAGCTTGGGTCACACATAATCCTTTAAGCATAAGAAGTCTTCTATTCTATTCGCCTTCCGCCCTTAAATTTTAATGTTGCTAAGGATTCTTGATGTTCATAATGTGTTAATAACAATTTGTGCAGCAGGTCCTCCAGCTCTTCTTTACGCTGTTGCAGAAAAAGTCTCACGTGAGTATCGGAATATGCACTCACCTTAGGGGGCTGCCGGGAGAAGAGGTTTATGGAATCATCGGTGTTCAACCCTCAGAGGTAGGATGCATCGTCTCACAATGTCTCACGTGACATCATTACGTAAGTATACAGTATACATCAGTATCATCAGTATACCTATCCTTTCAGCATCAACATCTTTCTATGTTCATCCTGCAATTCTATCATGTGCAATCATGTGCATCCATGTGCCATGGACCATACGGAAAAAAAGATGACAAAAGGGTCCCGCCAGGGTCCCGCCATGCCCTCACAATTGGCCTCATCCCCACGGACTACGCGAAGCAGGTCCAATGCCCCACTAAAATCCATGGCACGAGCGCAGTGAGCACAGCATAGCACAGCTATGAGCCCAACATGCAGGTCCTAGTAGTGTCCTACACGGTGCTTCTATGATCTTCATTGATTTTCTATGTGCTACTGCTATAGCTTTATGATTCATGATGCTTCATGAGGTTGATGCTATGGCTTCCACATGCTTCATCTCTGCACAGTCCAAATTGGACCGATCTCTTACCACGCTTTATGCAACATTTCAGGATACTGCACGGCCTCTATTGGCGTCACTTCCCGAGTGTCGAGCTCCTGTGAGGGAATGTCACGGACCAAACATCACCAGATCATACCAGATCTATAATTAGGAACAAAAGCCCGCCATAGAAACATGATGAAAAATGCCTTTAGTAAGCTGCACCGCAACCTTGAGAGAGGAAGCTACCTACTATCAAGTGAGCCGCACATGGGTGGTGACAGTGAGGCTCAGTGACTCAGATATCCAACTATACTATCGCAAATCCGTGCAGCGCATTGGTCTCTATTGTTCAACTTGGGGAGACCCTTGCCCTGGTGTACTGGCACCATGTTCTATTCCGAGCAATTACCAATACTATACTAGATCCGCGTAGCCTTTGTTTCCTTCATTCCCGCCTCAACTGGACTGCTGGGAGAAGAGCTTGGTCGGGCTCCTCGAACGGTGCACAGTCAGACAGATCGCCCCACAGGTCGTTCCATGTCGTTGCATCATGCGTTCACAGTGCATCGCAACGCAGCTTGCAACGCAGTTTGCAGCGCAGTTTGCAGCGCAGTTTGCAGCGCAGTTTGCAGCGCAGTTTGCAGCGCATGGCAAGGCTGGGACCTTCGTTCCCCCAACGTCCGCGGCGGGGATCTCCCATCCAAACCTGATGTGAAAGCTAGGCTTTGCACTGTACAGTTGGGCCCCCAAAAAATGTGATGCCTACGATTGGGAGGTTTGTGACTGGGAGAGCGGGCATCGTGATTCTGTGCATTCTACGAATGGCAACCCATGCGGTTTTGTGGCGTGGACTTTACATCGGTTTTAAGCCTGGCATGGTAAGATACGGTGGATAAAAACCCCAGGACATTGGCAAACATCAAAATAGCTGGTAAATGGATGGTAATCCCTCCAATTATGGTCCCATAGGCTTTGACATGCTTTGACCCATAGCCATGCCAGTCGGCGTTGACATGTTGAGGTTCAAATGAAATCACAAGTAGGGGCAGTAGGGGTCTGATATGGTCTGATGGTCCGGGCCTCTTCTCCAACAGAGCCATCCTGCCACAAGGGAAAGTTCATGATGTAGCACTCCCAACTGCTTCAATAAATCTTACTCAATTTTGATGACCGACTAGTTGCTAGGGTGGTGATGGAACCTGCATGGGTGGCTTCAAAAACTTTTCACCCAATGAACAATCTGGGATACTTTTTCACCTAGTGTCGATTGCTAAGATTGCTGGTACTCCAGAGTGAAACCAGTGCCAGCCGTCCTGGTTCACAGCAATTCTGCCTTGGATTTTCACAGAGATTGAATTGGGACTTGTGGTTCCACATATTTTTTCCATGTTTTTCCGCTTGTTCTCCAGGGAACGATTCACAGTTCCCATTCCCTGGGGTTCAAACACAAAGTGAAACCCAGGAGGCCATCCAAGAGGGAAGCATCAATGTCAAAGCCTTCATGTTGGACCGAGGATGACTCTTGAACACGTTCCCAAACAACAACTTCAAGACAATTGGGCATCTTGGTATCATTTGATATCCTTATGTATCCTTGCACAAGGGAGGAGTCTTTGGGATCTTGTGGTGAGTCACATATAGAATTATAGAAACGACGGGACGGTGATGACTAGGCAGTTGGGGAAGGGCGTCCTGGCCTTGCCAACTTGCCAACAACGAGTGACATCAACTCCAACAGCTTTGGAAACAGCTTCAAATGATTCCCGTCCCTCGTCCCGCTATGCAAAGTCGGATAAACATGGATGGGCGACATAAGAGTATGCTCCTTGTGCCAGTGACCGCCGCCAAACGCACTTGTGGACCATCAGCTGCGAACCTAAGACTGTGGCATACCGTTGCATGACCAGGCGTTCCGCAAGATTACCTTTTCTATCTGCCGAACTTTGTCTTACTTACTTCGACTTTCCCAATATAAATGGGTTGCGTTGGCTGAGAAGCTCGCCGGCCCATGGAATTTTGGAGCTGTAGCTTTCTCACCAGTGCAAAGCAGTCAAGAATGAAAAGCAAAGGGCGCCTACATGTGCCTACTGTCTACAGCGTCCTGAGTGCGGCTGCTTTGTATGATCTTGGGCCAACTGTCATACGATCTCTATTTGGCCCAGGTTTTGCTTCCAAGTGTACATGATTGGGCCTGCTCTACCTTAACTGCCACCTGTCAACCCCTGAGTCTCTATATGTCTCAATGCATTTGCATCGCTTTGCCAAGTGCTGGCCACTTCTTCACCTTGAAATCGCCGCATGGCAGAACATGTGCTTCAAAAGCCCGGGCATGAACCATCAAGACCCCCGTGAAAAACACAGATCCTATGCAATGTAAAAAGGACAAAGATGCAAGGTGCTGCTTGATGTGCAAATATGTGGAATGCCTGTGATGCCAGTGATGCGTCGATAAAACTTTCCAGGCCTTTCCTATATCGTTTCCGACTGCCGCTTTTTTCTTGGGTGCGCTACACAGCTACACCCTTTCAGGCTGAAGGTCTTTCAGCTTCGACTCCATGGTTTCTGCCACATCAGGGCGGCCACCAGCACGACACACCTTCGCCACAGATCCTCAGCTGGATACGGCTGAAGCTGCCAATGGCGTGTTACCGTAACTGTTAGCGTGTGTATACCGTATACCTATCTGGGGCAACACGAGTGAGGGACCCTCCAACACTCTGTGCAAACTGGTAGGAACTAAGGGTAGGAACCCACCACCACGATTCCGTACGGTTCCGGCTCCAAAATTATCTGCCACGAGACCAAAGATCATGTTGCCAGGTTCGAACTTCGCCTCGCTCATTTCTGACATGAGATCCTGACTTGCGAAGCTGTTTCGAATCATGCCTGCGAACATCCATTGAGCTTGTAGAAATTTGATTAAATTTGCAGGATGCCGGTCCAGGGCCAACTCCCACTCTCCACTTTCTTCGCAGGAAGCAATCGCATATCCTTGCGAGACAAGCATCATCAGTTGGAATATGCTGGGATATGCTGGCATGAAGACCGAACAATCCAAGAGCATTCAAAATGGCAAACATATGCAAACACCATCAAACTGCACGGGTTGAAGAACACAGAGTGATTAGTAACTAGTGCTCTAGTCCCAGCATCTGTAGGTCATGAGATTCGGGAAGAGGTTGAAATCCTGCAGGCAGAACGTGAGTTGCAAACACTTTCACTGCTCAATCTCTGAGATATATCATAACCATAATTCATAACAAATGAATACAAATGACAGCTAGCTTCTTATGTTTCTTGAAATCTTTTGAAGCCTCTCCAATCTTAAAACTGCAACCCTTGTGTTAGAACTTGTGTTGGTGTCAAAACTGGCATCATGCACAATTTCCATAACCCTCAGTCCAGGAGCTGTTCCATCAGCAGCATGGCCTCAGACCAATGGCGCCAATCTGAGCGTTCAGCATGGAGCGTGTCTTCACAAACCGATATGAGTCTGATATGAGTTTGATATGAATGTGATCCAGTGCGGGGTCACCATGAATCGTCATGACTTGGCACCGAGAATCCGAGACTGAGATGAACTTCACTGGGCCCACCCTGGACTAGAAGGGCTTCGTCGTTGGATTACGGCACTATGGAGTCCATATGGAGCCGTATCAAGGCAAGATGCATGTTCACACTTTCCAGCAGAAGCACATCCGCTGAGGGCAGCATTGTAGGTCCTGTCCGCAGCATGTTCTGGCGGATATGTTGAGATCAAATATGATCAAAAACGATCCATGCGAAATCGATGCGAAATCGCTGCGTAGCTGCGAAACCGTGCGAAACCATTCGGAATCGATGCAAAGATTGATCTCTGCCGGCGCCTGATGTTTTCGCCTTTCACCTGCCGAGATTCCTCGTTCAATAAGGCCAGCGCGGTCTCCTCAGCTTCGGCAACGGTTTGCGCATCAGCAAAATGTCATGAGCATAGCAAAAGCAGCTCACGAAACCAAGCCATTTCGAGTCATTTCGCCACCTGTGTGAAACTGATCGGAAACTGTGTGGCAGTCCCTGAAACTCCAAGTTCCTGACCCACTCACTTGCCTTTGCACATGCACTGATTGCAGCCTGAAGCGCGTGGGCACTCCAAAGTTTGAACATGCGTTGACATGTTGTTGACATGTTGCTTGATAGCTGGGGGGAACTGAAGACTACTCGCAATATCTCACGATAACCTCCTAGGCATCCGAGGAATTCCTAGGACCTAGGCTCGGGGCAAGTACGTGCAGCAAGCCATTGCACGCCTTCTCTCCCGGTGTCAAATCATTTTGCCGGGCAGTGGAGATGCCAACGGTCACAACGTGTCTTGGAGTCAAGACTCTTCAAAGCCAGACTCGTTGATTCCGTGCATTGCTCATATTGATCTATTCCGAATCTATCCGAATCTATTCCGTCTGTCATGCAGCCTCCGCCGCTACAAATGGGTTTGATAGGGTTTTATAGAATAACGAAGAACTTTGGGAAAACTGCATCGACGGGGATCAGCAGATTCAGCCAGTCAAGGCTGTCTATTGATTTGAGTTTGTGATCCTCATACTCAGGACAACTCCACAGCGAAACATTGCGTTGAAAGGGCACTTGAAAAGGAAATGGGCTGTCCTGAAAGAGGATGTCTCTAAAGTGAAACACACACACACACAACGCACAGCACTTCCATCTGTCTTTAAACGAAACAGTTTGCAACACTGATTCTTATGATTGTCGACCCTTGAGATCCCAAACGGATCTCACGTGGAAGCACGGTGATGTAGTGTGCGAACCGCTCGAGCAAGAGATAGAACTAACATAACTAGATCCAACAAAGCCCAACGCATTGAAAACTTGAGGAACTACGCCAAATGTGCGACTCTCACGTGATCTCACGTGTTCTCGTTGATGCGTCTGGACTGCGCACGCTTCAGCAACATGACAGTGAAGTGATCAAGGATATTTGGATGCCCAAATTGCTCAATGTCTTGTAGAATCTCTTGAGCCCAATCATCTGCAGGTGATGCTGCAGGAGATACAGGAGATCCATGTGACTGCAGCTGCTGCTCTCCTCGTGGCTCTCTGTCCTCACTGTGCTCACCTGCATCTGGATCTGCTCTGGTTGGGACTGACTCCGACTTAGCAAGGAAGTCACCATCAATGTCTGCCCAGTGCTGCATCACATCCTTGACATCAGAGATTTTGAAGGATGGGCCACTGCCAGAGCTTAGCCCAAGGGCATCTGGGTCAAACGCAGCAGCCCCAGTCCCACAGCAATTGCAGGTCCGGCCTTCAACTTGGACCGGACTTTGCCTGGCTGGTTCTGGCACTGGCACTGTTTGAGGAACCTGAGGTGAACCCAGAGGTGAAGCCAGAAGTTCGGAGAGACCAAAGATGGACCCTCGGTTCCTTTGGTTGCTTTGGTTCCTGCTCACTGGGCTTTGCCCTTTCTCTCCTTGCGGACTGAGTCCGAAGAAGTCGCCAAACATCACCCAATCATCACAGCCCCTATGGTTGGAGACTGTAAAAGCCGCGAGCGCGGCAAAGTTGAGCCAAACTGGGACGTGCATGTACATCAAATATTTGTCTGTTCCAATTGATTCCATATTGCAACTCACAAAGTTTAAAAACACTTGAAGTCATCAATGGTTGCAATATGTTGCAATCACATTCACCTTGGATTCAACGGACACTGTGAGCTGTCATCTACGTGGCCCCGGACGGTGTAGGAGATGAGGTCGTAATCAAAGTAAGACTTCTGTTGCATCATTCCTTAGATTTGAAACTTTGACGAACTCAATTTGTCCTTGACGCGGGGCATGGTCTGTAGATGTCTGTAGATGTCTGTAGATGTCTGGAATCCTTGGAATCCTGTGCCAAGTGATGCCAAGTGGAATTCCAAGTGGCTCAAATAACCAACAGCTGCCTCCCATTGCTGGCCCCATCCTGGCACAACACATGGCCTCGAACCGGCCTCGAACTGAAGGCTTCAACAGTCATATGAGTCGTATGTGGCTGCGTCACACTTGGCCACATTTCTCTCATAAATTTGGTGTCTTCCACTTCTCAAGTTTCGAAGTATTGATGTCTATTGTCATGTTTCATATCGTCTGCGAGTTGTTTCAGCGGTGGATCTAGTGACAGGCCAGCCCCACCACAAGCACCAATCAGAGTGTTGTATGTTACCTCAGTGTGCACAACCTCCATTGCTGCCCCGGATCAATCTTCCAAATGCATAGTAGCTAGCATGCTCGACATGGTTGGCCAAGTGTGACAGGGATTATCCTGAAAGGCAACAAACACAAACAAACTGCCCAGAGTGGCTCCTGATGTTGTAGGCATTAGAGAATCATGTGACCCTATGCATCCCTATGCCATTCCAGCTGTGAGAAACCTGACAGATCGAACTGGTTTCAAAATAATGTTCCGACTCCGACGAATGAATTGTACTGCGGCTGAGTTGCTAAATCCGGGTCCAGGTCCTTGGAACTGGTGCAGCCGTGAAAACATGAGAAAAGCCTACAAATGTTGAAAACAAAGGATTCAAATCAGCTTTGTTCAACTTGCCTTTGTTCAACAAGCAAGCACTTTGTTCGAATCAGTTTCACTGCATCTCACTCTCTGGATATCAAGGCCGGAATTCTTCCCTTAGCCTTTATGAAATTCAGACTTCAAAAAGGCTTCAAAATGCTTCAAGGTATTTCTCGAGGCCTGGTCATGATTCCTCCCCCTTAATCATGATTCAAGCTGAGGTCGTCATAATGTCTAAAATGGTAATCGAAACAATTCCAAACAAACTGATAGAATGGTCATTTCAGACTATATTTCAATATATTATGCTGAAAATTGATACCAGTTACTATGTGGATAACTTAAGAAAAACAACACGTATATCACTTTCGACGTCTGGGCCCTGGCACCCAGCGGTCGAACTCCGCGAGAATCCTCTCGGCGGCGGGATATTCTCGGCCCTTCTCGCAGGCGGCCATGACGGCATTGTAAGCCACGACCTTCGTTGAATTTGTCGTGGCTTACACAAAGGAAACACTATCCTCGCTTGGCTGCACCAAATTCATCGAATGATACACGGATATACAAGGTCAACGACAACAACTTCACACAATGCTGTGTCCAAGTGGCATCAGGCGTGACCGTCATCTCCTCCATATCTGCCAGCACTTGTACTGCCTCTCGTTGCACTAGTGTTGGGGCACTGGTCTTGAATGAGAAGATGATTGGGTTCAAATAAAGCCGTTTCAGTCTTCCATTTCTGTTTAAGGTGTAAATGTATTCGGCCATGATGATGAAAAATGATTAACATTGATGAACCAAATGAACGATGGACAGAAGTGGCCAAGAGGTCCCCAAGATGTGGCCGAGATGTGGCCGAGATGTGGCCAAGTTGACAACGGAGCCATACGGAGCCTGTGTCCAGGCTCCCACTCGATGACATGCATCGATGGCAGTGGTATAGGCACGACAATCTGGTTGGAGATTCTCCCGGTGGCGGCCTGGACTTCGTTCAATTCGTTACACATTCGTTAAACCGATTTGCGTCAGAACATGTCAGAACCAAACTCCAGGACACCCATGGACACCCTGAGTCCCGTGTCCCGCAAGTCCAAAGTGGTTGTCACATGTTGTCAGATGTTGTCAGTGTGTATATCAGTGCATGTCCAAATTCTTCCAATTTCATGCTTGGGCATAAAGACGGCAAACCAGCAACCCAACGAGAAAGCGACTTGGGCTGACATTAGATTTCATAAAATGTCACAAAATGTCAGAGGATCAGTCGTTGAATCGCCAATCCAGCTGTGCCTGCTGTGATGTGCATTGGTTCTCTGCCCAAGAGCTCAGCAAACACTGCGAGACTTGCCTCCAAACGACCAGAACCAGGTCTGAAGTTGGAACTTGACCTTTTTCTTGGGGGGGCTCCAACGAAAGCCTCTTCAACTTGAATTGTTTGTTTCATGCGGTTTCTGCATGCTTTCGGAAGGGAAATTCACCTAATACCATGCAACACCAAAGCTGGTCTGCCTGCCACTGGCTGCCTCTTGTGAAGGCTTTCATGGCCAAGACAAAATCCGGCTCCTCTAATTCCGTCCCGATCCATCTCATCCTTATGGGCCGACGCACTGGAGCATGCCCTGATGACTCATGATGACTCTCTATAAATATCTCCAAAGACAGCAAATAAAATGTCACAATGCACTTGCAAGTGACAGGATCTTCTTGCAGGCACCAGGGCCAAAAGATTACACTCTGTTTGACCTGAAACAATTTAATATGTCTTAAAAACCATGCTGTGCTTCCTCAGCTTTAAACCAAATGCAAGCCATACTGCAAGCCATGCAGAGATGCGTTGCAAAGCATCCCAAAGCCAGGTCTGTACCAAGTCCGCCAAGTCGCTCCTCCCAAATCGACAAAGCATCGCTCCAAGCCGATCTCTTTGTCAAAGTGTTGAGCCTTGAATTTCTGGTGGACTTTCTTTGGCAAGGCTTCAAATGGCTTCGAGGGTTTGGTATGTTTTGGCTCTGGCGCAGTTGAGTCTAATGCAAAGGGTTCGAGCACGTTTGCATACGAGACCCTTTGTTTGCTTCCATGAACTTGTGTCATTTGACATGTTAAGTCGGCATGCTTGAACTATTGGTTCCAAGGTGCACCATGCGATAGGTTCCTGGCTCCTGGCCAAATGCTGCGCTTGATAAGTGTCCAAGGCATCCAAGGCATCCAAGGCGTGCAGTGGGGCCCAAGGATGCAGTCGTAACTCATGATTTGATGCAGGTTTTATGTGACGTATTGTGACGCACAAGGCGTCCACAAGTCACCCATGTTTGCTCTGGAGATTCTAACCTCCTGTCTTACGAAGTCTTCACCCACTAATGGGCTCCAGAGTAAAATCAACTGTCTTAAGACCAGGAGGTTCTTTTTGTCTCTCAAATCTTCGGCGTGTTTCGGCTTGAATCTCCAAAAGCACCCCTGAACCCAAACTGACGAAAGATTAAGCTTATTCCAAAGTCGCACTACAGATTCTATCGATGACCTCCTTAGATTCTGAAGACATCATCGGCGACTCGGCCTCGATGAGGTGCTTCTCTCGGAGCTCGGTGGCTGCAGCGTGGAGCTGCGCTGCATCGCTCTTCCGGTCTCGGATGCGGTGCACCTCCGCATCCACAGAACGCCCGACTCAGAGATCTCACTCGATAAATGCAGAAAAAATATGTCGTAAACATATCACTAATAAAATATACATGCAATATTCAATATATATTGTATATACATCATATTGTTCCACGAAATTCATCAACCATAACTCTCTCTCTCTCTCTCCCTCGCTCCATCGCCATCATTCTTGATAACTCTTGATACTCATTCCGTACAGCACATGAAAAAAGCTCTTGGTTTAGATCTATGTGGATGATATTAATGCATGCTTGCATGCCAACGCATGACAAATACAGTACGGGCTGATACTAGTATACGCTACTCATATCTACTCATGCTATGCAGTGATGTGTGCAACAGATTGGTGATCATGGATATTTAGATATGTTTAGCACGTCTTGTTGCAACATGTTGCAAATGACATGATCTGAAGCAGATTCCACTTGAAGCCACTGCCTGTCATCTCATTTTACTCTCACATTCTCGCTCGTGAATGTTCACTAGTGCATCTGCAAAAATCTGCAGGCAATTTTATGGCGTTTCACGCCGCATAGACGCATGAAGGAACATGGCACAAAGCACAACAATGCATCACAAAACTCTCTGAGTGTGAAAATCTCCGATTTCATCGGAAACATTCACCATGGAATCCAAGATGTCCGACAAATGGAAGCGCTGAATGTAAGAGTCGCAATCTTCGATGCCATATGCCACCAGCAAGTCGTCACCATCTCGCAGCAAAGTGCTCGCGAATTGGATGTTCTCACAATCCTAGGAGGAAACTGAAACTTTGGGTTTGCATGGGTTGCCACATGTTGCCACATGTTGCCACATGTTGCCACATGTTGCCACATGTTGCCACATGTTGCCACATGTTAGATCGATAATGATCCATACATATGATTTCTTATTAACATTTTGTATCTGTGCACGTTCGCTCTCATTGAGCTGTTACCTAGCATCTAGCTTGATGGCAGCTGAGTTTCACTTGGATCTTGAGCGCTGCTGAAGCAGAACTCTGGAGACAAAGCCAGTAGTCGAAATGGAGGGGATGCCGAAATTGTAAAGAATTGGTGCGTGTAGTGGTCTGGCAAAAATCCTCGAAGTGCTTTCCAGCAACTAGTTCTTCAAATACGCTTGCATTAGCATGGTTGCTTAGCCTTTCAATTTGCATACCTACAATTGGACGTGACATGACTTGAGATGTCGTGTGAGGAATTCGGAACACCCATGAAGAATAACATTAACATCATTAACTTTTCCGACCAAAATGACCAAGTCGCTTAAGAGATGGGATCGCCGCTTTCCACGTGTCAAGTGCCCGATGCCCAAAAAGAACTGCTTCTCATCAATCCAAACGGGAGACGGACCGTTGTGCAGAAAGGTCTCCTTGCTCTGCCCCCTGCCTCACCAAAAGCTTCAGCCGTGCGCCACTCAGTTCCACCAGTTCTTTTGCTTTCCAGTTTTTGTCCCAAAACAATAGGAGTACTTGAGCTCCATGCACTTGACCTACTTGGACTGCCCGATTTGCTTTTTGATTAGCTATTCACATGCCAGAAATGCCTGCAGAAATGCTGTAATTTGACGTTCTTAACAGAGCTGTTGAAGCCAGGTGTGTCGGGCTGGCTGCTCCAGCATTTGGCTGAGCAGCTTCGCGAGGCTCGCGACATCTCTTGATTACATTGTTACATCTGATTGAAATCATTGATGAATTACCTGAATTATTTCAAAATGTTTAGATTTCATGATGTTTCTGACATTACTGCCATTTTGCCAAGTTGCAGCCATGCCATGGAGAATAGTTTGATTCACTGCCAGTAACCACGGATTCCATGCAGAATGGGGCCACACGCACTGTAGCTGGTGTCGTTCCGTAGCTGTGGGTATGATTGCTTCGGAGCATCTCAGACTCCAACACGCCGTCTAGGACTGACAAATTCCTTGTGGCACACTGCGCCAACAGGTGTCCACCAAATGGCCGGGAGAATTGCCATCTGCTTTTCTATGTATGTATATATATATATATATATGTATATGTATTACTTATTACTCGATTATACTCGTATCTGATCTCGTATTCTTCTCTCTTACCAGTAGTACCGCACAAGGCGGTGGCGGAAGTTTCAAAAATGGTAACCTATAGGAGAGGTTCGTTGCTGTGACTGATGAATGGCAGAGCGAACTCACTGATGGACCGACAAGTGGTTGGAGCGTCGGCCTATCTATCTGTCTATCTATCTGCTTGCCTAACTAACTGACTAACTGACTCACTGACTAACTGACTCACTGACTAACTGACTAACTGACTAACTGACTAACTGACTAACCGACTAACTGACTAACTGACTAACTGACTAACTNGACTAACTGACTAACTGACTAACCGACTAACTGACTAACTGACTAACTGACTAACTGACTAACCGACTAACTGACTAACCGACTAACTGACTAACGGACCAACTGACTGACTGACTAACTGACTAACTGACTAACTGATTAACTGACTGACTAACTAACTAACTAACGAACGAACTAACAAACTAACTAACTGACGAACTGACTAACTGAGTTACTGACTAGCTAACTAACTAACTAACTAGCTAACAAACAAACTAACTAACTAACTAACTAACTAACCAACTAACTAACTAACTAACTAACTAACTAACTAACTAACTAACTACATAACTAACTAACTGACGAACTGGCTAACTGAGTTACTGACTAGCTAACTAACTAACTAGCTGACTAACAAACGAACTAACTGACTAACTGACTAACTGAGTAACTAACTAACTGACTGACAAACTAACGAACTAAGTTGTTAAGTTGTTAAGTGGTTAAGTTGTTAAGTTGTTAAGTTGTTAAGTGGTTAAGTGGTTAAGTGGTTNAACTGACTGACAAACTAACGAACTAAGTTGTTAAGTTGTTAAGTGGTTAAGTTGTTAAGTTGTTAAGTTGTTAAGTGGTTAAGTGGTTAAGTGGTTAAGCTGTTAAGTGGTTAAGTTGTTAAGTTGTTAAGTTGTTAAGTTTTTCAGTTGTTCAATTGTTAAGTTGTCAAGTTGTTAAGTTGTTAGTTCAGTTAGTTAACTGACATCTCAAATTTTGCTTAAAACCCACAGTTTTTGACACTTTTGACTTCCAAATGTGCTTCGCGCCACAGCGCCGTGCACTTTTTCCACATCTCAACTTCCAAAAGTGGTCCGAGCATGTGGTGTTTTT
>BGPT01000212.1:271288-362934 GCA_003297045.1 Symbiodinium sp. clade C Y103
GATAGTTCTCCCAATTGGATTTGAGATGGCTTCAAGTCAAGTGTCAAGCGTCAACAGTTTCAGTGTGGTGAACCGTGGGTGAAAGAGGCGCTAGTACTATTCGACTGGCATGTGGGGTAAAGACATTTGTTTTTTTTTTTCTTCCCGCCAACTACCATTGGCAATTCTTCCAAGATTGAATAGGTGTTTAATTACCTTATTTACCCATGATAACATGGTTAATAACAATGTTTGCTTGCAAATGGTTCCTGGCAAATCAGCATGATTTAGCAAATGTTGTCTACATTTTCTACTTTATTTAGCAAAAATAAAGATGGATAGGACGCTTACTGAGCCAATGGTTTCTACTTCTTCTACTTATTCAGCAAATTGTTTCTACATATTCTACTTATTTAGAAAATATGTTCTACATTTTCTACTTTACTTTGAGTGTTCCAATTAGCAAATGAGTGTTCCAATATTGAATTGCNCATTTTCTACTTTACTTTGAGTGTTCCAATTAGCAAATGAGTGTTCCAATATTGAATTGCTCATGTTAACATGGTAAATAGCCAGCTCTATTTGCCAATGCTACCCTTTGATTTGGGAAATGGTTCCTGATAAAGCAACATTATTTATCAAATGGTTTCTACATGTTCTACTTTACTTGGCAAATGGTTTCTATATATTNAATGGTTCCTGATAAAGCAACATTATTTATCAAATGGTTTCTACATGTTCTACTTTACTTGGCAAATGGTTTCTATATATTCATATAATATATATATATTATAATATATATATATAGTGTATATATATATACTACTTATTCAGCAAATATTTAGCAAATAGTTTCTACTTGTCCAAGGAATAGTTTCTGGATTTTACAGAAATGCAACATAAAGAGGCTAATGCGGCTGCCANCTTATTCAGCAAATATTTAGCAAATAGTTTCTACTTGTCCAAGGAATAGTTTCTGGATTTTACAGAAATGCAACATAAAGAGGCTAATGCGGCTGCCAAGATATTACATTTAATAATTATTTAATTGAATTAATGTATTTCTATTTAACTTCTTAATCATAATTTTGCACAATGCATGGAATTTGTAAACACGGCAGTTTTATCTGCGCATTGTGGTTAAGAAAAGCAATGCTCCGCGATCTTCAATGATTTTGCAACACGATGCAGAACGTGAGTATTTGCCCAGCCTCAATGTGCTTTTTGTTGTGCTTAAATAATTGTTAGATGTGTTTGTTGGAGATTGCAGAGATATTTTATCTAACAGGATGGGTCATAGGAAACTCCTAGTCTCCTCACTGCTGGTCAACCTTGCAGATGTACAGTTCACGGCAGCAGCTAAGCGTTCCAAGCCTCAACTCTCTAGAAATCTCTAGGGCTACCGGGTTCGGAATCAGGCCGAGTCAAACCCAAACAAGAAGCTTTTGGATGCTTTTGGTTGTTTAACATGTTTAACGCCTGAAGCAGGATTCATGATGCAAAGGTCGATTGACAACAAACATCAACAAACATCAACAAACATCAACAAACATCAACATTCAAACGGCAAGGATAAGGAAACCAGTTCTGAGGCCGCCAACTCACTGTTCCATCACCATCTGCCATGACGACCATGCAAAAGAATCGTTCACCTCGAAGAGTCTCCAAGAGGATAACATATCGGATAACGTATACAATGTATACGACAGAAACCAGCTGAACCCTCATGGACACTCCAAAGATTTCAAAAGTGATCCAGGAGAACAATCATGAAGAATCAATCGCCTGCGACATCTTCCGTCGCTTCAATCGCTTCATATCAGTTCCTGCCTGCAGAAAAGACCGTGCACGCCACGGTTTTGCAAACTGCCACGTCTCCAGGACCTGCACCGCTGGGCTGACCACGGAAAGTTATCCCATGGGGTGGTTTCAATCACAAAGAGCTATCCCGAAAGCAAAACATCGCTGACATCACAATGAGCTCTAAACCAAACCTAGTTTGCCAATGTTTGCCATATTTCTCACTATCACTCTTACCACAGTTCTTACCACATCTTACCACACTTACTATCTCTAAGCTGCCCCGCATTCGGAGCTGCGGCACAGAGCGCTCTCAGCACCCAGAAGTTTAAGCATGGCAGCGACTGCACAAACACCTGCCAACATCCGTTTGAAACATGACGCTAGACATGACGCAATGGCAAGCGATGTCAAGAACCCGTGAGAAGTGCAATGCGATGACACTGGACCAGGGCACATCAAGGCTGGAGTTGCAGCTTCCGGCCAATGTTTTTGACTGGTTTCCTCGGTTTCCTGCCTCGATCAAGGCCAGCACAACCTCTGCGAGCAAGCCTGGGTCCAATTTTTGCAAAACTAAGCTAACTCTCACGCAGAAACGTGTCAAAATGTGCCAAAATGTGATTCATCCTGTTCTCAAGCCATACTCTTTCAAACTTCACCTTTCGTTAGTGGCATCTGTGATATAGTCCCAGCTCCATTGGTTCCTTTATCCGAGCGTCTTCAATGCATCTGTCACTGAAAACGCTGCAAGTTGGTGTAGCTGCTCGAATGGTGCACCCTGTCCGTCAAAAGGAAATGCATACTTCACATTCAGCGCAGTCACACCAACAAAATGGAACAAGCCCTGTAGCCTTCACTGCACGCTCGAACTTTCACCAAGCAACCGATTCTCGAAGGACAAACGGATAAACAACTTGGTTTGCTTCTTCTGTCGCTATGCCGCGCAATCTGGAAATCAAACATCCCATGACAACACACCTAGCAGCCAAAATTATGACTCCCTGCTCTGAACATAGAGGATATCTTGACATATTTTGTACTTTTAACGCATATTTACACTAGACTTGGGCAGACTTGAGAGCCAGCACAGGAGAATGAAAGGCATTCGGATGTATTCGGGGTAGAGCCTCGGCTGGAAAACAAATGGGTGGGACTTGAAAGAGAGCCCATGAACATTGCAATTGGCGGCGGGTTTGCCATGTGGCAGGATCTCTCAGACAGAACCAAATTCAAACGAAAGAATCAGCCACGAGTTGATCAGGCAGGATGCTGAGGATGAAAGTCCAGCCACAAACAAGAGTGCCAAGAAAGGCGTTGCTGTCAGGTGCTGGGCGCACAAGACCAGTGCGGATGACACTCGAAGGCACCGAGAGTGGCACCGAGACTGCTGATGGCCAGGATGGTGAGGAGGACGAGGATGAGGAGGATGGGGATGAGGACTATGATGAAGGGTATGATTCGGGCTATGACGTGTACAAAATAAAGCTCCCAAAACGGCAGCCACCAATGGCAAAGAAAAGCTCAGAAGAAATCCTGAGAAGGAAACAAAATAGCTGAAACCATCAGAAAAATGCGTGGGCACAAAGGGGATTGAAGCTCTGACCGGGGAGATAAAGAATCCCTTCACAAAGGAACAAGTTCATTCCGTGACCTTCCCTCAGAAACAGAACACGTATGAACCAGACAGAAAGCTCAGGTGAGCATGCTGATGCCAACTTTTTTTGAATGTGAAGTGTGGCAGGATGTGGCTGATGCCAACTAGGCCTTGCTGATGATGTGCCCGAGCAATGCCAAGAGTATCCAGGCATCCAATGCTGCATAGTTCAACTGCTGATCGCTGAAGGGTCGCAAATCCCAACGGCTGCACTGCTGCGTCTTGTCCAACGCTTGGCCCAAGCAGAATGCACAAAAACCGTCCTTAGCAAATCTTAGCAACTGCAACTTGTAGCCACTGGGACAGCTCGGTGGCCCTTTCGTGCTGAGACTTGGTCCTGGCTAAGAACTGGACACTTCAAACGTCTCCAAACATCTCCAAACTAAATTCTGGGTCTGATCTCCGACAATTGCACTGAAGATCACTAAAGGCAAAACTCCTCAATGAGACATTTGTCTCGTTTCTGCCAGGAAGCACATGCACTCCGCTCTCTCTTTTTTTCAAACATTCTCAAACTGTCAAACTGACAAAATTAGGCTAACTCGGGCATGCTGCGCACCATCTGTGCACCAATTGAAGTCTCACGCTTAAGAAACTTACTCAAATCAATCAATCAATCTGACACACCATGCAGATCAATTGGTTGAAACACAAATAGAATATACGACCCCAACATACCTTAACATTTTGATCAACGGAATTTAACGGAATTCTTGCCGCCAAAGATCCAAAGAAGTCACTTCGCGTGGCGCCAGGTCAGACATATCGATATGATAAAAAGAAGAAGAAGACCAAGCTGACAGCAGCTGAGGGTAAGAGTCCTGAGCATTCAAAGGCACGCCACGTTTAAGACATTCCTTGCCGCATTTTTTCCCATGAACTGCTTCCAAATATAGTGCTCTTGGATGGGATGACAATCCATGACTGCGCCAAACATTGCCTTCAATGGTACTCTTTCACTCCTTGTTACTAGTAGGAACCCAAAAATGGACATTGAGTGCACGGAAGGACGAAGATTTATTACCACATGTTACCACATTTTACCACAAGCCAACATGGGAACAGTAATAAATGCAACCACAGAGGCTGCTAATCTTCGCAAGTCACCTTCCAAGCCAAAACCCACAAGCACGCAGCGGTCACCACCTCAATACGAGGTCGTGAAAACATGGCCTGATTCAAACAAACAAACTCACGCGGTCACGGCCATCACATGTCTTGATGACTTAGGTTCTGGTGGCCAACTATGGACCGTCCATGACAGTCCATGACAATCAATGCGTACAAACCACATACGACTGCGAGCCCTGCATGTCATCCGTCCGCGACATATGAGAAACCAGTGTCTGCACTCATTCCCGTATATTCCCGTTATTGACTGATGTATCAAGTGGCACAATTCATCGCACAGCTCCCGAAGTTTTGGTTCCATTCTCAGCAACGGAATGTCCAACCTGGCACCCGGCAATTTCTTCGACACTATTAGCTGTCAACTGGAATGGTCATGGTAACTTTGCACAATTGGCTTATTTGCTTGGACTCAAGGCTACTGGAGCTGAAAGCTTGCCGAATCCAACAGCAACAGCATCGTCACAAAGACTTAATCATGCTTAATCATCCTTCTTCCAACCCTGTGCCATCAAGATGCAGGTAGACCACATCAGTCCAAGCAAGCTGCAGCAGCCTTGGACAATCAAGCTGAGATGCTGACAGTACAAGTATCACAGTATAGGTCACGTAAGCTCAAGTAGCTTAAGTACGTTGGAAAGAGAGGAGTGGCAAATTGGAAGGCCTGCTAAATTGTGCTGTTACCTAGGCTAATTTTTCATGAACTTCAATCTATAAGGATTTCATTGTCAAAACGTAGCCGAAGTTCTGAATGTCGTGGTATGTTATAAGTAATGTGATTGGATGTGATCGGCATGATGACGGTTCTCATATGTTCTCATCGCGCATGCATTGCTAAGCCATTGCTAAGCCATTGCTGTTCATGTCTGTTCCAACATGTTCCAACCCTTTGTGAGTCCCTTTGTGCCAAGAGGATCCAAGAGATGCCAAGAGGCTGAACAGGATTCACCACATCCTGTCGGTCCTGTCGACCATCCCTGCGCCGTTCTTCTGGTTTCCACTCAGCATCCAAACCTCGTTGTTTGACATGGCGACATGGCTATGACATGGCTCGTGATGCTCATGCTCATGGGCTAAAGCATGGCTAAAGTATGGCTAAAGTATGGCCACAAGGAGTGATGCGAGTGGCCTGCCTCTCATTTCAACATCGAACATGTCACAGTAGTTCCTGGACTAATGCTGATCAATGTCCAGTGGCAATATGTCGTCCGGAGAAAACACTCAGCGTCCGAAAAGTGGAGCAAAAAAAGAGGCAAAATAGTCCAGCACATGAAATGATGGATAGAATCTCACTTTACTCCGAATGTAAATCCATGGCTACTTTTGGCTCAGGTCGGTTCAGTGAAGATAGTGAAGGTACTGCCTCAACAAAGCTTTGATTCCGAGATATTCCGAGGCACCCACAACACCTCCTTGCTTCGCCCGTCGGCAAGCGCTCTCCAAGGTGGCAGCATCAGAGACCAAGACCACTTCCACTTCGGGTGGCAAAATGGACAGAGTCAAGGAAGTTGACGATGTCGACGGTATCCCAAATGTCCCAACGGGCGAGTGGTCCAGTGGACTCAGAGGAGCTGGCAACTCATGGATCCAGCCAGGGTGTTTCAGGCGCTCGATTTTTCTTGCCAACTTCAGTTGCCCAGATGCAAGCAGCCTAAGTCAGCCATATATATATATATACATCCAAACTACATCCAAACTATCAAAGGAATTGTATGGAATTGTAGGATCTCCATGGGAATTCAGCGGAATTCAGTGCATCTGAACCGTGCGAATTCAAGAAGAATCCAGCTCACCCTGGCAATGAGAGCAAGCGACAGGCACAAGAAAAGATACAAAATCAGTGGTAACACCTGGCATGCTGCTGCTAAACTATACTAAACTATAGTGAACTCAGGGACTTGATGCTCCTTTCTCAAAAGAAGATGGCTAAGGCAGCTAAGGCCAGGTGACATTGATGATACTGGCTCACAAAAGTCAGTGCAATGCTGGCACAACAACTCCAAGACAGCTGCATCTGCCGGTGGAAGAGTGAGTTTCTGAAGAATTCGATTCACATCCACGGTGTCCACGCTGTCCACGGTGCCCACGTCTGGCCGCGCGTCCCCCTCTCTGGGCTCAGCTTGTGCCAGCAACGTCAGGGAGTTGCAAAGAGCCAGGTACTCCACCAAACCAGCTAGCCGTGCTCGGTCAGCAAGATGATCTTCTATCAATGGAGGCAACTCTTTTAGAGCCACAGGATCTGCTGGAAAGCAGAAACGCAATGCAAACTTCACAGCCAAGCGCAAACAAATATCTCCTGCCAGTCCCAAATCCAAAATCTTGCGAACCGAAGCGCCATCTGCTTCAAAGGTGACAGAGCAATCAGCAGGTGCATAGCCAACTTCTGATGGCTTCACCATTAGTTCCAGGATAAAATGTCCATCAGTACGATATTTTTCCTCTGCTAGGCGTTGCAAACACTCAGCCACCAAACAGCTCGCCTTTCCCTTTTCCACTGCTTCCCTGTCGCACATAGCAGCATGTAAGGAGCGCTTCCGTTGAATCCGCTGGGGGTCGGTTCCTTTCTTAGTTCTGGTGGAGGCCAGGACATAGTTCACCAAATGGTCCTGAGACTGCGAACCCCCAAAACTCATTGGACCAACCTCCTTGGACCATACCCTGCACCCTGGAAACCGACCACGATGAACATCATGAACAAACTGCAAAAAGCGACACTTCATTCTTCAATCATTGGCTGCAAGTTCCTTGAAGTAACAGTTGCAAACATGTTACAAAGATACGTGAAAAGGGCATCAGAACGAATTACCTGCAACAACCGGTCATTTGCATCAAGGAACAACTGTGAGTTCTTCCTCTAGTCGCTGAGGCACCGCGACATGAACTCCTGACACCCAATGAGTTGAGAGATCTCAACTTCCGCGATAGGCCGCGATTGAGGCGGAATGACTCAATGACTCTCCGCAAAGAGTTGCATTTCATCATGTTTCATCATGTTTCATCCATGGGGGCCGACGCCAAGAACATCATTCAACAAACACCAAACTACATGTGTGACATCATGTGGCAAATCCATCACATGTTCATAGATTGTATTAGATTATATTCCATTGTCGCAAACACACACACACATATATATATACATACACATTATATACACATATACACATTCATTTCCCCTCTTCCCAGTCCACCACTTCAGTCCTGCATCCGCAAGGCTTGGTCCCTGCTTCCTGGCCGTGTCGGCCAACCGTTCCGAATATCTCCGCCGTTGGTTGGACCACTTGCCTTGGACCATGGTCGGACATGGCGCAACACGAATCAACACGATCCCCGAGAAACAAACAATTTGATACACGCCAGTTCAAACAGTGTCAAGTGGATGATCAACAAAGTCTCATACCTTTCTGACACAGGCAAGTAATTTTCCCACACAACCCTCGGATGCACGTAACCCTCGAATGAACTTTGTGCAAGGTACTTGGTTCTTGCGAATTTGCGAGTGAAGCGTCAGCCTCTGCAGAGCTTTTCATGCCCTGCGGTTTGCCTGCAAAACTGGCCAGTGGGGAATGTCCACACAGCGTCATGATGTCTGCCAAACATACAAACACACAACCAATTAAAAAATATCTTAGGGCTGCCGTCTGCCTCTGAAGGTGGCTAAACCTCTAAGACTTGCCCATAATTGCCCATAGTTTCCATGACTTCTGTGACAATTCAGCCATGCCTGTCATCAGACTTCGCGGGTCCCACACAGGTGGGAGAATGAAGCCCCTGGAGTTCTCCACCCAGTTGCCGTTACCAACGGGCACCAATTCACACAGCAACAGGGCAGTATGAACCTCTGCGAAACCGGTGTGCTGCAGTCACTTGGCGCAAGGAACAACATGTTATTATATACTAGTCTAATCTGAGCGTATCGGAACTATATATATATACATATCCTATGCCTATTGGATTATTTGACATTGTCACATTATATCGATTTTCTTGAGGGCTGGTGAGACTTCGATCGCCCAACATGTTTGGGCACACCATGTATGTAGACATTCTATGATGAGCACAAGTTGATATGTTTGAAAGCTGCAGTGTGGAAAACTCGCACATGGTAAAGCAAAGCAAAAGGAACTGTGTAAGAGGTATGAAACGCATGAAAGGCAAATTGCACCTATGCATGCATCTATTTACTTCGACAGCATGCGCATCAAATGAGTACCAACCAAAAGCCGAGGCAAAACTTGCTGAGTGGAAGGGCGGATTGATTGGATCATTGGTTTAGGCGGTGCTTGGTGGTTGTGTTAAGTCACCCTTGTCCGCAAAAAGTAACCCTCGTGCATGGGCACAGCCGATTAATTAAGGATAATCCACTTCCAGTTGCAAAAAGTCACCCCTGACATACGAAGTCTGCTTGGGCGCACCATGTATGTAGACAATCTGCTTGCGCACACCATCTATGTAGACATTCTCGGATAAACATGCTTTCCAACACTCTGCGGGGGAACTCAAACAACATGTTCTTTGTCCATTCTCTCTATGAGTCCTCTTACTCGGAAAGCCTCATTCTGCTTCATTGAGATTCGCCCAGGAACTCTTGTGAAATGCTCTTCCACATCTACTTGAATTTTCTGCGGCCAGTCCGTCGCTACAGCTTCTTGTTGCCCAGGCAATTCTTCTCCCCAAATCTGCGGAGGTTCCCCTGCTGCAACTACAGGGCTGAGCCAAAACAACTTCGGGAGCACCGCCATTCGAGCACCTGGAGCCATCTTGGCCACAGCTTCTTTGATATCCGTGGCGTACCAGCCGGTGGAACATTCCTGAGCTGGAAGCTACGTAGCTACCAACTTATTTCAAACATAGTGCTTCCATGTGCTTACTGAATTCATCTTTTTTACACGTGTTTGATTTGTTTCATTCTCTGACAGCCACGAACTTAAACTTGGTGGTATGATTTAGGGGGTATCAAGCTATATCAAGCTAAACAATGCACTAGGAGGATTTTTGTCACGCGGTTGTCCCCCACATGTTGTCACTAAAATGTAAAGCCGCTGTACGACCTGTTTCTTGCCAGGGCTCTGGATTCAGCTCTGCTGGTGGCTTGCGCAAACGACGTGACGTCAGGAAGTCGTCCAATGGTTTGAAAATGAAACCTTTCAACAAATAGACCGAACGAATTTGCACTTCACCCAATTCCTTGCGGAGGAACTCTTGTACCTGATCAAAGGTGATCAAAGATGATCAAAGTCATGTGTCGGAAAACTTGCTGCATGTAAACACAACATCCTTGCCACTATGTAGCCTGGTATAGCCTGTTGACTTGTGGATTGTGGCTTTGTTCTTGAAGCCAGGTATTATGATGTGTCCATTCTTGTGGTCTTGCTCTACAGACTCTACAGCTCCTAGTCATCTTATGCCATGCTCAAAGAAGGCTCTACAAATCCGTGGAGTTTTGTTTTTGCGCGTCTTTCCTCTTGGTATATATCTTTTGGTCCTTTTCAACCTCCTTTAGCTTGGCATGGAGCTGAACTGCGTGACGAGATGCGGAGGCACTTTCTGTGCATGTAACTTTGCGACGAGCCTCTGCCAATCGCCAAGCCAAGTTCTCATGAAGAAAAGGTCCAACATAAGAACCTCAGGCCGTGAAAATTTAGGACTTGTTCCCACAAATTCGAGTCAAGCTGAATAAAAAAAATATAAAAGTTCAGACTTTTCCAACCCTTGAAACGTTCTGTCTCTATTGAACAAACTTGAACAAGCCATGAAACCCAAATCATCCCAAGTGGCTAGTGCAGGCTGGCATCTGTGGAACTTCGGAAGAAGCATCTGCGAAAAACTTTACCGATGACTCGACATGAAGCGCTTCCCCCGGACGCCTTCCGTGAAGCCGGAGACTTGTGGCATGCTGATTGATGCTGACCACACTCCAAGCTGAGATTAACTCACAAAATCCTAAGGAAGCTTATTTGGTAAGATCAGAAGATAAAATGGAAACACTGCTGGAAACTAAATCCTCCGAGCTCCGCGCAAGCACACAAGCTTCAATTGTCCAGCAGTTTGCCTCTGGCTTCAGCGGGCCAACAAGGAGACGTCACAGTCTCCAGAGCTGGGTCACAGAAAAACAGCTAAAGCTATAGCACCAACTGTTCGCAAAAAAGGAAAACATGCAATTAATGCAATTGCATTAAATTTTGCTACATATCTCAACCCAATCCCATGCTTGCCAATGCTGGGCCGCTTGTTAGGCCTGGATCGCCCTCCAGCACTAAGTTGAACAGCACTGAGGGAGCGCTTCGTGTCCCACACGGGGCCATGTTCGAGCCAGAACTGAGTCAATGCCGCTGCGTAGAAGCCTGACCACGATGCCATGGCATCAACATGCATTAAGTGAAGTAAGAATATTTAACATGAGGGAAAAAGGCGGAATGATCACAGGACACCAAAAGTGCTTCAACACAGAGGTAGCATCAAGTCGGAACACTCGTGCTCCAAACACGTCAAAAAACGGCTGAATCATGGTGAATCCCAACTCACCCGCCTAAGCGTCTCACGCCCGACTGCGCATGCAAATTGACCAGAAGCTCTGTGGGATCTTTGTCCAGGGATGCAAGCCACTCCTCGACTAGCCACCCAGCAGAGAGGCTCACAGCTACTCTGCAGATGAGACATGCCTTCATTTCTAGGCTCCTCAGTCGGTACTGAAAATATCATGCGTATGATTCTGAAATATGCTGCAATCTACCACCCCACCCAGCAGTAGAGGTAGCCTTGCATGCCTTGCCCAATGTTGCTTTCCTTCTGCGAAATCGGTCCAAGACGGTCCTTGGTAGCTTTTCGGGCATCTTCATCTGGCAAGTCCAGGAGCTGCATGCCAGCCTCACCCATCGTCACCCATCGCAAGTCAATTGTTTGTCGGTGATAAGTCACCCGAGAGCTTTCAGCAAGGGGATGCTGAAGAAGATTTAACAAGATGCAACATCTTGCGGCTTGCGGGGGGGTTCGATCCAGGTATTCAGACAATGGAGCATCTAGGACCTCAATGCACCTCATGCACTCTCGCGTGCTGACGTCGAAATGGAACAGAAAGACTTAAGGACCTATATATCTTTTGGACCAAGGTCAATTTATTCTCATCGAGTGGAATGATATTATAGCATATATATATATATACATAAGTATCGTTGAATAGCTCGAAACAACATGAAACCGCATGGGGCACATGCTCCTCATTGCTCCTTATGTCCAAGCTGCATCTCCATGACATCTCCATGACTGATTCAACGATCTGACAGCCAATGAATCAAGCAATAAACTGCGATGAGTTGGGTGCCAGGGCCTGCTCTGACAGCACAGGAGGCGCATGGATCAGCCAGGATAGGTCTCGAACGACCTGCGGGTCCATATGGCGCATAGTAATGGCATAGTAATTGTGGATCTAGCCAGTTTTGCAACACGTTGAACACATGCGATGTCAAGTTACATCAAAGTACATCAAACCAAGCCCTGGACCCTGCAAATAGGTTCAGTATGGTTCAGTATGCACTGCCCCTGCCTTGTTCTTGTATACTTCTCCGCCGTCCATGTTTGAAGTCACAGAGCGGCGCCATGTGAGAAGGCGCAGGGACACACACTTCTCTTGGGAATGCACGAAAAACTCAGCAGTGAGATTCAGTGATAGTTTTACTGGAAACCAGGGTGATCCTGCCTCTGTTTCACAAGCAAGAGAACATCCACTACTCCGCAAAATGTTCTGCATCTTCTCTTACTTCTAATCTGGACGCCTGGCTACAGGGTCTCCCTTTAAGCCATTTGCTGCCCAAAAGCCTAGATACTTGGATCATGTTGCAACAACATGTTTTAACACGTGTGTCGGCAACCCTGCGCAGCCAAATCGAAAGCTGCATCAAACTGTAGAATCACAACGTATCTAAATTTGATAAACACATCTCACATCATCTCACGCCAAAATCTCCGCGTCTGTACCGTACCATCTGTACATATCTATGCCTTCTGCACCTTGCACGTGCTGCTCGTGTTGCTCGAGCCTGGCCAAAACCGATTCCTCCAACAAGTTCCTCTCGCCAGAGCCGCCTGGGATGTGGCGGGCAATCCACATCGCACACCAGGGCCCAGAGCGCCCTGCACCCCATCAATCCTTCACATCATAGAATCACCAAAAAAGAATGATCGAAGGAAGTTTAGAAGTCAAACTTCCGACAATATGGACAGATGGAAAAGCCAAGATGGAAAGAGCCGCAGGAGCGAGAAGCAAAAATTGCACGCCATTGCGGTGCGAAACACATTTTGCAGTGAAAAGCTGCGGGGCACCTCAGCGTCGGAGCGCTTTTGGAAGTTGAGATGTCGGGAAAGTGCACGCCGTTGTTGTGGCGCGAAGCACGTTTGGAAGTCAAAAGTGCTAAAAACTGAGGGTCTCGGACCACTTTTGGACGTTCAAACGTCGTTTTGTGTGGCAGGCACGAGGGATTGTGCGTCTAGTTAAAAGTGAGCTAAACGTGTGGGTTCCATAGCATTTTTCAAACACCATGGCAGGCGTGGGACATTTGAAGAGGATCTGCACAGATGCATGTCGCGTGGCAGGCGCAATACAAGAGACATATCAAGCAGGCATGTTTAGAGGTCAGGGCGCTGCTTTCCTGAGAGGGGTTGCATTTTGGAGCATCAAATCTTCAGGTTTACTAAGGTGATTTTGCGTGACAGGTGCAGCACCTCTTATGGCACTTTTTCGTGGCAGGCGCGCTACTTGACACAGATGGAGTGGAAAAATCGCAAAACGCATTGGCACGAGGAATCGCGATGCGCATTGGCACGAGGAATCGCGAAGCGCATTGGCACGAGGCCGTCAGCTGCACACTCAACTTTCCATTTTTGGAGGAAGCCTCGCAGAATTGCGTCGCTTTTTGATGTTATCAACTTGGAAAATAGAGGAAGTCTCGCAGAAAAGACAGATCGATAGACAGATAGGTAGAAAGACAGACAGATAGATAGACAGATAGATAAAAAGATAGATAAACAGATAGACAGCCCATCACTCCAACCACCTTTCGATCCATCAGCGGGTTCGCTCTGCCATCCATTGCCTCACAACAATCAACGTCTCCTATAGGTTCCTATCTTTGAAACTTCTGCCACCGCCTTGTGCGGTACTACTGGTATATAATGATAAACAAAATCTAGATGTAGATCAATAAATGTATTATATAGTATATATCGCATATATATATAACTATGCATATATATATATATGTATGGATGGATGGATGGATGTATGGATGTATGGATGTATGTCCTGCTGGAATCATACAATACAAATGAATCATAGATCACGTCCACTTTGGCACTACCTGTTCCGTCTCTGGCCATGTCTCTGCAAGGCACCAAATGAGAGGACCACGGGCTTTTGCTGATGTCCAGTCCGCCGAAGGGTTTCAAGCGAGGCCCGTTCCAGAATGCCACCTAAACGCACTGGCTTGTCAATGCTGTCCACAATGCTCCGAAGAAACACCTGAAAAGGTTGCAAATGGTTGCAAAGCACCACGCAATAGTTTGGACAGAGGTTCCTATTGTTTTCAAAATGTTCTACATTTGTTGGTTCTAGGGGTAGGGCAAAGCGTCATGCGTCCTTGTATCCAGCTGGAACACAGGAAATGGGACCACTCACACAGTTGGGTGAAGACGAGGCACCACGTCATAGGATGCTGTTGTAGATTCCTCATTTTCAATAGTTTTGCAAAAGTGCTGTGTACTGATTGACCGATGCCAGACCATGCGGCGACAAAGTCTCTGAAAAATGCAGGTAGCTTTGTGTTGATCTATTGGGTACCTGTTCGGAGAAAGACTGCCATCACAGATGAGAAAGTCTTCTATGCACAGTCCGCTCTTCAAGAAAAAGGCACACCCAAGCATCAACGCACTAGTAGTCTAAAGATGCTCAGGGTGTAATCATTGAACACGAACACTAAAAGATACAACACTTCCTCCATATCCGTTTTCGCCGTAATCATCCGTCATCCTGATCTTGCCATATCGACATATCTTGACATCATTCTGCTCATCGAGTGGCTGAAGACAAAGCCATCAAAATCTCCGGAGCGTTGGGACCCAAATGGCGAAGAAAAGCCAAGCGTCGCTGGTCCCATATGGCATTTTGGAATGCCAAGTCAGGCCTTTTTGAGAACATGGGATCAACATGGATCAATCATATCAAACAATAACAAACCAATGATCGACCAATGACGAAAAAAATAGTGTTACATCATGTCACGATATTCCCACGGATCGGAGAGCTCACCCATAGAGAAATCCTGACTACTGATGGGTGGCTTGTGTGATGCTCATGCGATGCTCATGCAATGCTCATGTCCAAACAACTGCCCAAGCATGCCCGACCTCAAGGCTTGCACTGATGGGAGCAGGTGGCGCTTCTGATAGGCCACGTGGGTCTTCGTTGCCTCATAGGCGTATCTCTCATCTTTCAATAGCCGCCGGCAGCTTTCGATGATCACGACAATGCGAATGCCGGGCAACAGCCAACAAGCCTCACGAAATGAGACAGGACATGCAGTTCTAGTAGTCGGGTTTCCCTCACCTGCCATCCCAAGGTTGCTGATCTACTCAGCGATGTGCTGTCCAAATGCAACCTGGCGACACCAGTTTCGCCAGAGAAGTCACAGCGAAAAAACTCAGAGGCTGGTCGGCCAAGCACTTTGAAGAGGCGAAAAAGAAGATCTTCGAAGAAACAAAACGTGTCCTGGCAGTGAGTGGTGAACTGGGCCAATGATCTTCTTCAGTTATCGTTAGTTTGTAACAAAATGTTGAGAAACTGGGCCAGTGCTGCAGCCATCATTCCCACACCATCTTCTGCTCGGCACTTGTTCATTGCAGGCTATAGCAACTAGTCCAAGGGCTGCTGGGCACCTCTTCAACACCACTCAACATCTTACATCAGTTCGTAACAGTGCAAACAGGTGAATTAAGTTAGGGCACAACAACCTCGAAACCACGGAACTAAGTTACTAGACTTAATAGACTTTCAGGATCTGAAAGGTGGTGGTTGCCCTGATGTAGACATTCCTTCTGACCAGCCACTGTCACTGTCACCAGCCTCCTGAACTTTTTAACGCCAGCATCCCAAACCAACTTGATACCAGTTGAAAGTGAGGACAAAAAACGGAAGTCATGCAATGATCGCTGTAACATGCTGGAACATGCGTTTCATGCATCGCTTCACCACGCTCTATACTTCTCCTCTCGCCCGCATGGTCGGCCACAGTCAACGGGGAAGAAGCAACCAGCAGCGCCGTGACCGCAGTAGCTGAAAAGAATCAGCAACGGAGGTCCTGGATCCACTAAATCTTTGGGCCTTAGTGTCGTCACCGACATCGACCTCTCAAATTTCATAGACATATAAGTGACATATCATGACATTCATCATTGAATCACATATAATATATATATATATATATCATATTATGATTCCTACCGTTTTAGGGGGGGACCTCCCCTAATTGTAACTTACATTTTGGGTAGGTAAACCCTTCATAAATGTAACTTACATGACATGTTGTTGAAAACCCATGAAATCATCACCTTCAAAAATGTAATATTACATTTAGAAGGTAAAACCTTCCTAAATGTAAGTATCATTTTTGAAGGTGCAATTTCTGTGGGAGCCTTGGTTCCTTAAAAATGTAAGTTGCTTCTGGGGTGGTCATCCAAGCATGGGGCCCCCTATGGTAAAACAAGGATATATTATACTTTTTGTCGTTTTTCTTGTGGTTTGAACATTCTTTTGTGCATGATCTTGCGGCAGTGGCAGGGAAAATGTAAGTTGGTGGTCGTGAGGTCCAGTTTCCAAGGAAGACACGCATTTAGAACCTCCCGCAAGGGATCTTACACTTTTTGGACCCTAGGATGCCTATAGGATTCTCTCTGGGTACCATGCAGATCGCTTTTTTAAAATGTAAGTTGATGGTCTTGAGGTTCAGTTTTCAATGAACAAATGGAAGCTCCCCCAGGGGATCTTACATTTTTGGGCCCTAGACGGCATCTCTTTACTGCCTCAACGATATCCAACGATTTCACTTTAATCCGCACTTTCTGGCCAAGACTACTGCTACTGGAAGGAAAAGGGGGGGCAAAGAATGTAAGTTACATTTTCTCCGCCCCCCCATGCCCATGGTGTACAATATGCCTGACGTATTCCTGGGATTTGCCGGGGGATAGCCTGGAATTCTTTGACCGGTGCCGTGCCTAGGCGGGGTGGCTACTTACATTTTTAATCCTTGATTTTTGGTACTTTACTACTTTTAAGTTACAATTACCCCCCCCCAAAAAAAAAGAAAACAGCCCAAAAAATGCAAGTTACATTTTGCCAGGCCCCCCACAAAAAGCTAAGCTAAGGGGATGGGGATACTATATGCCATATATCAAGTATATAATATAAGGATAACTCATACATAGCACTTGTATGCAATTTTTGCAGTCCATTGCGGTCCCACGTCGCCATTGTGCCAGGGCGCGTCTCCATCTCCGACTGGACCGCCAAGTCTAAAGCATCTGCCACTTCTGAAAGCCAGTCTTCTGTGGCTGCCTGGCGAGTCCCAAGTGTCGGGGCAAAGCTGCTGTCAAGACGCGGTTGAAGGGGTACAACACAAAGCTCCATCCCTTGAACACTTAGAGTTGAATATCATCGAAATCACCATGTTTATTTCAGTTTATTTCGATCCACATGCCTTACTTCTCCCAATAGCCCTGGTCCGCAAGCCTGAAATTTTGACTTGGGATATCTTGGGAGCAAACCATGCTCAAAACCGGCAACCAAACTACAATGAAAATAACCAAACAACTAAAATCAACTAAAATCAACTAAACATAATGAAACGACCGAAAACAACCGGGGCGTCTGGCAGAGGCAGTGCCGTGGCCTTCATCCCATTGAGCGTTTGATCCTCAGCAGAACGCACTGAGAAACCCATCGCCCGAAGTTTCTCTGCCAGGGCTGCAGAGACCTCGACCGGTCGGGACAAGGGCGCTCGGATCCTCAGAGTCGGTGAGCCAAGGTGAACTGCAACACCGTTGCAACACGAGAAAAAGCAGCAATTTAAATATATTATATTTAAATCAATTTAAGCAACATGGCTCTCTATGGCTCTCTTGGAGAGCAAAATCATGCAAAATAGCAGGCACCATGAGGCACCTGCACTAGCCCCTCTCGCCCTTCTTCATATCTCTTAATATCACTTGGTGCTGTGGAATGTCATGGGTCCTCCAAATAATCGAATAAAGGCGGATGAACCGTTCATGAGAGAATGCAATCGAGGAGCGTGTACGCACCATTGGCCAAAAGTAGCGCCAATCGTTGCGGCATCATGCACTACTAGCTCCGTCATGACGAGGCAGCACAGTCGGGTCTGGAACAGTCTCAACACAAACAACTTAGAGGTGAAAATCATGAAAGTGGTTCAACCTGTAAATGAGGTGGTGCAAGAATTGATGTTGCAACACTAACACTTCCATGCTTGCAAGTTAAAAGAAACCTTAAGCATTCAAAGCCCTTGGAGAGTGCATAACACATCCACCGCGGAAGTTCCATGCAAGCAGCACCTTGTTCTAGCTTGTTGCGTTTGTCACTTCCCGCATCAGCGACCTAGAAAAAAAACATGAGCTAAGGGACCAAATGGTAACAACAAGACTCAGGGCATCTAATTCTTTGCTATTCTTGGTTGTCATTGCAGCTGCTCCCGGATCCTCAAATGCCATTTGTTACTTTCTGCAGGCTGTGCAAAGATGTCGGGAGTCACAGGCAGAACGCGCAAAAAATCTTGGCACTGCTGTTCACTTCGGCTGCAAACAGCCTAAGCGAATTGCAATATGCGCACACAACGGCACGGCCGGTATGCACACTTCCAAAGTGGAGACCGATGATGAAATTTAGCACGAACACAGCCAATCAACAAAAACTCCGTATCTCATTCAAAGATTCAACGTGGTTGAACAAGCAATCTCACAACAGATTCCAGAAGAAAGATATTTATCTCGGCTCACAAGATGCCAAAGCAGTTGAGAAGATTAAAACAATAAATGAGCCCGATGCCAACATACTGTGAATGGCATGCAATGGTTCGCCAACACAGTTCTGTGATGGGCCAATCCAAAAACCGGGCTCTGCATGACTCGAACTATCGAACTAGCTGGTGGTATGCTGGTGGTTTGTGCGGTTTCTACCCATCCGAAGAATATCGGCCGATTGGAATCATCAGTCTAGGCAGGACGGAAAATACACGTCTAAGACATGATTAAGACATGTTTGAAACCACCAACCAGTCAACCAGTGAAATATTGAGCCACGAAAATCCACAATCTCTGCAGATGGCAGCAGCCTATGTCGCTGGCATTTGTTTACAGTAAAACTCGTGCATTGCCAGAGTAGAGGTGCAAACCCAAGTTTGCATTACTCGGGAAGACTGAACAGGGTATGTCTCAAAGTGTCAACACCTGAGATCTGTTCAAGTCCATCTGATGAATTGGAAACAGAAAGCATCTGATTCTTTGCGCATCAAAGCATTCGAAGGGCAATCCGGAACATAAGGTGGCGAGCGATAGTCTGCAAACATCTGATACAATTTGATATCACAGTGGAATTCTATAGAATTCTGCTGTTCTATGCAGTTCTGGCATGAAACATGTTTTCTCACCATGCCCGACTGGAAAACGAGAATGCTTCTAGATGCGCTGAGAAGTCAGGAATGGTCAGGACATGCCCATGCCATGTCCTATGTAAGAGTTACGATAAGTTATGTAAGATCAGAAGGCGATACTTTCAACATCCTGGTCGCGGTCCTCCTCCACTGTGGGAATGGCAGCGAAGAGCTGAAGTACTCAGACCTCAGATAATCTCAGATCCACGTGATCCACATTAGTCAAAAATCTGTGACACCGGTGACACCAGTGACGTCTGTGACACCCGTGACTGGAATTTGAGATTCTGCGAGTCCAGTTCAGCTCGGCTTGTTGAACCGTTTGCATCCGTTTGCATCCGTGTGCACCGTTTGCATCCGTTTGCCTGGTGCTGGACCCGGCTGCCATCCGAGAAGTCGCTCTGGAATGGTTTTCAGTACATGCGATAATGCGATACGAAGAATTTGCACAAAGGTGGGACAAGGCTGCAGTGGCATGTTCGCCCTGTACAATTGGAGTTCTAACCTGTCCCAATGCCAGATGGTTTTGCACTTTCTGTCTGTTGGTTTTGAACATGGTTTAACATGGTCCAACATGAATATGGTTGAATGCAAGGGCCACGTCTTTTGCCAAGCGTCCAGGTATCCTTCTTCACATTTGTATATTTTTTGGCCACCTGGGGGACCATCTGCCACAGGTCGTTCACATCTATTTCTTTGTTCAATTGCTCCACGAAGCCTCATGACAGCACCCCAGCTCAAACAAATTCAAACAGGCTCAAACGCAAAATATCGGTACAATACAGTTCAAGCAATGACATGTTTGAGGCCTCTGCCCGTATCTACATGTCAGATCGAAGGCCCTTCAGATCCTTCAGGCCAAATCCAGAACTAGTCGGACTTCTAATGCTCAGTGATGTGCTGCAACTTTAGTTGGGACCCGCCGGACCCGGCAAGGGGCTGATGGCATATTCATGAGCCTGTACCTGTCAAGCTTCGTTTCGGATCAAAAGCGGAAGTCTTTTCTAACGTCAAAGGGACACACAAGCAGGGAAGGGCCTTCTTCAAAACCTAGCCTCACCATCTTAGATAGAATACCACTCCACCGCTATCAAAAGCATCAAGCTTGGATCAAATATGTCAAACGTCGCAGAATCCGGGGCCTATCAGAAGACTGTCACCCTTGCCGCTCCAACAAACCATATACAAACCATAAAAAACCTATTCCGTTCCATGTCCTCACCAGCAATCAGCTCTGAGGAGGCAGTACTCAATGGTTTCAATCGGTTTCAATCGAATAGGTAGCAACATGGAGACAACATGGCATTGCTGAAACACAAATACCTTTTTATACATGTTTCATATTTTTCGTAATCTTTTAATCATCTTTCCAAACTAGGTTGTTGCAAAAGATGGTGCGTATTGGTGCGCCAAACTATGCCCATCGCCATATCCCATCCCAACCTGCACAGCACCAGCTGTGGCAATGATGTTGCAAAACTCATTAACGTTGATAGCCACTAGCTTGGCGAAACCTGTAGAAACAGCACTGGGAGGCCGCCGCACCCAGTTCGCTACTTCATGCCACTTCCCAAAACGGCACCGCACATTGAAAATGACCATCACGGACCCAAAACCGAAGATTGTGCAGAGACGGAAAAACATCGCAACGTATGGCACATTGCACAAATGCAAGCAGGCGGCTGACAGAAAGGAGGTCCCCAACATGAAGCCACTCAGTCCACAAGCACATTTCTGAGATCCACTGCCCAAACCGGACCCTGCTGGGTGGATCGTCGTTCTTCAAGTAGCGAAGTGCTCCATGCAAAGTGAAATACGTTGCATCAGCTTTGCAACCTGAGCCCAGAAGACTTGCCGAGAAATACGAGGAAAGATAATCTTTAGCATACCATGCATACCTGTCCTACTGCTGATGTATCGCATGGAAAAAATTGTAATAATGTCTCAAGTTCACGACTGGCGCCAGGATGCGCCAGGATGCGCCAGGCAACCATGGCAGAAAACCACGTCATCCTCTGCAGAATCCAAGATTGCTACAGCCCTCTGTGCCAAGGTCTGCATGATATGATTTTCTTGAACGCTCATACCATCGCTGGTCAGAAGCTGATCAAGAAAGGGCAAATGTGCCAAGCAGTCGCTGTAGCGGGCTAACTGGAGCTCAGCCTGGTGAAAAAACAATGCTGGACACAGCGGTGACCAAAGCTCTGAGTCTTTGGCAAGGCTGTGGGAGCAAGACATTGAACCAGACATTGTGCAGAGTTGTACGGCGCAACACTTCCTTGAAAAGTTTGCCTTGTCCCCATGTTCAATTTCCTGTTATTACCAGTGGTACCGCGCGAGGCGGTGGCGGAAGTTTCAAAGATAGGGAACCTATAAGAAGATTATAGGAAGCACTCTGTTGTTGTGAGGCATGGATGGCAGAGCGAACCCACTGATGGACCAGAAGGTGGCTGAGGCCCTCAGTCTCTCTCTCTCTCTCTCTCTCTCTCTCTGTCTCCTTCTCTCTCTGTCTCCTTCTCTCTGTGACTCTGCGTCTCTATCTCTCTCTGTCCCTCTCTCTCTCTTTCTTCCCCCCTCTCTCTCTCTCCATCTCCCCCTGTCTTTATCTATCTGTCTGCCTGTCCATCTGTTCATCTATCTCTTTGATCTGGTTGACTATCTATCTCGATCTCTCTCTCTCTCTCCCTTCCTTCCTATCTATCTGTCTGTCTGTCTGCCTGCCTGTCTGCCTGTCTGTCGAGCACTAGCCATCTCTCTCCCTCTACCTATCCACCCATCTATCTCTCTCTCTCAGTCACTATCTATCTAGTGCTCTATCGGTTTGTCTGTCTCTCTGCCAATCTCTGCCAATCTCTGTATCTCTCTGTATCTCTCTTTTCTCTGTATCTCTCTCTATCTCTCTCTATCTCTCTCTATCTCTCTCTATCTCTCTCTCTCTCTCTCTTTCAATCTCGACTTCCTTCGAAAATGGAAAGTTGAGTGCAAAGCTGACGGTCTCGTACCAATGCGTTCTGCGATTTTCCCTCCCTATCTGTGTAAAGTACTGCGCCTGCCACGAAAAGTGAGGCCAGGTCATACGAAGTGCGGCAGCTGTCACGCAAAATCAGCTTAGCAAACCTGAGGATCTGATGTTCCAAAATGCAGCACATCTCAGGAAATCTGCGCCCTGACCTCCTAACATCTCGAATGGAGATGTCTCTTCTACCGCGCCTGCCACTCGGAATCCAGCTTTACAGATCCTGTTCAAATGCCCCACGCTTGCCATCGTTTTTGACACTGTTGCAAAACCCTCAGGTTTTGTCACTCTTCGCAGGGTGCAGAATCCATTGCGCACGCACACAACCGCATCTGGACGTCCAAAAAAGGTCCAAGACCGTCAGTTTTTACCCTTTGGGCTTTGAAATCCGCGTGCACTTTTTGGACAGCTCAACTTCCAAAAGCGCTCCGACACTGAGGTGTGTTTGACATTTTAACTTCGAAATGTGCTTCGCGCCACAGCTCCGTGCACTTTTTCAACAGCTCAACTGCGAAAAGTGCATCCGACCAGATGGCCCGCCGCTTTTACCTTTTCGCGCGCTTTGATTTTCTTTCTTCTTGCTGTCTCTTCTCTGACTTTTTCCACTTCTGATCTTCTTTCTACCGACTCTCTCTTCTCTGACTCTTTCTCTTCTCTGACTGTTCTCACAACTGTTGCTGCACCTGTCCATAAGTTGGAAGTTTGACTTATAAACTTCCTTCGGCTATACCTGCTGCAACTCTCTGCGCTATCTTTCAGAATCTATTTCACCCATCTGCACTTCCCAAGGTACAAGTACTTGCCACAAGAATCACAAGAAGTGCCGGCCTGCAGTGATTTGGAGAGGTAATCGAGGATGTACGGATCATGCGAATTTGTCTCTCGTTGGTGATACGTGAATTGCAGGAAGCGGGTGATCCTCTGTGAGAGGTTTGCTCCGATATTGTTGATGCGCAAGAAGCGTCGCAGAAGACCAAACTGCTGCGTCTCCTGCCACAAGTGCCACACAACTGCGAAACAGTAGATTGAATCAATTAAAGATTGTCAAAATTATATAATTCATGGAATTGCAATACAGAGAATAAAGCTCATACATCTCAATCTTCCGTCTTTTGCATTGTGAGATCTCTGAATATGGTCGCCTGATGTTGCCAGGGCGTCCCTGTGCTCCGGCTAAGCCAATTACATGCACCCACTCCTGCATCACTGTGCCATACTCTGTCATACAGGCATCCCTAGTGCAGCCCTCCGCTTCACATCAGTCCTCCATTCGTCGACTTTGAAGGGCGCTCACCAAAGACGTCATGGAACTGATAATGGTCGAGAAATTCACCTCAGATCAAATAGAAGATGTCCTCGGGTCTGGTAAATTCTGGATTCTGCCATTCCTCCGGTCTGGCAATATGTGGAACCTCTACCATTCCTGTGGTCTGGCAAATTTTGGAATGTAGCCATTCCTTCAGTCTGGCTATTTTGGGAGCCTCAGCCATTCCATCGGTCTGGCTTAAAGTGCAGGGGGACAGAGCTCTCTGATGCTACTCTGTCCAGCGAAGCTATGCATCAGAGAGGGAAGCATCCACTGGCCATGGATGTGTACCTGCGACCTATATTATAACGCTGTTGGTTTATATGTCAAAGACTCCTGTGATTTTCCTGTCGTGGCATGGGGTTAAGCCAAGAACCCCTTACATCATGCTGCTGTGCATGCAGGGATTCAATTCCCAACAGACCACTTGATGGTCTTGTCTTTTCTAGTGTGTGTGTGTGTGTGTGCTCGTGCATGCGCACAATATGACAGAGATGCACTAAGGGAAAATCTTAGAGGGTGCAACTGGCCTCATGGCCATCCCTGCACACAGTGGGGTGCGCAAGAAAAGAATATAAAACTGTTGTTCACTTTGAACCAATCATATCTGGCCATACAGCCAATATTTGCAGCTCCTTGCAGCTCAAGTTGCAAGAGAGATCAACGCTACCATCAGCGAATAAGCGCCCTCTCGTTCCTAGTCTGCGACGCTCCCAAGCATGGGAGGGTTGAGGGCTTGAAGGGCTTGAGGGCTTGGTGCAAACTTACACAGAATACGGCTGGGCACAAGGAATGCCCATGTCTGATGATCTGATGGACCTCTTCGACATGCACATCTTGGATCATCTTGGCATCGTTTCTGATAAACTTAAAACATTCTTAAAACCATCTTAGTTCCACGCTGGTGATGACTGGTGAAGGGCACGCCAAAAAGTAAACTATTGTAAACTGTTGCAAACTGAACCCGGAACAGTTTGAAGTTTTGAAGGCCCCAAACTGCATTCAACAGTGACATGGATGAATAATACATCATTAAAAGAAATCATTAGCCAAACATAGCAGGTGAGGGGAGCCAAGAAACAAACTATAACCAAATTAAAACGTGGATCATCAGGTATGCAACTTGATAAAGCTTCTTTGCTACAGCTACAGCTATGGGCTATGGCTCACAGCATGCTGTCCAGTCCGAGTCTCATTCGTGGCCTCGATGTCTGTACCCCCAATGCCAAGTTGTTGAAAGGCCCATCTCCTCGAATGACTCACCCGAATTTTCCACGGGTTTTGCTTGTTTTTGCGCACATGAGTTTATGATACTATGATTCAGCACATCTCAGCATTCGACTTTCAACTGGTGACTGCCTGTCAAACACCTTTTTGCTAACGCACTTTCCCAAAATGCACAATATATATATATACGTTACATATATATATATATATATTATGTATAATTGTACCATATACAACATATATACGACATATGACTCATATAACTGATAATCATGGTGCCAATGAACTATGTTCACTTCATCGGCAAAATGCCGATGGTGCTTTTTATGCATGGTATGATATGTATCATATTATGATCTAATTCAGATCCCATAATTATCTATGTTACCTATCTCTACTCCAAGCAATGTAAGATCGTCGGGCTTTCTCAGCTCAGGCCAGTGTCAAGCTTGCAGTATACTGCTTGAAGAAAGTCTCCTCAGCGGGCGGGTGGTGGCGGGTGCCAGTGAGACCCTCTTGCAAAACTGCGCATCAATGAAGTACAACATGTGCCAACTATTGCTAATCATATCTAAAAATGGGTAATGGCTTTGTCTAAGAAAGGGATACCCTGGAAGTCCAATGGTTTGATTTGGTTTATCTACATTCTCCCTATCAAAGTTTCCATTTTGAGGCATCCAATATCTCTCTCTCTCTCTATCTTTCTTTCGGACTGACCATGACTGACCCATCTGATCCACCAATGTGCCGAAGCACATCTTGGAGCTTGTATTCGGTCAGCCAAGTCCTGCCATTGGCTGATTCCATGGAGCCCAGGCCAAACCAACCACAGGCAATGACGTGCTCCAAAAGCATCATGCCCGTCATGATGATCACCAAACTGAATCGGACGGATGCAACCTGTGCTGAAAAACTGCTTCATTGACGGGGAGAATCTGTGGATACAAGAAGACACATTCGGTTTGGGACCCTTCCGCAGAACAGCTTGAAAATTTCAAGGGGAACATGAGCACATCCGTTGGATCTGTTCCATCTCAACGATGCTCCTATCATCCAACTTCCAACTATTGACGGGATGTTGCTGACCCGAATTGTTTGTGCGCTGTCAATGACTAGGAGCCTACGGATAAAAACACTTGAAAGCAAACTTGCAGGGGCATCTGGCCTGCGTCTCGAACCTGTCCCGCAAAAAAGCAGCGAAGCGAGTGAGCTTGCCCAGCCTCACCACTCGGAAAAGCCTGACACCAACACAGACACATTGACAAAAGTGACTTTGTCTGTGTGCAACAGCAAGCAAAGGCAGCCAACACGCAGGCTTACAAAGGCCTCAGAAGCCGCAAAATGCGGGTGCTCGCTCGGTTGGCTTCGGACGAATTTGTTGAAAACCTTGGCGGCTTGAATGAATGATGGGGTGGTTCCCTTGTTGAGCTGCACTTAATTACCGCCTTCATCTGATTGAAAGCTTGATTGTGGTAGTCCCGCCCGAAGGCCCTGGTAAAACTGATGGTAATACTTTCACTTTGCTGAAGGTTTGATTGTAGTTGACACCCAAAAATCTGATTCAAAGTCCTGCCGTCCTGCCTGAAGAATTGGATTGTTTGAGCCTGGGAGCTCCAATATCATGTCAATGATGGTGACAATGGAATCAGGCAGAAACCAAGAACGCAGGTAGTTCCACGCTATCTTCCTCCGAGAAGTCACCAAAGCGCCTTTCCTTAGGGGTGAGAGGATTGGTCATCTGCCCAGCAGAACAGTTTGATATTCAGTGTGTTTCGGTTGAGGAAAATGATGCATCAACCGTGAGAGTGTGATGGTCCGAATTTTGAGACAACCCTTCCAGTACGATACGACATGTGCCATCTACTGATTCTCCCTCGCATGTCTGAAGAAAACCCCAGAAGGACGGAAACAAACCATCAGCTTGTTCTCAACTTGGGTTCTTCAAATACCCAGTGAAGAATGAGAGAACGATGTCTGCGAGCCAGTAGAATACAGCAATCCGCGAATTCACTGCCAAGGAAGGATAGAGACTGTAGAAGTCTTCGTTCACAAACTGCACTGGCAAGATCATGGTGTCCAAAATGAGAAGGCCAATGCCGATGAAATCCCAAAGATTGCGGAAGTGGCCAGTGGGGTTCAAGATCCAGAACGGCGGTGAGTCAAGGTCCTTAGCGATGGCTGACCGAAGGGTCTCCGCGTTTCCACCGCGGCGACTTCTGTATAATCGTGGTCTTGTCACCCAGCAAGGCAGGGGAAAGTAGAAGTGTGAGCCTGACACCGAATTGTGACTCATGCGATTGAAGATGGGGGGCTCATCTGCTGGCGTGTCAGGTTCCTGGCTCGGCACAGCGGCACTGTCTCAGTGAAAAGCCAAAGTATGCCAAAGTAAAACAGTGTCAGGGTCATTCAGGGCCAGGGTGCATCCCAATGATTAAATCCTCCATCCTTCCCCCGGGCCTCGAACAAAAAAGACAGGCCCAAAAAATACTAAAACAACATTTTAAAAAGTCAAATGCCAACAACTTCACGCTTTCATGCTACGTGTGAAGATATGAAGCAAAAACAGCTGAAACATCCTGAAACTGGAATGGGTTCTTGGCTGAAGAAAAAAACCAAACAAACCTGGCTACTTCAGCTGTGATTCTGGCTCTGCTGGGAGGATGCTGAGGCTTCCACTTTCCACACGTGGAGAGGCAGCAGGGCCTGGAGGGCCCAGTCCATCCGATTCCATGCCACTCCGCGGAAGCACTGGCGGGCTCCTCACCCGCGACGCCGGTGCCTCAAATCGCAGATCATCTTGGAACTTCGCTCCGGCATCGTTCAATGATCTTTCATGATATCATCATGACATCGTCTTCCCATACTTTGAAACATGTTGAAGCCTATTCAAAACCTTTCAAAACCTAATCATCCCAATCTTTATGATTTGCCCTCTGCAGCCCAGTCTCATGAGGCTCCACTAAGCTGAGGGCTGTGCCGGGTGCCGCTTTCACAGAGCTAATCCCCACAGATCCAGAACTCGCAACTCGCTTCGGACCCGCTGCCAGGGCTCTTGACTGTCCCGGGCTTCCCAGATGGCTTCCCGCCCCTCGTGACTTCGTGCGTTGACCATTTCGATCATTTTGTCCTGAGCATCCGCGAACTCATCCAGATCCAAACAGCTTCGAGCTACCGCTGCCACGGTCACATTGGTCACATCGAATCATGGCATAATCTTGCTATGACAACATTGACATGAAGAATCTGGATCGCCACATTTTCTGGCCGTTTACTTGTTCTTGGCTGATTAATTATTGTTCGGATCATGTAAGGACATTTGACAAAAGCATGCTTCAAGTTTAGCTCCTTTTTTGTTCATACTCTCAGCAATGCTGCTTTTGGATGCCAGGATTGTTTGGCCCGATCATTTTTTGTTTTCATTTCAGGTAAGACGACTCTGACCCAGCAAACAGCTTTGTTACGGCCTTGTTCCCATTCTGGCCAAACAACTTCGGGATTATGGTTTCCAAGCTCTATAACCGTTCCATTTTTTTTTGATTGTATAATATTGTATAAGATGCTTTGTCTGTTGATTTGTGGCTGATTAGTCTCCAGGCAAAGCATCGTTCCTCGTCTATTGCTGTCCTCTTGGTCCATGTCTGTTTTCAGTCCTCTAACACTTCGCCGAACTGCCTTCCCTGCCTTTCCAATACCAGTCTCTCGATAGATGAACACACCACTTGTCATATGCAACGTGACCTATCTTTGTTGTCAAACAATTGTCAACCAACCGATTTGAACATGTTTGAAATTTCAAGCCCTCAACCGCTGTGACTTGCGGTGATAAATCTGCCAAGTCGCCCACTTGCCTCATGTCAGCTTCATAGCCTGGTCGGACCGGGATGCGAGTGCAAGTGGGACAAGTTCAATGCTTCATGAATCTTCATGATACAGCAAGCGCATGCGCATGCAAGCGCATGCAAGGGCATGCAAGGGCATGCAAGGGCATGCAAGTGCATGCAAGTGCAGCATTGAACATTGAAAGCAGCGCAACATCATTCAATCATGTATTAGCATCCATGGCATCCGCTGCATCCGAGCGACACTCACCCAAACGCCTGTACAAGTCCCAGAACGAGTCGTTCGCTGGATCTCGGGTCTTCCATGGCAAAAGGTCTGATAAGGGTGCGCTGTCCATCCTCTCACCTACAGCAATCTTGAGCCCATCCTGCGACAAGCAGAACAGAACAAATGGAGCAGAAATCGATGTCGAAACAGCATTGCAGCATCATGCAGCATCACTTGCGGCATCATACAAAATGCGTTCCACATGCGTTCCTCTGCACCAAACTCAAGGGGGCAAAGCAACGTAAAAGAATGCCAGTTCTGCCAGCATCTTCTCTTTTCACATGTTTTCACCGAATCGTATCAAAGCTCAGGAAATAGGGCAGGCTACATTGGCTACTCGTCCACCTGGGAGAATCGCCTCCGTCTCCCATCTAAGCCATTCTAAGCCATTCTAAGCCCCTGCCAAAGCTCAGCTTGGTGTGGATTTCGTCTTCGTTGGAAGCAGCATGGAACGTTCACCTTTTTGTTCCATTTCCTGTCGGGCTTGTCCATAAAGAAGACCACCCACAATGCTCAAAGAGGCTCCTGCCATCTGTACTGAGGTCATTTGGGAATTGAAGCCGCAGGCCTCAATGGCCAGGATCACAAACTTGTTGGCGTTGGTCATCACCAGAAAACTGGTGGCTGTGATGAGGCTCTGCGCCCAAATGCTGGTGTAACTGATGGTCAAACCAAGAACTAAACTCACCACAAGGTTCGCCTGTCCAGCCCATGTGAGATGTTTCGCAGCATCCGGTACTGCTGGGAGTTCACCCTTGATCAAAATGGCGATTCCAATCACCACAACTCCCCACACGTTGTTGATCAACGTGATACCAGTCTTCGAAATGTCTACCGGGCATTGGTCTTTTGAAAGCAGCAATCTTTGAAGCAATCGATCCACCACGGCAATGACACTGTTCAACACCACCCATCCAATTGCTTCCCAATTCATCTTATCCTGATGGTCGACCATGTACATCATGGCACCTGCAAACATCATTATCAGGGCCATCAACATTTTCCCGTTCACTTGCAATGGTTCAGGGTACAGCCGCTCCAGAACCAAGGTTCCCAGCGGAGAGGCATTTCGAATCACTATGACCAGTGACATGGGGGCATTTTTCAAGGCAAGCATCGAAGTGAGCAACATGGCACAGTACATTGGGGCCACCATGCTCCAGCGCAACAAGTCTCTGCGTGATCCAACATGGATGTAAGAATACCCAAAAGTAGCCAGGACCAGGGCTGAGAAAGCCAGCTGCACCCACACCAAGAAGCACTCCAACGGAAAGTCGTGGATTGCCAACTTGTTGGATAACATCAGGCTAGATGAGGATACGCAGTAGATGGAGATTGCCAGTAGGATCTCTGATCGTTCTGGCTCCATCTCAGAAATCAAAATTCGCTAATAGAAAAACATGAAATGGCGTAGGTCATAATCCTTGAGCCAAATATGTCCGAATGCCATAGCATGTCAGGCATGTCAATGTTCAATGCATTTCGTGGGCATTTCATGGTCCGACTGACAATGACTGACAGCTGCAAATTTGAAACCGTTGTGAGACAATCTTATTCACAGCGCGGAGTCTTGCAAGTTCGTCAATACCTTCCCGCGATCTGATTTTGTCACGGTCTCAGCCATTGCTGTCATCTCGTGCCCTGAGTCTCACCCTTTTCGGGTTTCTATCTTGCCTGCTGCACCGGCGAGCCCTGGATTGATGCACTTGATCAACAAGACATGCCACAAGCTCCTCACTTCCAAACAACATCAAAAATCCTAATCAGTTTTTCTTCCTCAAACCTGTTGAAACATCTTAAAGTCTTAACACATAATTTCTGGATAGGATCATTGAATAGAGCAGTGGTTGTCACCGCAATTCGGTGCGACTGGCTGTGCATCTTTGGCTTTTGATGCCTTTTGTCTCTGACCAGTTCTGTCGCAGTTCTGTCGGCATGATTTTCTTGGGTCCTGAGGCACAACCGCGTGAAACACTTTGAATTTGAGCCTTGTCCTGTCCCTCAAAGCCTCTCAAGAGGCGAAAGGTCCCGCCAAATAGCGAATTTGGAATCCCGGCAGAACCCTGTCGCGAGAGATTTACCATGACGTGCCATGACTCGCCATATGTTGCCATTGAAGCTAGACTTTCCAGGCCCTAAATCAGATTTTACAATATTTTACAATGAGTACGAGCTGACGGGAGAGGTGCCAGGGATTGCCAGCGTGCATGTAAAAAAAATGGAGCGCAGCCTTTTGGCTCACTGCTAAGCACTGCTACACCCTGATGCTACACGATGTGACTCATGTGCTCTTGTGACGGAGACTTCCTCAGATGTGGGAGGCACTTTGTGTTGGGGTTGCCCATATGGATCCATGCACTACTCCATGCACGTCTCTCGGGCATGATTCGGAATCTGATGCATGGACGTTCGATTGTGATGATTGTGGATCATGCGCCATCAAGCTTCCGCATACTGAAAACGCTTTGTCGTTTCGGCCAGGGTATAAACACACATATATATAATACATATGTGCAGTACTCGTATCAATATATAATGATACAAATATAAGTTGGATCATGAAGGATAATTGCAGAGCAGCTCAATGACTGGCATTAGAATCAATGAGCGCACGGTTTGCTCGAACTCCACCTCAGCAGCTTCAGCATCCATCTCTTCAAATCGCCCACCTTTTTACAAACCATCTGCAAGGACCCCGCACTGCAGCAGTATGGGGTGACTACGACAGTTCCTACTGGAAACGGTCCTGGTTTTCTCCAGCACCGCTACGAAAGTGTGACTGTGACACTGCTCTAAGCTTCGTCCAAGATCAGAATGACGCAGAGACATTGTATTCAAGCCTGCGTATATCCAGGGTTTCGATTTTATGACCCCAATTGTATTGTGATACAATACAATCATTTACAATATTAAATCATATTTCTTAATCATATTCAATCCACATGTCTTGCATGTGATGTACATCAAGTCGGCTCTGGAATTCATCCCTTAAAAGGCATGAGCTCAGAGCCATCAACTCCACCTTTCTCTGTTGGAGAACTTGGAGGAGTTGACGGAGTGACACAGTTTTTCCCAAAAATTCACAACACTAGGTTGCACCAAAATATCCCACAGGATGCTACATGGAAAGTCAATAAACTAATTTGCACACTAATTGCTTCGGACATTGTGCCCAAATTTCTGGCGGAAAACCACAATGCAGCACACTCAAGTTCCACCTTCTGTATCGAATTTTGTGCGCAGCTGCAGCAAAACTGGCAGGGTTCAAGAGAAAGTTGGTGGCAACCCCTGCTTCAAGAGTCTGAGGCAGAGCCAGTTTGGGCTGAGCCATCAAATTCTGCAAAGCTTCACCACAAAAAAATGCAAAAGAGTTGCACGGCTGAAGATGATGGACCCCAGTACAGTACAAAGTGATCATTGTGTTGAAGGGTGACACACCGATATACACCTTTCAACGTATGAATCGTAGTCGGTCATCATTTGAAGTCTACGCAAATCGACGCAATCACACAATTGGTATTGATTCGATTGGAATGGTCAGCTATACAGCTAATCATTCATACTGATTCATACTTGGTTCAGCTTTTGATGGGAGAGAGATCACATAGTGAGACAAGGTGCACACTTGGTGACTTCTCCATGTGACCTGTCCAAATTCCCAAGTTCACTGAGCAATTCGTCTGCGCTGGGACGTTCTTGCGCATTCTTGTGCCAGGCTTGGGCCATAGTTGGCCGCAAGACTTGGTGACAATCTGTCAGCAAAGGCCTCCACATGAGGCCAAGTGCATTTGGTCAAGTCATGCCAACTCCCCAAATTCTCCCAATATCCAAAATATATCCCAAGATATCCCAAGACACAAAACAAATCAGCTCCAATAGGCTCAAACCAAGGATTGCACTTGGACAGTCAGATGCAATCAGTCTGCACATGTTGAAGTCCAATCACATCAACCCATTTGCATCCATTTGCAGCATCTGCTGGCGGTGGCATGCTGAGCTGCTGTGCCTGGGTTCATTGCCTTTCAGATACGCCTGAATAATCTTCTTGGGATCGATGCCCAACTGGTGGAACGGCTGCTTTCCGGAACTCATGAAATACCTCAGCTGGGCTGGCGGCACCACGATGGTCATCCTGGATGCTGCATCCACATCTATGAGACACACAGCCACACAACATTCTTAGTTTGAAGTTGGGGCATAGGGTGGGATCTGTGGGAAACGAGATCAGGCGTTGAAAAGGCGTGCCAATACAATTTTCACCAGCCGTGCCAACCACGGGTGACTTGGTACCTTTGCAGGGGTAGCAGGGGTAAGTACCTCACCTGGTGCAGGCCGTTGCTAAATGTCAGAGTGGTCAGCTCCTTGTGATGGTCGGAACATGCATCCCTAGCAGTCTGGTGGAGGAATGGTGGATGATGATGTATGATGGTAGATGCATTTCTCAGTGCTGGCCGGTCCGAAGGGTCTGTGGCGGTCTGCAAAAATGGATCACAGCCAAGACACATGATGAGCCCCAAGGCATAAATATCCACCTCCAGCAACATCCTACTTTGCTTCTGTTTGTGCGTGAGCCAATCATAGCATGTCATAGCTTGTTTATCTTGTTTTCATAAAAGGGCATAATTTCACATCCAGTACAGTGAGACTGTCAGCAATGTCTCCATCGGCTTTTGGCAAATCCATCTCACCGAATTCACAGATCGAATATGATCTATAATGCAAAATGTTTTGAAGAAACAGCAGAAGTTGACACAGTTGACAGAATAAGAATTAGAAGTGGAGTTTCCACGCCACGATTTTCATTGTCGCACTGTGTCGCACTGTGTCGCACTGTGTCGGACTGTGTCGCACTGAGCCTTCTCGTTGTACTTCTGGTGTCGCACTACTTCTGGAGCCATGTAGCGCCAGCTGCCGATGCCACCTGTCATCCCCTTCCGCCCGCCACCTGACTCGGGCCCTGGCACTGCCCGAGCCAAGACTCGAGCAATGCCCAAGTCTGCAACTTTGACCTCACTGTCAGACACAGTCATGGACACAGCGCCATTGCGCCATTGCGCCATTGGGCAGATCATTTCATACTGATGAGATCTGAAAAGAAGTGGAATGGCTACAGGGCACATAGAGCACGAAGAGTTTTGATGTAAAATGCCCTATGGCTCCTGCCGGTGCACCTCCAAGTATTTCGTCAAGAGGAGGTTCAAAGGCTTCAAATCTCTGTGCACCTTAGCATGGCCCTCATGGCTTTGTGGCTGGGTTCAGCTATGTCAGATCTATAGCATTCTATAGCAGCTATGAGTGAATGATGTCAATGTCAATGATGTGAATGTAGGACATGCTAGGAGGTCTGTAGGCCATCGGTCTGACGCGATTGCTGCATTTTGCATCTTATCTTGGTTCTTCCTGCTCGTCTGAACAAGACTTGGCTACCTAACGTGTCTAAATCAACGAAATAGTAGAACATTTCATCACCAGACTGGAAGCTTCCATCTCTATCTTCTCTCATTCTTTTCAATCTTTTCATTCTTTTCGATTTTTTGGCCGGCCACCATGGGAATTTCCCGGCCATGCAAGAAGCTCAACGCCCGACACGTTGCCAATGCCCAACTGATCACCTCACGGAGATCTGACATCGTCAGCGCATGTCAGCGACATGCAGCTTGCAGATCTTGCAGGTGATTGTAACACAATGTCTTGAAATGTAACCGTCAATGTCAATGTAACACATGTTGTCATTTCATGTCATTCATGTATTATTCATGTCATTTCTGTCAAATTTACATAGAACAAACATGAACACATTCACGCGCGATTTCCAACTTACGTTTCCCAAATTGGGCAGCTAGCAAATGCATTCATCAAATGCCTTCTCCGACTCCCATTTTCTTTTGCACTTTTCTTTTCCTTTGCGCATGCGCTGCGGTGTGCCATGTCTCTTGCGGCCTGAGAAAGCTTGGGACGCCATGCTGCAGTATCATACTTCTGACGGTTCGACTGATAGTAGCGCCTGGCACAATGTGACATATGGCTCAAATTCTCCCTCAAACAAAAATGCTAACGGAATTTGACTTGCGAGCTTCATATTGAACATTCTTGCATTGTGCTAGATCCTTGATCCTTGTCTCATTACACTTCAATTAACAAACATACGGTATCTGACGGCAGTGGACGTTCTTTGCACATCCAAGAAACTCCATATCGCCCATGGGCATGTACTCTGTGACGCACATCGGCAGAGTTGAATCTAGGCAAGCACCTTAACGAGTCAAACGAAAACACCATGGCTCTGGCTCCGACAACTGGAAGTCAACAAAATGTTGTCACACCAGTCAAATCATCAGCATCGAATCTGAGATGTCTGATGCATGCATAGTCAATTACCACCGTATACCAGGATGCAATCTAGTGTGTGTATATCCGCCGACCCCGGCCGACGCAAGGGGGAGCGCGTCAGGGAAGAAGAGATTTTGAGACATGGAGCAACAACGACAACGACAACGACAACGACAACGACAACGACAACAACAACAACCAACCAACCAACCAACCAACCAACCAACCAACCAACCAACCAACCAACCAACCAACCAACCAACCAACCAACCAACCAACCAACCAACCAACCAACCAACCAACCAACCAACCAACCAACCAACAAACCAACCAACCAACCAACCAACCAACCAACCAACCAACCAACCAACCAACCAACCAACCAACCAACCAACCAACCAACCAACCAACCAACCAACCAACCAACCAACCAACCAACCAACCAACCAACCAACCAACCATCCAACCAACCAACCAACCAACCAACCAACCAACCAACCAACCAACCAACCAACCAACCAACCAACCAACCAACCAACCAACCAACCAACCAACCAACCAGCCAACCAACCAACCAACCAACCAACCAACCAACCAACCAACCAACCAACCAACCAACCAACCAACCAACCAACCAACCAACCAACCAACCAACCNAGTAGCAGGATTGTTTTGGCTTGGTTTTAGCAGCAGCATTGACCGGTGTTTTCCTCCCGGGAGGTCATTTTTTTGGAAGCTGTTTTACTGCTAGTAGCAGGAGTAGCAACAGCAGGCAACCGAATCTGCCGAGAAATCTCATTTTTCTATGGATTCAGACGACAGAGGAGCTGCAGCAGCAGCAGGAGGAGCAGCAGCAGCAGCCGCTGAAACAGAACCTATCGAAAATTGTTGTTTTTCTAGGATTTCAGACAACACGTTAGGGACTTTTTGGGCGCGGTTTTGGTGCTAGGTCGTCCTTCAGGGGCATGGTGTTTTCCCCCCGGGAGCTGATTTTTTCGAAGCTGTTTTACTGCTAGCCGCAGGAGCAGCAACAGCAGGCAACAGAATTTGCAAAAAAAATAAATTCTTTTTTCTACGGATTCAGACGACAGAGGAGCTGCAAGCAGCAGCAGCAGGAGGAGCAGCAGCAGCCGCAGGCAACAGAATCTGTCCAAATTTATCGAAAAATGTTGTTCTTCTAGGATTTCAGACGACACGTTAGGGACTTTTTCGGCGCGGTTTTGGTGCTAGGTCGTCCTTCAGGGGCATGGTGTTTTCTCTCCGGAGTGATTTTTTCGAAGCTGTTTTACTGCTAGCAGCAGGAGCAGCAACAGCAGGCAACAAAATTTGCCAAAAAATGTGATTATTCTACGGATTCAGACGACAGAGGGGCTGCAGCAGCTGCAGCAGGAGGAGCAGCAGCAGCCGCAGGCAACAGACTCTGTCGAAATTTGTCGAAAAATGTTGTTTTTCTAGGGTTTCAGACGACACGTTAGGGACTTNCGCAGGCAACAGACTCTGTCGAAATTTGTCGAAAAATGTTGTTTTTCTAGGGTTTCAGACGACACGTTAGGGACTTTTTCGGCGCGGTTTTGGTGCTAGGTCGTCCTTCAGGGGCATGGTGTTTCCCCCCAGGAGCTGATTTTTTCGAAGCTGTTTTACTGCTAGCAGCAGGAGCAGCAACAGCAGGCAACAAAATTTGCCAAAAAATGTGATTATTCTACGGATTCAGATGACAGAGGAGCTGCAGCAGCAGCAGCAGCAGGAGGAGCAGCAGCAGCCGCAGGCAACAGACTCTGTCGAAAAATGTTGTTTTTCTAAGATTTCAGACGACATGTTAGGCAATTTTTTGGTGCGGTTTTGGAACTAGGTCGTCCTTCAGGGGCATGGTGTTTTCTCCCCGGGAGTGATTTTTTCCAAGCTGTTTTACTGCTAGCAGCAGGGGCAGCAACAGCAGGCAACAAAATTTGCAAAAAAAATGTGATTATTCTACGGATTCAGACGACAGAGGAGCTGCAGCAGCAGCAGGAGGAGCAGCAGGTGGATTCAGACGACAGAGGAGCTGCAGCAGCAGCCGCAGCANGCAGCAGCAGGAGGAGCAGCAGCAGCCGCAGGCAACAGAATCTGTCGAAATTTATCGAAAAATGTTGTTTTTCTAGGATTTCAGACGACACGTTAGGGAGTTTTTTGGCGCGGTTTTGGCACTAGGTCGTCCTTCAGGGGCATGGTGTTTTCTCTCCGGAGTGATTTTTTCGAAGCTGTTTTACTGCTAGCAGCAGGAGCAGCAACAGCAGGCAACAAAATTTGCCAAAAAATGTGATTATTCTACGGATTCAGACGACAGAGGAGCTGCAGCAGCAGCAGCAGCAGCAGGAGCAGCAGGTGGATTCAGACGACAGAGGAGCTGCAGCAGCAGCAGCAGGAGGAGCAGCAGCAGCCGCAGGCAACAGAATCTGTTGAAATTTATCGAAAAATGTTGTTTTTCTAGGATTTCAGACGACACGTTAGGGGGTTTTTTGGCGCGGTTTTGGCACTAGGTCGTCCTTCAGGGGCATGGTGTTTTCCTGCCGGCAGCTGCTTTTTTGCGAGGCTAGCTTCGTGCAGGCAGCTNCTAGGTCGTCCTTCAGGGGCATGGTGTTTTCCTGCCGGCAGCTGCTTTTTTGCGAGGCTAGCTTCGTGCAGGCAGCTGCAGTAGCAGAGCAGCAGCAGCGCAGCAGCAGCCGCGGGCAACAGAATCTGTCGAAAATCTGTCGAAAAATGTTCTTTTTTCTGGGATTTCAGACAACGCGTTCGGCAGTTTTTTAGCGTTGAGGCTAGCTTCGCGCAGGCAGCTGCAGCAGCAGCAGCAGCAGCAGGAGCAGCAGCCGCAGGAGGAGCAGCAGCAGCAGCAGGCAACAGAATCAGCAGCAACAGCAAGAGGAGCAGCAGCAGCTGCAGGCAACAGAATCTGTCGAAAATCTGTCGANCTACTTACTCCTACTTACTCCTACTTACTCCTACTTACTCCTACTTACTCCTACTTACTCCTACTTACTCCTACTTACTCCTACTTACTCCTACTTACTCCTACTTACTCCTACTTACTCCTACTTACTCCTACTTACTCCTACTGCTACTCCCACTACTGCTCCTACTCTTACTCCTACTTCTACTCGCACTACTGCTCCTACTCATACTCCTGCTCCCAGTACTGCTCCTAGTCCTACTGCTACTCCCACTACTGCTCCTACTGCTGCTACTCTTACTACTCCTACTGCTACTCCCACTACTGTTCCTACTCCTGCTGCTACTCCTATATACTCCTACTGCTACTCCTACTCCTGCTACTCCTACTGCTACTCCTGCTGCTGCTGCTGCTGCCACTCCTACTCCCACTGCTACTGCCACTGCTGCTGCCACTGCTGCTGCTACCGCTGCTGCTACTGCTGCTGCTTGTGCTGGATCCAAGATAGTTATATAACCTTTATTTATGTTTTTGTGTGTGTGGTTGGGTTGTTGTTTGGGGGTCCAGAACAACAGGACGGGCTCCAGTTGTGCTTGGTAGAAAAAAAGTAGAAACGAAAGGAGTTGTATGTGAACAAAGGGCTGCAGTACTTGGTTGTTCGTCGTTGTTATCGTGGCGTTGTTGTTGGTGGTGGTGGTGGTGGTGGCGGGGGCGGTGGTGGTTTTGGTTGTGGTTGGGGTTGTGATTGTCATTTTCCCTGCACAAACGTTTGCATGAATCCGAAAATCATTGAACATCATGCCGAGAAATCAGTTTTGAAGACTTTGCATCTTGCTACCGTAGTTGAGTCCTGTCAGAGGCGATTGCGTTGCATGACCGCTGGGAAGGAATGGTGCAGGACGAGTTGTGAGACAAGATTGACGTTGCTGCGATATCCCGAGTTTGATGCGCCATCTTGCATTGTGTGCTGCGATACAGGACTTCAACAAACAGCACTCGGATAGCTGCTGCGTCTTCTTTGATGAGGCGCAAGCAATGTACATTGCCCAGCAGTTGTAACTCAGATTATGGTAGCATAGCCGTTCTCTTGTTTGACATTTTTCGTGACTCCTATTCACCATGGCGCTTGCAGGTAGCTGCCTTGGAGAGGTTACGTTTGTCCTTTGGAGCAGCTGTGTTTGATCGCTCCATGTGGGATTTTAGCATGTCCAGGTCTCAGTCTGATCAGAGTACGGTAATGTGGCTATGTGCAGGTCCATTGCGTCTTCTTCATGTTCAACTAGTCATGTTGAGCGTTTCGTAGGGTTGGCGTCCTTAATTTTGCACATATTTTCACACCAGACATCTGGCACAAAGGTTAGCTCGCCCTCCGTTGTTTAGCCCCTTGTCTTGTGAACCTATAAAGATTCAGACTTATAACGGTGCCATGGCCACATCAGTGAAGACCGATGATGGATCTCGTGAACTACCAGGCATTTTTGCTACACCGCTGTCACCTATTCAGAGACTTTCTCCTGAAGGACTCAAACTTTTTCGTTTACATCGAGCACACTGCTCTGGTTCGATGGTCTTCTACTCCCTAACTGGTACTTCTTCACCGAGCGGTTTCTTCCATACTACTCACCGGCCATTTTTACCATTATGGCTTCAACCTTCCCGCAGTGCCGGCCAATTGCTTTCACACGGACATCCTCTCCTTCGCGATTCTGCCTTCTTTCAGCACTCATCCGTGGGAATTTCTCCTTTCTTCTGCTGGCACGTCACACTCTCCTTCGTGACAAATTGGGGCAAGGACTTTTTCTCCATTCTACATCCGGCATCTCCTTCTTTCGATCTATTGCTGGCAAGGGCCGCCAGTGGCTTGCCGGGAGACCGCGGTCACTCCTGAGAGTTAGTTTCTATTTTTCCTTTTTTATTTCATAGTCCTCCAAAGCGAGAGTCACGGGACTTGACTCCTTTCGGCGAGTTTCTCCTTTGATATCTAGTTTATTTCTCCTTGTTTTCGGTGGTTTTGGGGTCCGCCTACACAATTCCATCGGGTCCCGTGTTATAGGTGCAAGTTAGCAGCATATCCCGCAGCCCGCAGCCCACAATTTCTCCTTTCGTTTAACTGTCCTTGTTCTATTTGTTTCTTCAACTGGCTGACGGAATGCTGCTGCTGAGGCGTGGCTCAACATGAACTGCGCAAGAATTGTCCATGGTATTCAAGGTTTCCAGCTGTCCTGCCAAACTTTGCATCTGTATTCTGGTCGCTTCGCGACCACAACCGCCCGCAGCGGAGTGTTAGCTGGGAGTTCCAAAAACTAAAACCGTATGTGGCATGGTGGGCCCTTGCAAAGCGCATGTCGGGAGTATGTTGGTCCAATGTTGGCTCTATGTTGGGCCGTGTTGGGCCCATGTTGGGCCATGTTGAGCCATATTGGGCCCATGTTGGGTCCATGTTGAGCCATACTGGGCCCATGTTGGTTCCATGTTGAGCCATGTTGGCCCATGTTGGGCCAATGTTGAGGCATGTTGGGCCCATGTTGGGCCATGTTGAACCCAAGTTTGGCAACTTAGCCGATTTCACAACCTTTTCAAAAACGCGGAAAAACCCACGATTCTAGAGCAAAAATACCCCCCCAAGCTAAAACCTAATAACTATTGCAACCAAGCTAAGACTTAATAGCTATTGCAATTGCTTACGGATCACGCGTGCCAACAGAATACGCCTCGGCACCTTCGGCGCGGGCGGTTTTTTTCTTAAACAAATGATCGGGGTCAGTAACGAGGCGCAAGTCCAAAGTCAATACAATTACTTTCTTCGAGCGATTCCCACCATGAGACTTTCGTTGGCATATAGTGTGATACAGATTTTGACATTCTTTCTGGCAAAACTGTCTGGCAGGGAAGAGGAGGAGAGGACAACTCTGATGAAATCTAGAGACTGAATTTCATCAGAGTTGTCCTCTCCTCTTCTTCCTCTTGGCATTCTATCTGGCATTTTCTCTGACATATGCTCTGCCGTTCTACCTGACATCCTGTCTGACATTTCCTCTGACATATGCTCTGCCATTCTATCTGAGATTCTTTCTGACATTCTATCTGACATTCTTTCGGGCATACTTTCTAGCATTCTATCTGACATTCTTTCTGGCATTCTAGCTGGCGTTCTTTCTGGCATTCTATCTGGCATTCTATCTGGCATATGTTCTGACATTCTATCTGACATTATTCTTTCTGGCATTCTATCTGGCATTCTATCTGGCATTCTATTTGGCATTCTATCTGGCATTCTAGCTGGCATTCTAGCTGGCATTCTTTCTGGCATGTATTCTGACATTCTATCTGGCATTCTATATGGCATTCTATCTGACATATGTTCTGACATTCTGTCTGACATTCTTTCTGGCATTCTTTCTGGCATTCTTTCTGGCATTCTATCTGACATTCTTTCTGGCATTCTATCTGACATTCTTTCTGGCATTCTATCTGACATTCTTTCTGGCATTCTATCTGACATTCTTTCTGGCATTCTATCTGGCATTCTATCTGGCATTCTAGCTGGCATTCTTTCTGGGATTCTATCTGGCATATGTTCTGACATTCTATCTGACATTCTTTCTGGCATTCTTTCTGGCATTCTATCTGACATTCTATCTGGCATTCTGTCTGGCATGCTATCTGGCATTCTGTCTCACATTCTATTTGGCACTCTATTTGAAATTTGGAGGTGGCAGCTGAAGTCCGGCAGTGCCCACTGCATCTGGAGCTCGTGGCTGAAGTCCGGCAATGCCCACTGAGATTTGACAGTCGCGGCTGAAGTCCGGCAGTGCCCACTGGGATCTGGCAGTCGCGGCTGAATTCCGGCAGTGCCCACTGAGATCTGGAGCTCGCGACTGAAGTCCGGCAGTGCCCACTGGGATCTGGCAGTCGCGGCTGAAGCCCGGCAGTGCCCACTGGGATCTGGCAGTCGCGACTGTAGCCCGGCAGCGCGCGCTGCAATCTGGATCTGGCAGATGAAGTCCGGCAGTGCCCACTGCGATCTGGAGCTGGCAGATGAAGTCCGGCAGTGCCCACTGCGATCTGGAGCTGGCGAGGAGGCGGAGGAGGAGGAGAAGGCGGAGGCGGAGGCGGCGGAGGCGGAGGCGGGCGACGGACACCTCTGATAAAATCTAACAGCCCTCACCTGGCAGGCGGGGAAAAACTGTGCACACAATCTTGCTGAACGTCTTCCTTGCTCCTGTGGTTGGCAAGACCAAATTTCGAAAACTGTATTATTTGTCGGCTGGGCTGGAGCAGACTTTACCATGCGCCGTCATTCTACTTTTCCACATAGACAGCCTTTCCCAACACCTACGTTATGGCTCATGACTCATAATTACATTTTTTGTGCCTTCTTGGAGACCAATGCTGGGCCGCGAGTATCAAGTCAAGGCTTTCCTTGGACTCCATGAAATCCAAATTCAAAAAACTGCCCGTGATTTTTACGTGATTGTGATTGCACCTCATTCCTGGCTGCCTATGTAGGGTGTACAATTCTTCCACTGGCTAAAAGCAACCGTGCCAACTGTGTTAGTCCTGCTAGTCTGTTTCGCGTGGAAAGTTGTCAGTGAAGTCGATCCTTGCAAAGCCGAAGGTTCCACCCAACGGCGTGGGGTCATGAGCAGCTTGCTGCAGAGGTGTGGGTGCTGGACTTCGGTATGGTGAGTTTGCATTTGAGCGTGGAACGGTGCTCTCAACTATGTAACTATATAGTTAAATCATGTTAAATCATTTGCGTCATTTGCCTTCCGGTTAATCGAGCAAGCACTCCAAGGCACATCGGCTTTCGACGGAACAATTTCCAGGGCTGAAGGTACGTGCCTCTGAGACAGCTTGGCCCAGCCCAGCGAGCAGTGTTTTTGAAGTTTTTATCAAGAGATTTGCCACACACATTCACACACACACATTCACACACACACATTCACACACACACACACACAGACAAAGGATCACAAAGGACTGCGGCTTGTGTGAATATCTTTGAAAGGACCCTGCAGCTGCATCTGCTGCATCTGCTGCTCTAGACTCAGCCAATGTTGCCGTCTTTCACCACCACCCCTGAGTCTGTGCAGATCGAGGCTCCCAAAGAGACAAAGGGTGGATATGCAGGCGCTTCAGGCTCTGCCGGTGCGACAGGCTCGGGCGCTCTTGAGGTTGCTGCTGGATGCTGCTGAATGCTGCTGGATGTTGCCGGTCGTTTGGTCTCACGAAGCAGTTTATCCACTTTGCCTTTCGCGAGGGATGTCTTGAACTTCAGCTGATCATGAAATGTGCAAATTCGCGAGGCTCCACAAATGAGACCAGCGAGGCGTGCCATAGGTATCAAGGGTGAATAGGGAGATTGTGGGAGATTGAATTGCGGGTAAAACGTTCAAGCATACCATTCGATGCTGCACCTTCCACATGTTGCAATGTGCTGCGGCTACTCTCTAGTTGCAAGCTGGCATGTTGCAGATCTGCCTTCACTATGTCAGGTTAAGACCAACGGAGACAAGAAGCTAAAAGCTCACATTCGAAATGTCATTGTCTTAGGCTGTCAAGCAGACATGCAGTGACATGCGGTACTGACCATGGGGCTGGAGCAAGGCAAAAGTGCCGGCTTATCAAGTTCAACTCCCTGCATTGTGATTCAAATATGAAACCTCCAACAATTTAGTTGATTTCACTTCTATCGTTGTCCCTTGGAACTGGGTCAAGCTTGTTGTGAGATGTTGTGAGAATGCTCGAGTCAAGGTGAAAGGGGACGTCGCATTCGAGGTCACTTGCAATGCCAACTGGAAGACTTCTCAACTCACTCAAGCTGTAACGAAGCTCAGGCAAGCTTCAAACTCTCAGATTGATCAAACACACAAGCAGTTTAGATGCTGTCACATTTGTTGAAAGTGACTTTCGGACTGTATTGACATCATGGCATAGCCGGAAACTTGCTCGTTTGGTTCAAGCAATAAGACGCAAAACGGCTCATTTGACCTGCACGCTCTGTTTGCTTTGACAGGCTGCCGGCACAAATTGTGGTTCTCAACAACTGGAAAGAGGATTTTGCATGATTTGTCGATGTGTGACATGTCTTCAGTATGCCAAGAATTATATGTTGTACAATAATGTACAATCTATTTGAGAAGACTATATACATTTTGCCATTGGTTTTCTGTGGGAAAACAACGATTGGACCGGGAGCTATGCCCTTTCAGCGAACATGTGGCGAGGCTAGGGATGTGTCTTGTATGGGATCTTCCGGTATATCTACTGTGTTCTGCAGGGTGTATATTTAAGAGAAGGGCTAGTAGGGGTTCGCCATGCATTATTTCCGGTCTGCTTTTCGATGATGCTTTGATCCACTTTGTAGGAAAGTCATGCATGGTACCGCGAACAAGATATATGATTTCCTCAAACATATTGTTGGAATTGGGTGTGAAGGTAGGTTCGAGAGTCAAACTTCTCTCCCTTCAGACTCCCACAGATGCTTACTCCGCGGGCTGGCCCCTTCGGGGCCAGCCTAAGTACCCAGCAATGCCTCCAAGCGTCATGTTTCAAGTTTAAAAAGGGGCTGTTTATAGTGTAAACATGGGTGTATATGTTTCAAATCCCACAGATGTTTCGATCCGATGATTTGCATCATGTGCAGGCTTGCTTCGAGCCCTCGATGTATGGATCTGAGATTTTGTCCAAAGGGTTTCTGGACTTTCTGGTTGTCAAACGAATGACTCATCAGAATTTCCCATCATCCAAGGTCCTAAGTATAGCAGCGGAACTTTCCTAGGTCACAACTATTCTGCCTTGATGAAGAATAATTGTGCTGGAGATTTCGCCAGGTTTGTTGCAACGCGTCCAGCTCAACATCCTTTGTTGTTTCAGGAGCTTGGCTTGCAAACTTTAGGAATTTTGGGCCACCCAAACACTTTTTGTGTAGCTGATGTACAACACATGCATTCTTCAATACTGCTCATCTCATTGTTTTTTCCCACTAGACTAGATAGATTTGCAATTAAACCGGCCATGCTTCCCTTGCATTTGCACTTTGACAAGTACAGTACTGTAGCTTCGCTGCTTTCGCACCTTTTCAGGGAAGAGCAGTTTGGTTTTTTAGTAGCATGTTTCTAAGGTCCCACTGTTGAGGCGGCGCTTTGCTTGTAACCACAGTCTGTACTCACTTAAACTTGCAACCCTTATATACATATACGTACATGACGTAGCAAGGTGGGTCCCGTATTCAATATAGTTTCCAGTGGACCTGGTTCTATAACTTTAATATCACGTTTTGCTTGTCGCTTCATAATGGCAGCAGCCTCCAGGAAAAAACGTGTTTGCCTTTTCTTTATTGTTTTTCTGACATGAATTTTGGAACACTGTAAGTCATGCTATGAAGACTAACTGAACAAAAACGTGCTATGGAATTACTTGCTGGATCTGTGCCCTGCAAGCGACTTCGAAGCCATCCCATCGGCCAATGGTATGAATTCAACAACAGATGTCACAGATGTCACAGATGTCACATGTTGCAGTCACTTTCCCAAGCCTTGTCACATTGGCCGTGCCATGCAGGATGTGGATGGGGTGCTGAATCGCTACATCCAGGGCACGCCAGAGTTGGATGCAAAATTGCTGCGGAACTTGCGGCGAACACTCGACGACACCAATGCAGTAACACGGCAGTGGTTTATTCGTATGGGAACTTATGGAACACTTTTACTTTTCCTGAACGATTGTTTGGTCTCTGAGATGAATGTTGGTATCGTTGCTGTCAACTTTGTTGCAGTGAAACTCTTTTGGATTGTAAGAGCTGAAATGGAGCCAGATTTACAGTACAAATGTAGAGGAGCGACAAAGAGCGTGATTGTGATAGCAGGCATTTGCAGAAAAAATTGACCCCAAACACCTTTTTGAATTGTTTTAATTAGGGCCCTGTCATATGAACATTTGGCGTAAGCAAAACAGTGATTGGCGCAAGGTGGCGTAAGGGGTTTTGTCAAGAATGTGCTGCATAAGCATTGTGCGTAAGCACATGTATGGTATTTGCAGATCAAAGTAAAGGGATGTAATTATTCAAGTTGTGGTTTGGCTTGACTTGGGGATTCTGAGATGTAGGGGAATTATTAATATATAATATGAGATTACATTGGAATAGAGGGTATTCCATGGAAGCTGCATAATATGTACTATTGATGAAAACATGAGGCGCAGCGTGCAACGATCACCACATGTAGTCATCGGTGTTCGACCAGTGGTTCCCTCGACTATAAATCCTTGTGGATTTTCTTAATTGTTTCATTTTGCTTTCATCATTGTCATAGTTCCCCAACACAATGGCGAAATTCCGCGTAAGCTCCGCGTAAGCGGCGCGTAAGCTGAACTTGACTTTTTGAGTAGTAGCCCACATGCCCGCGCAAACAAAAGCCTTTTCGGACCTGCAATGGCGTCTAGCTCTTCATCCTCTTCCTCGACCTCTAGCTCTTCTTCATCCTCACAACGCTGATGCTACAAACATATATATATATATACATATACATATGACTGTAAAAACAAGCGCTGGCGTAAGCAAAACCTGTGGTGAGTGGTGAGGTATCATTTTTCAACATTTCCCAGTGCGTAAGCTCCACTGTTGTCGCGTAAGCTTAAAGTGTGCGCGCGTAAGCAGTGCGCAAGCCCCAGCGTAAGCACATCCAAGCGACATGGCAAAGCAGATCGGTTTTTGGCGCCTCATTTGAAGATGCCAGTCAGTTCACTGGAGGCGAAATGATGAACAAGTGCGGACTATCCAAAGCACATGATGTGTGATTTTGATAGAGCAGGTGACCAGATCAAATAGTTGTGATTACTATTATTCTTCTTGCTCCAACGAGGACTTGGTTCTATCCACGCAATGGAGAAAGTATCCACAGCATAGCCGCAGATTACAAGAAGCTCTTCAAGAGTCCCTTGGCACTGGGCAGCGTTCTTGTCCAAAACGGCATTTCTTTTGAAACTGAGATCAAACTGGCATGTGTTGACCACCATCTTGCTTCAATCGAACGCTTTGGGCTTTGAGCTCTGTTTGATTTAGGTCTGGTATACCAGCTGAGAGGATAGTGGCAGTCCTAGTTGCATCTAGCATTCCTACATTTGAAGAGTCAAGAAAATGCCCCTCCTGTTGAACGCCTTGTCATCCCACTCTGAACTACTTCTAGCAGAAGCACCATGCGCATGTCACTCGGGTTCTCTGCAACGCTTATGAAGTTTTGTGCCAAGCAGAGCTGGGCAAACCACGATTTGAAGCCTGAGGTGGGCCAAACCCCGTCTTGGGCCCAGACTGGGTGACTGGTTACTGTGCCAACTGATCCAATGCAAAACCAACTCTGCTAGGGGAGATATAATCCATGCAACGTACTTACATTTCAGAGTCGAGCTGGGTTGGCCTTGTAGCGTGGATTCCGACCCAGTGGATGATCGGATGCAGCACAGTCGGCATAGATGATTTGACAACAGATATCCTGGCTTGATCCAGATGCACAAGACATCCAGTGCAGCTCAAAGGGAGAAAGCCGGAGTTCTTGGCGATGTGGCGCTTGGAGCCCTTTTGAAAAAAACGCTAGCAACACTGTCCACTGTTCCAGTTACAAAGTACATCATAAATCGAGGCGTTTGGTGCTTTCTGTTGTCTATTTTTGGTTGAGTTTTGGCTGTCCACAGTTTCCGGAAGCTCGGGGATAGGCCGAGGTACAAGGGCTGCAATGGCATCATCCGAAAGGGCTCCAAGCGCCACATCCCCAAGAACTCCGGCTTTCTCCTTTGAGCTCTGCATGAGCTGCACTGGATGCACTGTGTGTCCCATCTCTTGTGCGTCTGGATCAAGCCAGATATCTATTGTCGAATCATCTATGCTGATTGTGCTGCATCCGTAGCCGAGCTTTCAGGTTCAGCTTTCACGGCTCTAGAATTCCCCCACAATTGTGAATAACGAACAAAAGCAAGTGCTTGAGGTTGCCTGACAGCATGCCCTCATTAAATATAAGTATCAAGGTTGCTTTCTATTCTAGTCGACGACAACCGCCCGCACCGGAAGTGTTTGCTTTGGTGTGGGGATGGAGTTTGCTGCAGTGTAGTTAGGGGATTGCTTCTGAAACATAACGATGTTGAATCGTTTGCAGCCATCCTCACCAATGTTGTCGCAATTTTGGGCCCATCTTGAACCTATGTTGGACCTATGTTGGCAGCTTCGCCAATTTTCTGACCTTTTCAAAAACGTGGAGAAACCCACGATTCTTGATCAAAAGTGTTTCCCCAAGCAAAAGCTTAGTAGCTATTGGCTAGTGCAGTTGCTTCCGGATCATGCGTGCATGCAAAAAATGCCTAGGGACCTTCGGTGCGAGCTTGTTTTTTGTTTTTTTAACGTTCTGCCATGTGGAGTCAACTGGAAAAGGTGTTCTTTTCCCATACCTCCATAGCCCCCTGAGGTCTCTTTGTGGAGGGCCTGGCTGCCGTGTCCAGGCAGGGACAAAGACTTGGCAAAACATGCGGAGCTACAAACCTCCAGTTCCCGGATGCACCCAAGATTGCCAGATTGCCATGTGTGTCCTCAATCGCAGGAAATCAAAGCTTTTCTGGACTCCCACGCTGAACTCCTGGATGACGGGAAGCACTGGGCTGCTGTTGATGATGAAGATCTTTCGGCACAGGCACCAAAACACATTTCAACATATGACCGCTTAATGTTTGTCTGAGAAGCAAAGATGGAATCGTTTAATTGGTTTCTGTTGCTGCAGCTTCACTTCAGGACCCAGAGTTTATGCAGGGTCACTTTGTCCCAACCTTAACAGAGTCTCGAATCCATTCCTCCTTGTGTTGACAAGAGGAAGGCCTGGCCTTTGTCCTTACTTTTACATGGTGTGACTTTGGTTGCTAAGGTACAAACAAATCCGTTGCAAGGTTTGACGGAGAAACGTGCGAAGGAGCTCGAGAATGTCTTGGGGGCGTCTTGGCGAAGAGAAGTCTGATGCTTTTAGAAATTGGTTTTTGTGATGGATTTGAAGCTTGATGATGCCCCAGTTATGATGAAACTTGATAAGTATCTTATCTAAATTAAGGAATGTCTTTGCATAACTTTGCATGGCTGTGCGGCAGGTGGACAAAGGAGACGCCACCTTTTGGCCAGCACCTGGCCAGCGATTGAGATTTTCTAACGTGCTGGAGATCTGATGAGATCTGCAGATCCGTCCATCTCCGATCCTTGCACCTGCTCTTAGCCTGCTCTTTCCGCGTGATTTGAATTGCCCCTTGAAAAGATTTCTGACGCAATGAATCGTTTGCTTTGTTTGCTTTGCTTTGACCTTGAGGTCCTAGCCAAAGTTGCCAACAAAGCTGGCATTCTGAGAGCTCTGTAGTGGCTTTTAATGTGACATAGCTGAGAAGGCGAGGGACAAAAAAGGTTGGCTTCAGACACTCAACTTGTGGTGTCTGGGAAGCCCGAAGCCCCTTCAATCTCAGTCATTGTCGGGTCATTGCGTTCTCATGTCTTCCGCTTCCTTCACATTCCTGGCACTTGCCATTTTTTCCAAGGTGCTGGAAAAAGCTCCCTCTGGCTTTGCTGACTCCAGTTGCGTGTGCGTCGGGATGCTAGAAATCTGGACGCCTGTGCACATTTTTGGTTCGAAAAATGATATATATATATATATAGAGCCGCTTTTGTGGTTTCTGATTTATAAATGTTGACCTGGAAATGGACATTTGACAGTGAAAACATGGAAATCGCAGCCTGTGCAAGTCGCCTACCGCAGTCTAGGATCATTGATGCATGTTTTTGATTGTTTTTGACTGATCCAAATGCCACATCTCTCGTGCTTGATAGATTTCCAAGGTCTTTGCTATGAAGGGCAAGTTCCTTTCAGAGTCAGAGACTTTGGAAAAGATGGGAAACTTGGCTGCTTTAATCTTGGGACAGGTGGGTTCATTTTGCATGTTCTACAGACTGTTGGACCGGTGATGCTGACACCCAAAGCCGCTCAAGAAAATCTCTGACCTCGATCAAGAGGGCATCCTGTTTGTCTGATTTGAGGAGTTCAAGATGGAGTGCAGCTGATTGCAGTCGTGAAGCAACCACCTCAAAACCAGTCGCAGTCCATATTTGGCCTCCATACTCGCAATCAACGCCCTTTGCCCTTTGCGTTTTGCCTCCGTCATAAGGCCAAAGAGCGCATCGCGCTGACCCTGACGATGTGAGCTCATTGTGGCTGTGTCCTGACACCTGTGTGGATAGTTCATCTACGTTACAATGTTCATCTTCCGCTGGCACTTGGATAGACAAAATGTCTGTCGAGCGCTGGAGTAAAATTCGGGCTGAACATGGGCGTCTCATGCGGCTCCTGTTGAGCCACTCCCAGAGATCCAGTTTCAAAAGTTTCAAGCTCCCTGATACGGAACGCTCTTGCATGGGATTTCACCAAAGTTCAGCATCGTTTTGCGCCGATTTTCTGATGACGATGCAGCTTGTTGCAGAAAGAACATCTCAGCAATGGACCAGCTGTCCAAAATGCAAGTTCCATTCTTGTCTCGCTGTCCAGCAGCAGCCCCAGTTTCAAGCTAGTGTGCAAGATGTGTGGTGTGCTCGCAGCGTGGTCATTGTCTCAAGCAAGATCTCGACATAGTCAACAGGTGGACACAACATCTTAGGAATTGTTCTGAGCTCATTGCAAGGGAGAGTGAGAGAGTTTCCGAATCGTTGTCCTTGCTTTGTCGTTTTTGATGCCTCGGGTCTTTCTAGGGGTAGAATGGTATGATAAAAGTGAGATCACGCCGAGTAATATTTTTTTCCAAGCAGTCTGAAGCTTTCCCCAAAGGGGAGCTCACACCTGCGCTTATGGATTTCGACCGCAGAGAGACATCCGAGGACTCTTGACTCATTGAAATCGAAAGAGTAACCCTGCGTCATTGAGATTTTGATCTTCTGGTCAGCAAAGGGACCTCCTTGACTGATAGCATCACTGTGGGAAATATTATACTGGCAGTCAACTGGTAGTACGCTGCACCATTTCAACTTATTCACACCAATTTTTGTGGTGTCTTGGTGTAATTTTGTTTTCTTTACACATTGAGAGTTGTGAAATTGTTGTATGTTTACAGGAATTGTCGCGAGCATTGCAAGCATTGAACTCACCCAGATCTCCAGAAAGGCAAGCTACCGAATTTCTGAAGCAACCGGAGCACCTGCAATTTGTACTTCTCTGCCTTCTCTGCGCTCAATTCTCTTGTGATCTGTGCAACTGCCAGGTCGTTTGTGGCCCACCAGAACAGAGAGGCCTTTCCTGAGCAAGGATTCTCGAGAACCTTCAAGGACATAGTTTCTTTTTGAAAACAGCTTTGAGGTACAGCACTTTCTTGTGTTGTCCAGATTTTGAGAGTTTAGTACCTTCAACGAAGCACATTTTCCGTCTTTTTCCCTCAAAGGGATTTACTGTACATTATGGCCACGCACTAGTTCTCTGCGTTTTTTGAACGAGTCGCATGTTTGCACAAACAAAATCACAGGTTCCAAGTTACCAACATCCGATAGCCAAATCAAACACGCCCCCAACCAAATCACCAACTCGCAACATGTGGGTCAAACCATGCCAAACAACAAGCAAACCATACAAACAAAGGTCAGATGTCTCAAGCTACAACATCCAAGCCACAAAGTACAAAATAGTACAAATAAAGTACCAGACTCCAACCACTGCTCCGAGTTCCAACATGTGGATTGTAACCATGCCAAAGAACAAGTAAAGCATACAAACAAAAAGCACGTGTCGTCTTGAGCTGCTTCTACGGCTAAACAATTCAGAGTAAACACCATCCCTTCGACCACATCCCCTACTTCCAAGACGCGGATCAAAGCACATCTTTCAAGCCACAAACTTCCAAACAATGCGAAAGGTACAATTCCGATGCCCAAGTCTTTCTGCTATTTGCTTGGTGGGGGGGCCAGGGAGCACATCGTCGTTTCTTGCGCTGATTGTGTGGGCAGGTCCTGCCATGTAGCCCAAAGCTTTTTGATCCCGCATGGTTCCCATCGGTTCCCATGGGTTCCCCTTTGTATTTTTGCTGTCAGGAGCTTATTGGGACTTGCAAGGATTCGCGGACAATATCATTAAAGACATTGAGGAACTCACCGGGTCTCCTGATCCTGAGAGCCACTAGCTTTAAATTGGCTTCATGTAATTATAGAAATTTGGAACCGAAGGCACATTGCAAGTATTGTGTATTTGGCACACCACCCCTAGAAAGCTCAACCAAATCTCTCTTCAATTAATTGTGAATTATGATTCTAGATTCCATTTCTCTCTACCTCTCTAAGCCTCACTTTCTTTGTTGAAACTGGTACATGTCTTTAAGACGACTGCGGGAAATTGATGTGGAGCTAAAGGGTGCCGTTTTCACGTATCCTTCCTTTCCTTCCTCTCATTTGGTTCTTACGGGCAAACTTGTGATGTCTGTCAAGCCCTAGTTGCACTGTTTTCCCCTCAGGTGTGGCATACCTACGGGATTTGGGTTGGTGCGTGTGTGTACTTCATCATTTCCGCAAACCTAATGCTGGCGTGGTATATTGATTGGTACAGAACCAGCCTGACCTGTAGTGGCAATGAGCGGTGGCTTGTTCGCAAACTGAATAGAGAGTCTGATGCAAGGGAAAACTGATTTCACCCATGTCACTGGAGTTTTAATTTCTTTTTCGCTTGCATCGAGCTGTGCTGGCAGCAAGTAGCGCAGGCAATGTGCTGCATTTGCATTTTGTATGACTTCCTTTCCCTTGAAGACCAGGTGCATCCAGTCGCAATTGCTCGACTTTCCTTTGGCGCCTTTCTTTGCGATTTTTTGCCGCAGCTGGCTCATGGTGTGCATCATGGGAGACTTGCTGAGATTCTGCTTTATTCTGGCGAGAGATGTTTGGGAAGATGACGCGCAACTTTCTGGAGAACTTAACAGTTTTGCAGTTCTTTGGGATGTGTATATAATATTTTTCGTGCTTTCTCTGTTTGCACAAACCCAAGCAATCATGAGTATAGATTCGCGTAGTGGACAGAGTGTAGTCATTTTGGCATTGCAATTCTGCAGACTCTACAGATCCATACAGATCCTTTGGAAGCATCTAAGGTTCGTGAGTTATCGTCGTGTGTGCTGCTGTGACTTTCAGCTTGATGAGGAGGATCAGCGCGCAAGCTTGAGGGCTGCTGGCGGAGAGTGGTCCAAAAGATCTAATGCTGGATGTTTCCCGGCGTCTTGAGCCAGGGGTGTCATGTTGTACGTGTACCCTGGCTTGGTATCCTTTATAATCACTTGTAAACAATGGCCACTCAAATGCAAAATGGTCAACTCATGACTCATGGCTTTCATAATTTGCTGTTGCTTGTAGTGTCAAGTTTCGGCTTGACAGCCGTTGGAATTTGCTTAAAGTTGTCACGTGCAAGGCAATCGAGTGGACAGTGGTTGACATGTTGGAATATCAAATGCTGCATGACAAATAGTGTAAAAGCTGCTTTTCCAAATTACTGTGAAACTTACGAGCTGTGATTTTGATGGGAAGTTGGCGGAAATGAACCGAATCTAGACACATGGTATAGGCACGCAAGTAGTATATAATTTATAAGATAGTCATTTCTGCTACTTAGACTCCTTTGCTGAAGATTTGGAAAGGCACTCACTGAATGTCTTGCCACGGGGATACCGTTGACATCCGTTGACCCAGGTGGAATTGTGGATGTGCTTCTGCAGCTGTCGATTTATGTGGCCTTGGACATTCTGCCCTTGGTCCGTTTCATGATCGTCTACTTTAGCACAGGACCTGGACAACTTGGACAGGCGGCCAAGATGTTTTTGGAGCGTACAGATTGCTGTAGGGTGCGAACCAAGGTGTTCCAAACAGTTTAAGAAAGTTGCACAACCACCACAACTAAATCACAATCTATTTATATTGAAATTTGCACAAAAGAATCTCTTAAACAGTCTGTTTCTGTTGCCGATTTCCATCACTTGGCGTATTTGCAGGCAGTGGTGGCAGCCTCTGTAAGCCTGGCAGCTGGCAACTGATCAGCAGTAGCATCAACTCGGCAACTACCGTCCCCGGAACTGACATTTAGCCCAACACTGCATATATCGAATATCATTGAAACATGTTGAAACACGTATTATATTATTTGATGCCGAATCCCGTTTTCCCAAACCATCAAACTCTTCCAACCTTTGGATCCTTTGCACGTGCACATGAGAAACAGGCACCGACGACGGCCTTAGTTTCTCCCTCATTAAAGCTTTCCCAACCTCAGGCTGGCTTCACATCCTGCGAAAATATGATTTAAGAAACCCTAGCCTCGGTTTTTTTTAAATGACGCGCAGTAGAAAATGCTATTCTCCCCAGCCCTACAGATCTTTACAATCTTTGCAGCAGTCACGCTTTTGACCATGCCCAAAATACCGGGCAGCCCGAGATTCTGGTTTTCACCGAGAAAATTAGTTGAGGGTTCAGGTCATGTCACTAGCGCGGAAAGAATGGACTTGAAGAATTTGGAAGCTGTGTTATCAGCTGATCGACTTTTCAGTGACTTTATTTGAAAAGTAGGTGTTTAGGAGATGTGTTTGGACACCCTGGTTTCAAGGAAGAAAGTGAGAAAAACTGCTGAAGTTTGCAATCGAGTCCAAACATGACTCTTGTGGGACATCTAAATTCCGTGCTGGAACAATTGCTGTTGTTGGCGCGAATTCTTCACAACACGCTGAGTGCAAATTCCAGCACTTGTTCAGCATGCTATCACTTGGCCAAAAGGAGTGGGTGTATTCCGTGTATTCCCTTTTTCTTTTGCCTTTTTTGGGGTTCGATTTCGAGCAGAACTTCTGGCTGAGGCAGTTGCGCCCACGCCTTCGTGTTCTACCTGGCCATGTGGACAACTGACATCGTCACAAAGTGCCAGGCCAGTAAACTAGTAGCGTTCGCAATAGAAGCAAGAATGCAGTAGTAACGGCGCAGAACACACAAGTGGGAATATGGATTCAACGTGATTTTGCCACCTCTGCACGATCATGACAGAAATTGTTGAAGGCATTCAGCGATGCTTGTCGGGGTGTTGCACGACTACAGCCATGCGAATATCCAGGAGAAACTCGCGTTATTGACTCGACAGACTGGCAGTGAATAAAGGGGGCTGGAGGTGTGTTGCACGTTCACAGGATCGTCCCTTCAGAACTTCCAATGGGCGGGCGGCTTCGGAGACAGGCAAGGCACTTCGATTCTTTGCCAAGGGTTGCATTTGGGATCTTCGATTCTTCTTCTTGATTGTCACAAAAACCTACTTGCTGCTGACAGCAAACGCTCTGCAGGATGGTCCTCAAACAAACATATTTTGGATTAAGCCATCAATAGGCAAACGTGCAGCAAAATGGTCTAAGATATCGGTAAGATCCAAGATTGCTACCTGAAATTGTGACATTTGGTGACGACTTCGAAGAAATGATTTCCAGACAGCTGCTGGGACCCTAGGAGAGCCCGACTCAAGGTATACAATGGTCTCTGAAGGTATTTATGGTAAATTCAAGGTATCTTATTAAATCTTTTATACTTATATATATATATAAAATCCATACTCAAAGCATCTCAAAGCCGGTGGAGATGACGCCAGGATGTTGGACAACCTTGAATCTGCACGCTGCATCTCAGTGGTGGAGGCCCTCGGGGCAGTTGGAAATGGAGAATGCCGATGGCCGTACATGGCTGTATAATCTGTATATGATACATTGTGATTGCATCACAAATTATGAGTCAACCTATGATACATTCCTGTAGGTCTCTGAGACATGTTGCTGTTTTTGTCTGCAGTTCTCTGAGCAAAACAGCCCATTGCGGTGCTTGCAATGCATCGAGGACATCCCGGATGGGCCACCTGACTTTGTTTCACCTCTAAGCAGTGAAGCGGGCTCTGCGGTGCTGACCTTGGACGGCAGATACCACTCAGATACCACTGATCCAGTTCGAAAAAATCAGTGATTTCAGTTGTCAGATTGTTCTCTTGAAGATTCATGAAGCGTGTTCTGTAAACAACGAGCCGCTGAATCTTGATGATGATCACGATGAGGCAGGTTTGGTAACAAGTAGGTCTGCTCCATGAGGTGCTATCAAACATTTGCAATCTGAAAAAGAATGGGTGGGAAGATGGGCCACTTGAGGTTTGTCAGAGCCAAGCTGCGCCTTTTGATGGAACCCTGACTGATCCATCCACAGCCAGGTGTGCTTGCTATCATTGGAACAAGTGGATCGAAATCCTTTTTTCGAACAGCACGCTTTGAAACAGTCGCTTCCCAACCCACTTCCGCTCCTTTTTCAGCATGCGAGGTTTCCTAACATCAGGATGCCGTTGCAAATGGAGGTGTGCCGACATGTTGGCTCCACAAAGAATGCAAAAAGAAGTCTAGTCAAGAAGATGAACAGGTTCCTCCTTCAGAAAGAAAATTTTCCAATTTTTGGGTATTGCAACCACCTGCGGTCGCAAATTATTCAGTCAGGTCTTGGTGTAAGGTCAGCCACATATTCTCACCAGAAAGGCGAGCAGCAGCTCTTCTACAGCTTTGCCAGTTTTGTCCTCAGCAGAGCGACAAGGAAATCCAAGACTTCGAAGAGTCGGCAGACAACCCGCACATTCCGAAGAGTCAGACTGTGATATCAGTGATACCCTTTTAGGTCAATCCACTATAAGAGCATTTACAAGTTTGCTCTGAGGTTTTCCGTCCCAAGCCAGATTTGACAATCCAGTATAGCCCAAGTTGGGGCAGCTATCTGGTGACGTGCGTTGACGGGGAACTGTCAAAGGACTATTTGGTCAAAGACAGGCGGGCCAAAAGTTGCCAACTTGAAAGTGGGACACTGGGCACGATCGACTCAAATCGACAGGTCTCTCTATGGAAAAGCAAGTGTAGATTGTGAAGCCTGCTTGGCTGCTGATCAGGTTTGACAAAGATATCCCTTTGTTGAAAGACCGCAGCTTTGTCCCGCAGAAAGATCAGTTTCCTTTGGAGATTTGGCGGCAGGCGCGCTGATAACATACAACTTACTATAGTCATTTGTAGAGGATTTTGATTGGGCACAAGTTACAAGCAGATACATTGAAAAAATGAACTCATTGGTTCCGGTGCTGTGCCCCTGGAGGTGAAGAGGCTCGGTTTTCTACTCGAAAGGGAGAGCATTTGTAGATTCAGACCGGTCATTGAGTCATTGCGAGTCGAGCATTGCAGCATAACACTCTCAAAGAATGAAGCCGGAGCGGGAGAACGGAATGATTTCATTCGTGTTGGGTTTCAGGGGTGGTTCCCCTGGTTCCTGCATCTCAAGAGTGTACTGGAAGTAGATGCTGTCACTGGCATGTCTAGCATCAAGCATAAGAATTTGTGCATTTGATGCAATACGCCTGAAGAACACTCTCCCAAATGGCTTCCTGCTCGTGCAGGGAAGAACAAGAGTCACCCGTACACCTGGCTTGTTCTGCAGTGTCGCAAGGCAGCTGAGGACTCGGCCGACACCCTTTGAGGAAGCGTTCACAGTGCGTTCACAGAACGTTCACCAGCAACCGCACAGTGCTTCAGCCAGGCTGACAAGCGGAATCTCTGCGTGCTCTTCTGCAAGGGCTGGCACCCAGCGAAGGTGCTTTGATGGGTGATCACCACATGGTTTCAAAATGAAGGAAGAGATACGCAGATTCGGAGAAGTCTTTCTTTTGTCCTCCTGTGCAACTGGTTTTGCTAGGCGTACTGTCAAAAGTGCCTGCCCCACTTGTTGTGCGTCACTGCCTCAGCAGCTGCATGGGATTCGAACCGATCAAGCAGTTACCTTCAAGTTCAGAGTCCCTACAATTTGTCATTTTATTTTCCGAGAAGAACCCACTTGCCACATGGAGCCTGATATGCTTTATGGACGCCACTGGAGGAGTTACATTTTAGTTTGTTTAAAGATGAAGGTTTTCTTCCCAGACTTTCAACATTGTCCTCTACCCAAGTCTGACAGAACAGAATGGCAAGTCCATCCAGCAGCTGCATGTCGGGTTATGGTTAGACAAGCTATATCATGATTTTCCAAGTGAAAGAAAACAAAATAGCAGTTTTGGTAACCCAGTGACTGAACGTGGCCTGTCCTAACGAGTCAGTTTCTTGAATTGTCTTGCCCTGCTCGGTCATCGGCACCGCCAAGATTGGAGCAATAGCCCTTGGATTTCAAGCGGGCAACTCGGGGCAACTCAGGGCAACTCAATCGACTCAATATCGACTCTGTTGTTTCTGTTGTGTTGCTGTTTTGTTTCTGTAATCGTAGAATTGGAATCCCGGAATCTTTCTGAGATTTGGTTTCTTGATCTTCTTGGTTTGAAAGAACTTGAACATGTTCTTTAGGAAGGCTTCACCCTCGAGTGAAAAATCATGCAGCATGAAATGGATATACGCATAAGCTTTGCAATGACAAATAATTCTTAATAATTCAGGTCAGAAACTGGGGCCTTGTGCTGGCTGGAGCTGTTGTCGCTGTTTTTCTTGTGGAAATCTCAGCTTCGAGAAAGAAAGTGAAGGGACAGGAAGGCAAACTGTTTCTCATTTTTTTTGCTTTTTGTTGCTTTCCTTTCCGTCTAACCCACTTGTTATTTTCAAAGTCCTCCACGGAACAGCAACGTCGTTTTCAGTCACTTCGAACCCACGAGAGACGGATCAAAACTTCAGTTTCGAATACGGCATTTTTTGAAAAACTCAGCAAACTGCATTTCTTGTGGTTGCATGTGGCAGGTTTTTGTATGGCTTCTACAAGGTACGTGGGTGCAGTGATGGAGCGATACATTTTGTCTTTTCCAAATGTGAGCGGGATTAAAGGAGACTCCGTTCGTAGAAATTACAGCGTGGAATTAGGCTCCTGAGCTCCTTTTTGGGCCTTCTCTGTTCGAATCCTTGCACACAGAATATAGAATATTAAGTCTCAAGGTCAAATACGATGTGTTCTCATCAGGGTGCAGGGTGCCTACGTCTTTGTTGTCCCGCATGGTCCCGTGTTCTTGCAGACTGTTGCTGTGCCCGCGAACAGCCGTATTTTGCCACTGCAGCTGGGCTCGGACCTGAGCCCGGTCAAGCAATGCACAGCGAAATGGAAAAATGATCCAAGGAATTTTCTGTGAAGTTGACGTTATCGAAGTTGACAGAAGTTGACAGAAGTTCTTATCTGATTCTTCTCTAAAGAATTTGCGACAATGGATCCATTTCCAGGTCCTGGGAGCTCTGGGTTCGACACTCAGTTTTAGTGGCAGGTTGCAATGCCAGGGCAGATTGGTGCTGATCCAGGCTCTCCAAGCTTGGGGTGAGCACCATTGTGGTCTTCGCTACGACGTGCAAAGGTTTGATTCCTAGTAACACGTCAGCCAGCAACTGTACAAATCCCCTACATTGGCATTGATTTTCATACATAATACAATATGATTGTATGTATGTATTATATATATAATATTATATAATAATATATATATAGATGTATATTGATATATTATCATTGATGGTACGGCCCCCCCAGCTTCCTGTGCCGAGATTTCACTGCGGTGGGAAGTGTTGGCGTATGAAAACAAGTCTTCGGGTGAGGTCACGACGCATCACTTTCGGCGTGGTGGTGCTTCTCCAGGTGGACCCATTGAAGCCCACAATAGACCTGATATGACCTGCATTTCTAGATTGATAGATCATATGATTACGATGTATACTTTTGCGTAATTCCTCGACTACCTGTCAACTATCTAATTATTAGTTTAAAAGAGTGGGATTACAGGCAAGGGTGGCTGTCACAAGGTTTTGGATCGGCTTTCCCTCAGCTTTTCTTGGTCTTGACTTGCAACTTGTGAGTTTAAACATGGGCTCCTGCGACGGACTCCAGAAAGCAAGGGATGATTGGAAAATCACGGGTGCCGAGTTGTACCAAGCCCATGCACACTGGCAAAGAGTGCAAGATACAGTATGGTCCACTGCCGTAGATATATCCATATATATATATATATGTATGTATGTGAGTATGTATGTATGTATGTATGAATGTATGAATGTATGAATGTATGAATGTATGAATGTATGAATGTATGAATGTATGTATGTATGTATGTACGTACGTACGTACGTACGTACATACGTACGTATGTACGTATGTATGTATGTATATATACATGTATTGTATATTATATATAGTTATAGAATGATACCAGTAGTACCGCACAAGGCGGTGGCGGAAGTTTCAAAGAGAGAAAACCTATAGGCAAGAATGGTTGCTGTGAATGATGGATGGAAGAGCGAACCCACTGATGGACCGACGAGTGGTTGGAGGCAGCGCAGTGTAGTGGTAATGTAGTGTAGTTGTAGTTGTGGTTGTAGATGTAGTTGTAGTTGTAATGTAGTTGTAGCTGTAGTTGTATTTGTAGTGCAGTGCAGTTTAGTGTAGTGAAGTTGTAGTGGTTAGTGAGTGTGGTTGTAGTTGTAGTTGTAGTAGTTGTAGTTGTAGTTGCTGTAGTTGTAGTTGTTGTAGTTGTTGTAATTGTTGTAGTTGTTGTAGTTGCTGTAGTTGTTGTAGTTGTAGTTGTCATGGAATTGAAGTTGTAGTTGTAGCTGTAATGGTAGTGTTTGTTCTGGTTGCAGTTGTTGTAGTTGTTGTAATTGTAGTTGTCATTTAGTTGAAGTTGTAGTTGAAGATGTAGTTATAGCGGTTGTAGTTGTAGTTGTAGTAGTTGTCGTTGTTGTAGTTGCAGTTGTAGTTGTCATGTAGTTGAAGTTGTAGTTGAAGTTGTAGTTGTTGTAGTTGTAGTTATAGTAGTTGTGGTTGTTGTAGTTGCAGTTGTCGTTGTCATGTAGTTAAAGTTGTTGTTGTAGTTGTGGTTGTTGTAGTTGTAGTTGTAGTTGTAGTTGTAGTGGCTGTTGTGGTGTAGTTGTTCTAGTTGTAGTAGTTGCAGTTGCAGTTGCAGTTGCGGTTGTAGTTGTAGTTGTAGTTGTAGTGTAACATTCCGAAACGAAGCAGTTCTGCGGGATTTCCTCCATTTTCGACGTTAGCAACATCAAAAAGGAAGCAATTCTGCGAGGCTTCCCTCAAAAATCGAAAGTTGCGCATGCAGCTGACGGCCTCGTGCCAATGCGTTTTGCGATTTTTCCATGCCATGTCTCTAAAGTATTGCGCCTGCCACGAAAAAGTCACGCCAGGTCATACCAAGTGCTGCACCTGTCACGCAAAATGATTTTAAGATACCTGAAGATCTGGTGCTCCAAAATGACACCCCTCTCAGGAAATCAGCGCCCTAGCCTATGAAGATGTTTGCTTGAAGTGTCTCTTGTACTGCGCCTGCCACAGAGCTTGTGCTTCAAGCCACAGCGCCGTGCACTTTTTCGGCATCTCAACTTCCAAAAGTGCTCCGGCCGTGACAGTTTTTAACACTTTTTACTGCCAAATGTGCTTCGCGCCACAACGCCGTGCACTTTTCCCACATCTCAACTTCCAAAAGCGCTCCGAACCCCACAGTTTTTAACACTTTTTACTTCCAAATGTGCTTCGCGCCACAACGGCGTGCAATTTTTGATCTCTCATGTGGCGAGATGGCTCCGCACCCGCCGCTTTAGCGAGCCTACTTTTCGACCCTCCGGAGCCACAAATCATTGGAATAAACACAGGGTTTCGCGAGTTTCCTACCTTTTCGCCCACCTGCATCTTCTCTCTTCTGACTTTCTCCGCATCTCGTCTTTTCTTTTCTGACGTTCTCCATCTTCGGACTTTCTTCCCGGCTGTGCTTTTCCATCTGTCCATATTGTCGGAAGTAGCTTCTAAACTTCCTTCGATTCTTGTTATTATTTTTATGCGTTTTTTTATTGTTTATTTAGCCATTTGTTTATTTTCATTAATTCATTCATTTATTTATTTATTTATTTATTTATGTACTTATTTTTTTAAATTTCTGTCTCTATCTATTTATTTATCATTCATTTATTTATTTATTTATATTGATTCATTTATTTATCTAGTTATCTATCTATTTATCTACTTATTGATTTTCTTATTTATTCATTTACTTTCTTATTTATTTTCTATTTATTCATTTATTTATTTATCTCTTTATTTAATTTGTTCATTTTTTCTATCATTATTACTAGATGTATACAGTTTACACATTTTCAATCTGAAAACCAGGTCTCTTGACCTTGATTAGCAATACGTTGGACGTGGGAGATGCACGCTCTCCAGCTCTGCTTCTGCTGAGGGAATGTTGTTCGCCACGTTGTACCAATGGATGGGCATGCTCGCGAAGACCTTAGAGTTTGAAACAAAGACGACGGAAAAACCACGAGGCAGCAGATAGAAAAACGGAATCAAGGTGGTGACGACGTTGTAGGTGGTAGGAGCTGGACACCAAATTGAAAGCAACAGGATTGCTTTCATTTGAATTCAATGTGCCGTGTTTCAGGTCTGCTTCAGTGTTGTACTATTGGTATGTCTCAGGCCGGTCCAGCGGTTAACAGTATTTGCCGGTTGAAGGTTTTATTGTTTTATTTGGGTTCTGCAAGTTGAATATGAATGATGTGATGTAGTACCTGTTTGGCCTGATGCATGTGACAGTTCCAGTTTGATTTTATTCCTTTATATACTGTTCGGCAAAGTCTGTGGGGTGTTTTTCAACAAACTGGATACAAAAACATGGTTTGCAGTTTGTAACTTGCTTATTGCCAACTTTTTTTTTGCGACTCTTTCTTTCCAGCCACTACCATTTTCTTCCGCGGTACCCCACTTGGCATCTATCTTTCTAGACTGAGCCAGTCAAGACACAGAGATTGCATGAATTGCTTTGCTCCATTCTTGAAGTTATGCCATTGAGGGCAACAACGTTGGCAAACACGCCAGCATGATTGCTTAAGGGACACATGTCATGACATGAAGAATCACCCCCGTGAAGTAACAAGTGCCTCTACTATCCGGAGGCACTGTATGGTATACCGGGAACGGCCATGGGGCTGGCTAGTAGGCGCGATCAACGCTGTTGTGATGAGTGCAGGAGGCATGCTTTTTTCACAGCCATGGCATTTCACGATCGTCAGCAACTTGCTGCCAAACATTTATTTGTTTTTTATGATTCTTAAGTTGTTACGTTTGCTAAGCTTTCAGGTCTTCCAGCAGAGTGTTGTCGGGTGGGGGATATTTCAAAAGCTCTCGCTCTCTGGCAGTGCACGGTTCAAGCGCATTAGCGCATGGTAGTCGCCGCAGGGCACATCCTGACCCGATTGCTCGCAGCTTCCTTGAGCTGCACTTTTCAAAAGGTCAAGCCCAACAGCCACATAAACTACCTGTGCGAGCACACAGTGCTTTGCTCTTGACAAGCCAAATTTAAGCAGACCAAGCGTACTTGGACTGATGGCATCGTGCACCCCGACCAGTCAGGGGAAGATTGCAGACCGTTCAGGCCTCATCCTGGACTTGTCTGCGAAGCAAATCCACACCCCTTCGACGGTTTGCCCAACACCTCGCACGCCCGTCTCCCCGCAACTCTTGCCACCGCTCGCCTTAGATTTCCATGAGCTGACCAATCTGAGCAGCAGTTCTGGAGACGTACAGCCTTTTTGGTGGTCTTTGTCTGAGGGTGATGAAGGTCCATTGAGCTTTCCTTTCGATGAGCCGTTGACGGGGGAGGAAGTTATGGAATTGAGCGTCTTGGCCATATTATTTTCTTTGAATACAAGATCAGGATCTCCTTTGTTGAGCTGACTTAGTGTTCAGGAAGCATGAGTTCTTGATACCTCAGCTGCAAAAAAACATTGCACTGATACCTTTCCCGAACTTGTTGCATGACACGTTTACGTAACCGCTTCTTCGATTCAGATCTTTGGGTCTATAAATTTGTATACAGAAACAGATCTTTGGTTCGCAAACTTCCGAGTTACGGGCGAATGTCCATGGTCAGTCCTGCAATCATGTCAACCATTGGGAGGTGGAAAGATCACAGCAACAGTCTGGGAGCGTGTGAGTTCGCGGGTGAAACAATCGAATTACGCCAATCACTTGCTGTATCTCACTGTGATTTTTTCGGGTGTGGTGGCTCCAGGGGTCGCCAAGGGAGGGTCTGTGTCCGCCGGTTGGGGCCTCGATGTGGAAAAACTGTGGCAAAAAAGTGCACGAGAGTGTAGCGAGAGCTCGATTTGCTGTTTAAAACGTTCAAAAATCGAGAAGCTCGGACCCCCTTTGAACGATGAGGGCACCAAAAAGTGCACGAGATTGTGGCGAGAGCTTGGTCGGCAAAAAACAATCATTGATCATTCCTTGATCGTTCCCTCATCATTCCTAGGTCATTTCATGCCTTCATGCCCTCATGCCTTCATGCCTTCGTGCCTTCATGCCTTCATGCCTTCCTTCCTCCTTGCTTCTTTCATTCCTCCATTCCTTCCTTCCTTCATTCCTTCCTCCCGTCATTCATTCCTTCTGTCATTCATGCATGCGCGCATTCACTAACTCACTCGCTCACGCACTCAGCCATTCATTCACTCAGTCACTCAGTGGCTCACTCACCCACGCATTCATTCATTCATTCATTCATTCATTCATCCATTCCTTACTTCTTTCTTTCATTCTTTTATTCTTTCATCTTTTGATTTTTTCATTCGTTCATTCATTCTTTCATTCTTTTATGCATGCTTGCGTGCATGCACACATCCATACATCCGTACTTTTATTTGCTTGCCCATTCGTGCATTGGGTCTTTCATGTCATTGATTTCATGTCATTGAATTGGCATTTCGACGATTTGCTCATTTGTTGGGGCACATCACAGCTTCGATCTTTCACTGATTCTGCATCTCACAGACATTCCTACAGGCCATTGTTTTCTTATAAATCATTGTTCTTTTTTTTTTTCGAGACTTCCGCTGCAGCACGGCCGGGCACTATCCGGTAAACAATTGATGTAGTGATTCTGCGTTTCCAAGGCAAGGCCACTGCTCCAAAACGGCCTGGGCCTTTTGGAAGTCTTGGTCTACCTGACTGGGTCTATGGGCCGCGTGGTCTTCGCGACCCTATGTGGGATGACTCGTCGGATTGCACCTTGGCATATAGATGTCAAACACAAACTGTAAGCAGAGAACAGATTCAAAAACATGTGACCCTGAAGTGGTTGGAGTGGTTTCGGACTGGGTTACTTCATCACAGTTTGTGTAGCTGCTTTTGGATTCAACTATTCAAGGTTGCGTCAAGGGATCTCCCTGTGTGGAGTTTGCCAACATTATCCAACGTTTGCAACTTTTTTTGCACCTCTTGTGCTCCAATCATCTCACTTCTTAGGTGAAGACTCGGAGGGTTCGACCCAGGTTCCATCCCGTCAGATCTCTGCATCTTCACCCGTGGACAGTGCCTTTGAGTCCCCCGCGCCTTTGCCGGTTCGGCCGGGCGCTGGGGCGAAAGTGTCCTGGGCAGATCTTGCTGAAGAGGCTGGAAGTGCTGAAAGTGGCGATTGGGAAACACGGGCAGATCTTGTGTGAAAATCTAGCTGGACTCAGATGTTCTGTCAGGAGGAGATGGAAAACCTCAGGGCGGTCCCACCACCGCCGATGGCAAGACCCAGGGTAAGCTGGGCAGATCTCCAGGAGGATTCGGAGGATGACTTGCCATCCTGGAAGTGGAATTGAGTGGAGAAGTTTGAACAGGGTTCTTCATGCTTTCAAGCACTATTTGATCTAATTGCAAACAAGAAATAACCTCATGAACCTGTGCAGCAACGCAAATTGTGCTTGGGAGTATGTCATGCGTTGGCAGTGAGACATGTCGACCTAACTTGGTCCATCTTTCTGCATTGTTCAAAAACATACATACTACGGCTACGGTCAAAAGAGCAATCTTGCTGTCAAAGGGAAACAACATAGGCCTGTCTCACAAGACTTGCCAAGACATGCTGTCGGACATGCTTAGTAGTTGTCTAGGTTTGCACGAGAGCGTCGAGCCAGCGAATGGATCCGAGCAGCTCTGTCACATGGGCTGTCGGGACTTTTGGGGGTCGTTCTCACTGCAACCCTAGCAGTTGCCTTGATTTGTCCAATGAACAATCTATCCCAATCTGTCGATATCTGTGGACCGCTGAGTTCACTGTGAGGGAAAGAATGAGCTCCATTGACTTGGAGACTTTGTCGAGGAAACTTGTGTTGATCGCGAAAGGATGCCAGCAGGAATGCATGGTGTTTCAGCAAGGGCTGAATTGCATTTCCTCTGGATCTCTTCATCCTTCAACTTTTGTGCGGCATATATTCATCAAAACCAAAGACAACCGTTAGTGTGACCTTTGTTATCATCCTGCTTTCAAGTGTTGAAGCGAGCGAAATCAATTCGATTGTGTAAAGTACAAACGGTCCAGGCCTGCCCCTCATCCGGACAGGCTGAACCATTGAAATGTAGATGACTTGTAGTTCAAGCTTCGCATGCAACCTCCTCCAGAAGGGAGCGCTTGGGGATGCCTCTCTGAAACAGATCCAGCTATCTCCAACTTGTATTGTAGACCAAAGTGTCACAAAGCAACTGTGGGCACAGCATGGGACGAGAGGGTTGTGTGCTGAAGCTTCTCATAGTGTGACACAGAGTTGCACTTCTTGACTGGATGTGTCAGCAAACCAGATGCTTTACCTGTACAAAGCACCAATACGAAAAAATGTTGTCGGCTAAGATGGCGTGACCAGATTACAGCGTCATGAACCGTTGAATTGCTGGCAAAGCAATAAATCCGTCCACAGAATCCGGCAGATTCAAGTTGGAATAGTTGTGTCTTTGGGTTGTCTCACAAGTTGTGCTGAGTTGTGCTGGATGAGTGGAGCAAAATGGCAAAACAGAGAATTTCCCCGGGGCATTTCATGCCCTCCATGAGACAAGATGCAGGCCGTGGCAAGTTCCCGCGGATCTCAGAGGAAGCACCCCGGAACAGGATGGAACAGGAGGAAACTGAACTCTGAACTCTTCCAAAACCCTCGGAGAGAATGTTTTCCAAAACCCTATGCCTATGCAGATTTGTGCAAGGTTTTCTTATGCTCTCTGCATACGTTTGTGTATGTCTTATAGTTATTTCCAGCTTTTACTTCTGTTTGAGGGACCTGATGCAGGGGAGCTTCCAATGAGCTTGACGCCTTTTGAGAAAGCGCCTTACTCAACCTCACAGTGCATTGGTTGTCGGAACGGCCAAGTTTGCAGACTTCGAATTGAAGTGACCTTGTCTCAGGGGTGCAGCTGCGTGTGAAGCAGCGGCGATCTGAGTGCCAAGCTTTGGAGAGCTTCGCAGCGATGGTCGTTTGCTGACGCGGGCAGTTGCAGTAGCCGCAGTAGCCTGCGCAAAGCAGAATGAGAGGCTTGAGACAAGATCCGAGGGGCCATTTGTGCCCCACGGGTTCTCTTCTGTGTTCGTGTAGGAAAGCTTCGCTGGTATTGTTGCTTGGTACAGACTTGCAAATCTGAGTCCAATGCCAGACCGTGAGCATCCCAATGGGACAGTATTGACGTTTTCAAAGTTTGATTGCTGCAAAGAATCGAAACAATCTTTGCTCACGACTTGTGGGGTGTCTCACGAGATGGATAAGTTCATGCTCACACACCCATACTGTTGTAGAAGGGAACCCAGTCAGCCAGATGTTGGTGCTTGTGTCCCCACGCGCCTGATTGCATTTTGAGCCGTCGGCGTTTGTAGTGATCATCAACATTCACTAGTGACGAGGTACAAAAGCAAGATGTTTTTTCCCTTGAGGGACAGCAAAGCCAGCAATTACATATCTGAATCTGATGGGGTCCCTTCCACAGCACTGAGAACGCATGCTTAGGTTTACGTTCTCATCTTTGGGGCTTCTATTGCACTACAAAAAGGGAAAGCGAGTGTTCGTGTTGCAGTTGATTTGATGCGGGTAAAGCCCCTTCGCTTGCATGACTTTGTACAGACAGTTCTGGAATGCACCTTGCTTGGTCAGACTTTGCGGTTCACTGCTTCCGGGCACCAACCGTAGCGTGTCCGAAAGGCGCGTTGATTTTCTCGCCCGAACCGCAGTTTGCAGATCTTGGCCAAAGCCATGATGCCTTCTTCCCACCCTTCCCCTTGAACGAGGGGGAGCGGAATGGGAGAAACTTCCGAGCCCAGAGGATTGCACCGCCACGGCGTCTCCAGCTTGAACTGTGCTGATCAAGGATCCCGACCGGATCCACTCTGCTTTGAAGGGGACAGTGTGACACTGTGATGATAGTGTGAGTGTGATGTGAAGGGAGAGACAGTTCAAGCAAAGAGACTCTTTGTTCAGTGCAGCTTCTGTTTCGGCACGATGGACAGCTGCATCTTGAGTCTTAGCAGGGCCCCTCCATGCAGAGCTGAGGAGGCAACGAAGCGCGAAGACTCCACCCTCTCCTTTGACTAGTGAATTCAATGATAAAACGGATAAAGTTAATTGGAAGTTGGGAGGGAGGAGTTTGGGGAATCCCTGCGATATCAGCACTGGGGATCTTGGAGACATTGATTTTGTACAGGTTAACGCACAGCCCAGCTGCTGGGAAAACCGGATCTTAGATCACATATGATCACATACATATAGACCAAGGCAGCGATGACCAAAAGAAGCTGTGCATCCCCGGCACGATCAAATCTGTTTCTGTTCAAAACATGGTCACTGGCTATTTTGACAGAGACAGAGTCAGTTTCCACTGGTCCAACATCAAGCGACTTTATATAGTTGTCATGACTCATGACTGATTTTAGTCTTGCACGCAAAATGGCCAACAGGCATGATGATCGGTCTGGGCCATGCATTACTTGCCGTAGTCCTCAACTTCATTTGGTCTGAAGCTCTGTTCAACAAATCCAGGTACCTTTAGTAACACCTGCATGATTGATAGCACAGAATGATCGAACTCAGTTGCAGAGTAATGATTTACAACGTTCATCCTCCTGGTCGTGTCAGCACAATGTCATTCAGAGCTTCCAGACTAAAGTGATTCAACATGCTGCAAGAACGATGTGAGGCTGGATGCACGCTGGGGAGTCACAACTTTGGTTTTAGCACTCTTCCATCAGTTGCACTCCCAGTACCACACTGGCTTCTATGCGCGTTTGAAATCTTTTGAATATTTGAATATCATGCGAGGAAGTTGAAGCAGATGGTCTGGGAAGGACTCCAGCAAAACTGTGTGTAGTTCTTCTGATTCGCTGGCTCTAAGGCTTGGCCTCAGCAGGCACAATCCGAGAGGTGCAGAAAACAGGAATCAAACGAGCAAAATGAAACGAGCAAAACCCAGCAGGTCACTTTTTCAAACGGTACGTGATGAACTCATCACCTGAGTTCCTGCCGCAGACCTCTTGGCAGGCTTCAATGTAGCACGCTTCACGGCCCTGCTGCTGAATGGAGTTCTAGTCGTCGTTGTCAGAATCCTGAGACTGGGTTGATGTGCCAATTTTTAAAACCCAGTGTCATTCTGCTTCTCCGAACCTCACTACTTCGAGATCTCGTGGACACTGCCATCTCAGGTCGGAGTCGTCGTACTGACCCTCGAAATCCTTGCATGCTTGGATCTGCCTTTGAGCTATGTGTCCCGCCAGTCTCAGACCTTGATGCTGTGACCAGCCAAATTTGATCCTTTTCTGTTGGCTTGGCACAACTTTGAACAAAGTGTATAGTCCGATTCAACACTTTCATGAGCTGTTCTACATTCTAGAAGCCTGAACCGACTGAGCCCCATCGACCCCGGCCCCTGAAAATATCCTAATCGCCAACGACAAGAAATGTAGTCACCTTGTCCTCCCGCCAGGCAACACTTGGTGTGGACAGCGACTACTCTGCTTTCTGCATTGAAGGCACTCCTGGGTGCAAGTACTACGAGGCTGCAGCATATGCTGCATATTGCAACCTTCTTTGTTTTGTGAATTTATCAACTCTTGAGACTTGTTCTTTTTGTTCCTTTCTTGACGAAAGTAAGTTGCAGCCTGAATTGAAGACAGGTTCCTATGTTCGTCACCAACAGCTCCTCGCCAGTGGAATGTGGTCAAAACTACCCATATGGAAGCCGCGGGTACGCCGAGCTGTGATCAATTCTGGGTGTGGCTTTGGGTTGGTTGCAAAAAGGGAACAAAGCAATCGTTAGCGAGTCTTGATCTAGTCTTGATCTGATCTATTTCATTTGGTTGATCTGCTTTTTTATCTACTTTAGTTACTGCTGTTTGTCTCTACGTACCTGCTATGTATCTTTGATGTGCTTTATCATATGTTGACTTGTGGCTGCACTGCTATTGCACTGGGAGGCAAAAAGCGTTGAGCATCAGCGATTTTGCCCTCTTCTCATCCCTGGCCTACGAGTCTGAGGAGTGCCTGTAGACTGGGTAGACGTAGACTGCAGTTAGACTCAGACAGCGAGCTCTTGAATTTTCCAATGTCCACAGCACTCTGAGGCTCTTCACAAATGATTCATAGGAGATCATAGGAGCATTCTTCTTAGCACTCTGCTTGGTGGTTCTTTGTACTCGCAGCACGAGAGGAGGGATTGGTCCGTGGGTTGAAGCGACGCTTTGTTGCACCTGGACTGCCTTGCTGCACCAGTGGAGTTTGTCTAAAGTTACCCAAGAACAGATGGTGCGGGGTAGCTGGAAGAAAATTATACGAAAAAGTTAGACATTATAAACAGATGAAGATGCAGATGAAGATGCAGATGAAGATGCAGATGAAGATGCAGATGAAGATGCAGATGAAGATGCAGATGAAGATGCAGATGAAGATGGTCTCACAGAGAATCTGATGGTTCCCGACATATTTTGGCCTAGGTTACCATCCTGGCTGGAGACTTACATTTTCTCGCCGCGCAGGCTGCGAATGGGTGGGTATCAAGACTGGAAGCCAAAGTATGGCAATTGTTCGTCATTGTTCGCCATTGTTCGGCAGATTCGAGTTGATTGTGACATATAGTGAAGTAGGATGAAGTAGGCAGTGCCATCCCCGATCTTGCTTTGTTTGTGCGAATGCAATCCCTCAGTCAACAAAAAGATGCATTGATTTCAATGCTTCAAAGCTCTAGTTTCAGGCAGACCAAACACGTCCTGAGAGTGTGAGTGCGCACGAGGCATTGGAGATCCTGAAGCAAGCTTGGACTGGACAGCCGCAGTGACTCGATTTTGGTGCTGTATTGAAGCTTCCTGCGACAGCAAAAACAATATTTTTCACCCTGAACTCCAAGTTACACATTCCATGCTTTTATGCTTGGCCGTTTAGTTCAAGTGGACTCCTGATATTTATTGATTACAATAAAGCTCAAAGATGCGCAAAGCATTCCAAAGGATCCAGTTGGTCGACTTTCTTGACACTGCACTTTGCTCGCAGAACTCACAGAATTGGCCATGGAGGCAGAGAACACTGAGACTTGTTTTGTGTATACATTGCTACATTGCCACTTTGTTTTCCCCTTCGCAGCCATGGAGTCTTTCCCATGCGAAATGGAGCTAAGCAGGCTTTGGCAACGCTCAAAAGGCTACGCTGCAGCGATTGATTTATCATGATTTATCGTTTGACTTACGCTGACACAGTTGCATCATGTTTCAGTACTGGAAGACTTGCCGATTTTGGATATTTATATAGATTTTTTGCAACGCGTATTGCAGATGCAGCTTCTTGAGGGAACCCCTTGTGGGTTGGCAGTTGGGCTGGACCACGAAAGTGCTGCCACATCTCGACCCATCTGGAGCTTTGGATCTACTTCAGCGGCTGCACGTGGCCAGGCGGGCGTGGAGTTGAAAGGCTACAAGATGCAACACGAATCAACACGATACAAGATGCCTCAACGTCAGGCTTTGCAAGGCTACGTCCAAGGTGTGAGTGTCGTCAGTCTACGTCAGTCTGCTGAGTCAGCTCTTTACTCATAGAACTTTGGTGGAGTCAATCGCAGCACTCTCCTGTTGACATGCGAGGATTCCGATCCACGTCTTCCACTGCGTGCAAGCAATAAGCCTTTGCTCTCGATCTGCTGCTTGGTCTGAGGCATTGACTGCCCTTGGAATGTGTAAACCTTTGTCAGCGGTTGCCGTCAATGCCACCATGGCTGCTTGTGCCAATGCGTCCCAATGGCATCTTGCCTTGACATTGCTCCAGGACTGAGTCTACAAGACATAGATTCGAAAAGTGTAAACCAGCAGCCTCGCATTGAAGCTCTTGGAACACCCTGAACATGTTTAGTTCTGGTACTAGAAAAGCATTGGAAGTCACTGGAAGTCACCCGCACCCGAGAGTTGAGTGCAGTGAATACAGTGCGATGGCCAGGATATGCAGGCTGAGCAGATTGCCACTGCCATCAGCTTCAGCTCAGCCATCAATGCTTGTGCCAAGGCGTTCTTGTGGCAAAGATCAATCCATCTTCTCACGGAAATGCAGATGAACGGATTTTCCAGGACTCAAAGATTGGCTGTTCATACCTGATACCTGTCCAGATTCGAAGATCTGGTAGTTGGATGTCACGGATGTCCATGAGCCCTGGGCAACATTCAACACCTTGGATCCAGGAACACCATCGCCTTCAACGCCGCTCTGAGCAGCTGCGCAATGGGTGCCTTGGACACTGGGAGAATTAGTCATTTGTTTCACTATGTTCCGCTCTATCGCCCTTGGACTCCTCCAACTCCCTTCAATAACATAGTATATCATAGTTGCAGGTGCGCAGTGGCAGGCTGCTTTGGGCCTTTTCGCAGCCATGGCAAAGAAGAAGCTGCAGAAGCTTGCCAGCAATATCTTTGAAGCGCTTGGTTACTTCGAAACTTGGGAATCCTTATGAACCTCCTAATGTTTCCAAATATCCGCAACCTCGAAAGCTCTGAGGAGACGGGTCCAGATATTGTAGAGTCAGTCTCTACTGGAAGACAAAACTGTTGACCAGATATGTTTTGGTCCTTTTTTGTTTCAGAATCTCACATCCAGCTCTCAATGAGGAAAACAACAATCACTTTCAATGCTGTGATCACTGCATGTGAGAAGGCCGCACGGTGGCAGGCTTGGTCTTGTCTGTTCGCAGATCTGAATCAGCTGTGTTTGCCACAGGATTGTTTCTTTTCTCAAAGAAAAAATATGCTTTCAATGTCTGGGCCAAAGTCAGTGCTCAATCCTTCACCGGCATGTCCCGTGCCGTCTTTGCCATCTTTGCGAGGTGGCATTGAGGCTATTTTCATTTGCAAAGCCAGATGTGGTCAGTTGCAGCGCTGCAATTAGCGCCTGCGAGAAGGGGACCCGCTGGCGCCAGGCCCGTTGAGATTTCTACATTTAAGCAGCAGCAGCAGAAGTATTTCAATGTTCTGGCACATAAAATAATATGAAGATATCCTTCACTCTCCTGACTTTATTCTGGTGACCCAATCTCTATTCTAACCATTCGGCTTTCCTGACCCTGGCCCTTATCCCATGTTTGTTTCTAAAGCATATTGCGTCTGAAGTAATCACACCACCGGATTCTACAATTAAATAAATTAGTTAAAAAGTAGTTTCAGTTCTCATTTTGGCCGAAGATTCTGAAACAATGCGTGTTTGCCCCGCGCCAGAGGCCTTGCACCTCTTGGGATTCTGGCAAAAGCTGAGATGAAAACAATGGCAGCGGCTGTCCGTGATGCACCAATGGCTTTTCTGCTACAATTTTGCTCAAAACATGCTCCAACTGTCAAAATTGTCAAATCAAGACTCCAGCCATGTGCCACACCTGAAGGACCACATACTTTGAGTTTGAGGATGCAGAGTCGAGTGCTCAGGGTAATCTCGAGAAAGGCGATGAAACCCAATACTGTGAACTAAGATTGTACAGTAGTAGTCCAATGCCGGCCCTACTTTTGTGCTCGTTTGAAAAGCTATTCACACAGGCGGCAAGCCGCCTTCAAGGTTCTTGTTGTGCATGACCGATGTTAAGAGCAGATTGCAAGGCAGAGTTTTTTTATTGTCCGACTGCAATTTGATGCTCCCTTGTCTAAATCGAACAGCGACCTGCACAAGGGCATATTGTCATAATATTAATAATATTGTCGATTGTCAAGCTTGAACAGTCTGCATCGATGAAGGGGCCATGGCTGCTCTCAGAAAGCACCTAGGAACTCCACCTCCATCATTGCGGTCCGTGGGACGAGCACCATGCTGGATGTGTTGGCAACCTGCCTGAAGTATGAAAGAGACCTTGACTCGGTCTGTCACAAAAACAAATGAATGGATGATTCTGGATGATTCAATAAATGCATTTTGGTGGCTGTTGGCCTGATTTGCCTTGTTTGTCAAAGGTGTGCGTGCGTGTGTGTAGATTCCACATGGATTTTGGATTAGCCTTGAGAATCTGCAGCATGCTGCAGTATGCAAGCACTCCAGACTCATCATGAGAAGACGGTGCACGCTGGTTCTAAAGATGAGCCACTTTCAAATCAGCCAGGATGACATGAACATTTGGCTGCCTGCCGCCATCATGAAAGTCTTCAGTATCGTTGGCTGGCTTCTTAGGAGCTGATTCAGAGAGGTACGATCACTCATTGTGAGAGTTGCTGGAACAAGGTTGCATCATTGATATCAATATGGCATTTGTAGCCATTGTAGCCTGCTCCAGTTGCTCCTGCCAAATTGATTATGATTGCCGCAGCCGCATGGACCCAAGTAAACAACAATAGCAGATCCGTAGTTAAGCATATCGTCCGGGTGTTGAAAACTGTCCAGCGTTCCATTTTGAACAAGAAAGTGGCACTGCCAATCTTCGGCAACCATTTAGTTGTGAGCAAGCTCTCCGACAGTAAACACAAAGTATGCAAAGTAAAATGTTTATAATTTATGATTAGATGTATACATGTATGTATTTACAATATCATATGCTGTAGCAAAAACAGAATCTTCATGATGCTTTCTTGATGGACGTTCCCTGTGTGGATCTGACATGGCTACCAGATCCTGGCTCTTCCAGCGCGCTGGAGAAGGATTCCGGGGCTAGCGGCAAGAACATTTGGAGAAGATAGAAAATAGATGAACATAGTTTAGTGAGAAGATAGGGAACATGTTGGAATCACTCACATTTGAAAGAAATGCAGTGCATTCCTTCTTCTCCCTGCTTCTCCCTTTTTGGCCTTCCTGGCACAGGGAGTCTGCCGTGTGTTTGCTGTGTTCCCCCTGTGTCACCCGTTTCGTTGGACCCGGGAGGCCGAGGAATTGACAGCCTCACTGGATGCTGCCTTTGGCCCTGAAGGTTTGGGCTTGGTTTGCGTCACTGGCGACGAGGCCTGACGGACCTGACATTGGACATTACATTCTCAGCACGAAAACATGGCATTTATCACATTTCTCACATTTCTCCGTTTTAGACTCGAAACTCGTTTTTTCAATTGCATCATTTGCACCTGGCATCCTGTGAGAACCGCTTTCTATCAAAGATGTCAGAGTTGAGTCCTGAGTCCTGTGGTCACAGTCAAAGTTTTCCAAAGACCCGTTTCTGGCTTCAGTTTTCAATGATTTGGCAAGGCTTTTGAGGCCTCCATTTACCGCTGGCGAAATGAGCTGTTGCCATTGGCGCAAAGATTGGCTCGACTTCCAGAGGAGTCAAAGGCCCTCAGTCCATCATGTCCACTGGCAGAGTGTGGCTGTATGTTTCACCCAAACAGCAGTACCAGGATGCAATACGCGAACGAGGCACCCTGAATGTCAACAACTATTCCAAAGGCAGGTCAGAGCTTGAAAGCTGACTTGACAGTTGCCCAGAGTATGTCTTCCCTGGATGAAGAAACATATTGTATCAGACTTTCGAAGACTGCTCAGAAATGCCTAGATATCCCAGTTGCACAACCCGAGGTGTGGATGGCAACCGCACAGGGTTTTACTTCCACCCGGTGGTTGACAATCCAGCTGAATGCCTGCCGGTCGGAGTAACTGCTGACCCAACTTTCTACTCGCCTAACTTATGGCCGGACAAGGACCCATGAAAAACTTTGACCGCCGGAGTTGGTCTGCAGAGCAAATGTCTCTGTCACCTGCATACTTTGGAGACAGAAAACGACTACTGAGTTTGGCGCTTCACGCTGCTTTGCCAGGACTTGCCCAATCTGCGACCATTGGCTCGCGAAGCTGCAGTCCAGCTTGTTGAAGTGGGGAGGCGCTTGGCTGCAGCTGTGGATTGGCGCTGTAGCCAGGCGCGGAGCTTAATGGTTTTGGCATTTTACGGCATTTGATGGCATGTGATGGCAGGTTTTACAGATTTGTACAATCAAATCTAAATTCGAAGCATCTCAGCGGTATGACCTATTGAGGTGCATCCTCACTATCGACCGGGCACCTTGCAACAGTTGGTTGCGCCAGCTGAGAAGTGCAACCACAAGTGCAGGCTCATTTGCTACCACGCATCTCGAAGAAAACATACTGGAATCATTGGAGTGTATGCAACGTACAGCAAGCAGATAGGCCACATCTATTCGAGTGTGGTAGGTATTTGCGATGGCGATGACAATCAAAATAAGTCTTTTCTTTGTTGCTACCAAGTTGTTCATGTTTCAGGTTGTTTGCCATTTTAGAAGAACGACAGAACATGACAAAATTCTAGCTAAGCAAGGATGGTCTTCACCGTGTTCGACAGTCAAAGTCTGCCAACTACTAATCCTCTGTATATTTGTATTCAATGCTGGGAGCCAAGGAGTACGAGACCCCAGAGCAGCGTGCTGCCTTCAAAGGCATGTGGGCGCCTCCTCACAAGGACCGCCCTTGTGGAAGCCAAGTTACCAGTGATGAGCATTGATGAATACATTAATGAATATTAACATATTTTAAAGAGGTAGCAGCTACCCCAGTTTTTCTTGAGGTTGCAGAGGTCGCAGGGATGTGAACCCCTAGATCTGACTCTAGTTGAGGGAACGATTTGTAGCCCATATATGGAGGACACGGGACTGCTTACCATCCTTTTGCCTGGGATCTTCCTGGATAGCACTGGCCGGCAGCTGACTTGCCCTGATCCAGAAGTTGGCCTGTATGTGAAAAACAGGACCTGGATGGACTTGGCACCTGGTTATCACCTGGTGCTATTCAAAGGCAGATGGAGTCAATGGAGTCGAAGAAATATTTCCTTGACTGCCAAGCCGATTAAACTGGCCTAGTCTGTTTTGTCGCACAAGTTGTATGCTTCATGCCGGATGGAATTGGAAGTGGTTTTACAAGGCAGAAAAGACTACTGCATTGGAGTCTGTTCATAACAATATTGACTGGGCAATTTGGACTTTGAGCCAGTGCGGAGATGTTGCATCTCCTGGCAAAGCAAGGCTTGTCCATCTAAGCCTCCTGCATTTTGAAGTTTGTGTTATCTGAGAAGAGCACCCCAGGAAGGGCAAGATAGTCCAAATCCGAAAACCAGATGGAGTTGGCGAATGCATCTACTTCCAAGTGGGAGAGGTGGGGCCAGTGTGGATTCTCTACATGTTGTACGAAGCCGTCAAGTCAGAAATGTCATTGACCATGGCCCAGTTTCTTGAACTGATTGTGACTGCGTGATGAAGACTTGCCGCCTAGGCGCTGCAAGTCGTGTCTGGAGGACTTTACCATGCCACTGAGCCATTCGGCCAAAGCGTTGGTGTTTGTAAGCTGTTCTAGACTCCAAGAACAGGGCGAAGGGAAGCTTTGGGCCAGACAAGCTCCGTGAGCAACTTCAGAGTTTCCGCACCACGCAAATTTGATGGTCTGGTGATGTCTGGTGATGTCTGGTGATGTCTGGTGATGTCTGGTGATGTCTGGTGATGTCTGGTGATGTCTGGTGATGTCTGGTGATGTCTGGTGAAATGTCGGCGGCACCAAGGCATTGTGTTCGGGGACCTCCCAGCCATGGTACAGGCTTGATTGCTCCTTCTATCAGCTTGATTGCTTGATCCATCAGTCATTTTGCTGACGACATCTCCACAGCAAGGCTACGAAAGAGCAACCATGGCAGTCTTCCTTCAGCCGCATGGGCATGAGGAGAAGTTGATTTGAGCTGTTCATAGACTCTGAATCTGCACCCTTGTCAGCATATTGTGGAGCGTCACTACACTTCCAACTCAAAAAAAACCTGGATTTCACCAATCGCAGGAGCTACCTTTGCCTGAAGGTATGTCAATGGCAGAGGCAAATCTGATGTAAAGCTGCACGCAATGAATGAAAACGGCTCAGATTTGCTTAGAATGTTAGAAGGCATGCTAACATGTGCTGACATGTTCTACTTGTAGCTTGTGCTAAGTTGTGCTAAATGGTTCTAACATGCTTACTCCTGAGAGCAAGTGGAGTTCTTGTATTGAAAGGTAGCAGAGCGGGCATACGACGGACTATTTAGGCCAGCATTCTTCAGATGAGTCTGCATCGATGCAAGCACCAGCAAAGAAGTTGCGAGAACCTTTCAGTTAAGTTGAGTTTGTGTCCTAATCCAGGCCTTGTTATGCATTGTTTGTCAGGATGTTCCTTCTCTACCAGCCAAAGAAAGCTCGTGGAATCAACTTCCTGCACTTTTGCCAGCGTGAAGGCTTCTAGCGAAAAAGTGGCGACCCGCGCACTCTTTGGAGCATCAGAGAACCCAAGTTGTGAGTTGCGAGCTTTCTCATGTTGCTAAGTCTGGACACAAAAGGGCTGCCTTGCAGGGCTTCCATGTCTTCTTCTAGGGACGAAGGCCGCCTATTGGCCTATTTGGTCTTTTGAACTGCATTGTCATTGGAGAATCTTGATTTGCAGCTTGATGGAGTGCACCCAGGACCAAAGCTGACTGATGCAGTCGCAGAGGTGCCGACTGCTGTGCTTCAGCAACTCATGAGCAAGTCGGACAACGTAGGTCTCTCACGATCTTCGTGAAAGCCGGGAAAGCCTCACTTCCCTTAATTGGGCGTGAAAGAGGCAATTGCGCGAGTCTCGACACTGCTCTACTCTGATGGCCTCCAGAAGCAGTGACCCATGAGATTTGGCTTCAGCTTTTCAGAACCTGCACCTTGCAGCCTTTCAAGTGTTCAATGTTCAGGTACTTTCAGCAGCTTCTGAATTACGTGCAAAAACGCCAGGCCCAGTTTCCCAACAGGCCAGTGAACAAAAAACATGGAATGTCGCTTGCGCTTGCCTGCATTCACCCAGAAGTCATTGGCACAAGTAAATCAAATGCAGCAACAACAGCTTGATGCCTCTGGTGCTTTGGACATTGCCTTGGGGACTAAATTTCTTGCTTGGCACTAACAGTTCTTGCGCCAGGCGCCTGTACATCACAGGCCACTCGTTGGGGGGGGGCTTGGCAAAGCTAGTGGCTGCAAACGTGAGCATACCAGTGGGGAACCCCAGGAGAAAGTCATCGGAGACAACAGATGCGGGATGCAAGAGATGGCCTGATTCCGTTTCACGGAAGTCGGAGAAACATGCTAACAGAAGTTTACATTTGGATAAAGTGCAATAAAAGAACCCGCGAGAAAAGAAACCTGTTCAGATTGCCACACCAAAGCGCGTTGAGACTCTTGAGACTGTCATCTTTGTTTCTGAGCATCTCAATATGGTCTGATCCCATGAATGGTCCCTGAATCTTAGCTGAGCTGTTTGAAAACTCCAGAGGATGAGTTTGGGTTCTGACAATAAATGGCTTGCGGATGCTTGCGGCACAACAGAGCCGGCATCACGAACAAACATGTTCTCCATGTTTTTTGAAAAAAAACATGTTTCTTTTTGTTGCCACAAGGGGAATGTGCAAGAGAATGCATACCTTGACGTGAATACGCAAAGGTATAGGACCGCATTTCAATTTGCAAATATTCACGAAAGCTAGCGGTAGCTAGCTGGAGTTTCTTCTTGTCCTCCCCCCCTCACCTTCTTCTACCCTTCTTCTCCCTCCCTACACGTCCCTCCCTCTTTCCTTTTTCTCGTTCCTTTTTCCTTGCCCTCTGCCTCTCCCAGCTGTTTGCCATTTGCAGACATGTTTTGGGACACTGGCGGAAAGTGTGACAGCAGCTGCAAGTTGGTTCGGTGGCCGGCATCAAATGGTGATCAGACAAACCAAAAAAAGGAGGATCGGTGATTAGCAAAGTGTGATGCATAAGGTCTAATGCAGTAGAATATGTTGTTTCACGTTAGAAAAAAATGCAGAAGTCTTGGCATTTCGGTTACATACAGGTTTTCTATGTACATTGAGGGCACTAAAATGGACACCAAAACGGGCACCAAGATGGGACCAAAATGGGCACCAAGACGGGCACCAAAATTGGCACCAAAACGAGCACCAAGACGGGCGCCAAAACGGGGCACCAAAACGGTACCAAAATGGCCGCCAAAACATGCACGAAAATGGGCACCAAAACGGGCACCAAAATTCCCATGTCAACTAGCTGCACTAGCTTTCGTTCACCCACCTTTAGGACTCAAGTGTTGACTCGAATTCAAACCAGAAATTTGATGCCCGGAAAATGGAAAAAACCGAGCTCTGCTCTGGATGTATACATGCGTACCCAAGGTACCGGATATACGACTATGCATAAACGCAAATGGATTACAGTATATAGTATATGATGTATTGCGAAGTATGTATATACACACACACCTATAATATATAATATATACATTATATATATATATATATAAATGCATAATATATACATACACAAAAAAGTTTTCTTCGGTTTCAGGCGGTGACCTTTATGGCCCCCGGCTTGGAAAGCACCAGCTATTTGGTGTATCGGAAGAACAAGATCCAGGACGGCGTTGCACGATGCATTGGACTGGACTTGCTGTGCAGGTTGCGCATCCTGTTGCAAGAGCCTTTGAGGTATGCAATGGTATGCATTTCTCTGGAATTCATGCAAGCTTTCTGGAAGGAGCTGCACAACGTTGCACTGACACTCATGCCAGACAACGATGTGGTCTCAAGGGTTGGCTTCTCAGTGAAGGCATCGCAGGGCAAAGATGAGCCAACAAGAGCCAAAAGAGACCAAATGGACATTGGATTGGAATGACTTGAAATGACCTCGTGACTTCTCGATCTTATCGCATTGAAGGTCGACACGCAGAGTGGTGCCTCGGTGAAGACAAAGTGCATAGGCAATATGCTTCACTGCAGGGTTCCCAGCACTGGAGAATTGGCTTCAACATTTGTGAACATGGTTGGATCGTGTGAGTCTTTTTCTAACCATGACGCGATCCATGTCTCAATTTGTGACACCTGACAGAGGTGTGTCTCCTTAGATTGGAGGAGCTATTTGTAGCGTTAAAGCGCTAAAGCGTTGCCTTTCTTGGTAAATCAGCGCATATGGCAATACTTTGGCAATACGTTCGAAGCTGAGGTCATTTGCTCTCTCCGACCATTTGCAACATACTGGAAGAGTGTGGGCCTACCGCTCAGTCAAGCTCTTTCTTCCTAGTGTGTGTGGGTCCCTATCAAAAACGAACATGTTCATTTCCACAAGTTTCAAAGCACGCCGACTGACTCGACTCGTGGATTCTAGAGACCATTTCGTTTCGCATCAGGTCTGGCCGTGCTCCAGAGGCAGAGGGAACACTATACCTTCCGTGCGGGATGTGCGGTGCCCGATACTTCCCAAAGCAGTGACTGTTTCCATGTGATTCCATGTGTAGCTTTAGACTTGAGCCATCTTGAGGCCAAAAATGACGGTTGTGGCATCGCTTTTTTTTGGATCCAGCGCAGATGTGTCAACTGGGGTGCGGACGTGCAGCGTGACAGCCAAGGTGTCCAGATATGCCTTGTGGCGCCTCCTGAGTCAACTCCGTCTCCAGCTTAAAGATTTGCCTAAGATTTGCATGACAAGTTTGACGAATGAAGGTTTCTGTGAAGATGCAATCTATATGAATCTACTGATGCTAAATCTACTATGGATGTGTCATTTATCATCCTTCACTATCTACGAGATGTACCAAAACAGAAGTTGGATACCTCAGAGATCCTTGAGACCGCTGTGGTCTGTGTCTCAGAATTTGGGCTCAAGCGGCTCAAGCCTCTAAAAACGGAGGCGTAGAGAAAGAGTGCAATGCTTGGTGGTGATTCCAGCTCCTCCCCCATGTAAAGAATAACTCAGGAACAGCTGCTAATAGCTGCTCAACCAGAAATCTGTGGAAATGTCAAGCACGGAATCGCAAATGTGTCGAGATTCGTCAGCAGTTCGTAAGTTCGTACCGTCATTTTCTGATCAACAAACAGCTCAGCTCATTGGTGGCAGCAACGTAGCTTTACCATGATTCAAGGCATGTTCAGTGATGACTTCCTAATCAGTGCCTTGGCTAAATTTAAAAAGAGGAAGAGAACGAGAAAGAGAGGGAGAGAAATATACAGAGCGAGAGTTGCAAAACAGGGCTGAAGTGGCCTTTGCAAAGTGGCCTTGTTTTAGATGATGCAGAATGCAATTCTGATGGGAGCTGCTACTCAAGTGAAGTCATAACTTGGACTAGCGAGATTCTTGAAAAAGGCCTGTGCTTGCCAGTCGCAAAGCATGTCAAAGATGTCAAAGCTTTCCTGCAGATTTCTGACTCTGCAAGTGCCAGGAGCTTTGCTGGAGCCTTTGCTGCCTCATGGCCCGGGCATTTGCGTTCTGGGCAGCCCGTTCCTAAGGGAAACTCAACTTTTCCCAAAAAAAACGCCCAGGATACTCCAGACTCATCTTTTTGGTTTCACTCCTCATCTCACAGACTTGCAGTCAAAGTGTGTAGAAAGTCCACTTGAATTGTTGCTATGAGCTTGCTCTTGCCAAAGGAAAGACTCAAACTGGGATCCCAGTCGACTAGCTACCAATCCATTGGCAGTACCACGGCAACAGAACCAACTGCTTATCTCAGGATTGGCAGTTTGCAACACGTTGTGGCGAGACACTGTGGACAGTGCCGCGAGGTTTGTGGAACGGGTACCGCTTGGTATTGCGCTAAAGATGCTCAAAGGTCTTGAGAAAAGAGGCTTGCTCAATTCTTGACCAAGACCAAAAGTGGCCTCTTCTGTCTGACAGAGGTCAAAGGTTCTTATTTTACCATCATATTTTTTTACTTTCATCATACTTAAACTTTAGTTAGCTTGTTGATGCCTTGGCAATGTCAATGGCTGTAGCGGCAGTGCTGCTGCGTGGTTCAATTCGCTCCAGGCAAGCCACGAAGCGACGATGCCCTCAGGCTACGCCTCTTTTGACCAGGCAGCTGCAACCGGTGCATCCGGAAATGATATCAGAATCAGTCAGAATCAATATTAAACTCAAGAAGAAACTCGAAATGTCTTGGAGGGTCTTGGATGGTCGTGGTGTCAGAATCACAGCGTCAATAATCACGGAAGCCATCGGAAGCCAAAGATCACTTTCGGACCCCTGGCACTGCGCTTCTGCAAACCAAAAGCGATTACATCAAAGGCAGAGTTGCTCCCTCTCTTTGCGCCTGCTTGGCCACTTGGCCAACTACAATCCCACCCGTCTCCGCAGGCCGTACCTGGCGCATTGGGCTTTGATATCGATTTTGGAGAAATCCTCTGAGGCAGAAGACAGGGCATCAGGTTTGAGTTTCTCATTCTGTTTATACCACTTCGAGCACAGTATTTACTGTAAAAGATTTTAAAAGACTGACCAAGTCGAGAGTAGCAAGAAAACGCTTGACACAAAAGACTGGTATAGACTCAGTATAGACTCAGTATAGAGGTGAAAACCAGCCATTTAGGCTATTTCGGCTGAAGTTTGAAGATGCTCCACTGGCCGATTTTTTGAATCGAGGCTTTGGAAGTTGTCAATCAAGCACTGACAGACGACGATGCGGACGGCGTGTTGTGCTCAAATCTTCTCCGACTGAGCTAAACAAGAATCTGGACACTTCGATAGGAAACCAGTCAAGTCAAAGCCATTTCTTCACACTGGCAATCGAGAACAGCAGTGGAGCATTTGTCTGTGTAGAATCATTTCAAGCCTAGTTTGCCAGGCGAATAATCAAGTTGTTGAGGGGCAGCGACCTTTCTCTTTACAACTCTTCAAAAGCTAAGGCCTTGCCTCGGCTTTCATGTGACCTTGCCTCGGTAAAGGGTTGCACAGTTTGTCGCGCATGGTATTTATGGAGAGGTGAATAGCAGGTGAAACAGAAGAGTATTACCAAGCTCTGCGACGCCATTTGTTACAGAAACAATCAAGGAAAAAAGAAGTATTGTAAATGATCACGATAAAAATCACTTACTTGACCATACAGATATATAATCTTCAAAAACTAAGGCCCTTGCAAGACAAGCTGTGAATGATCTTACAGACAGGCGCCAGTTCGACTTTGTCCAGTCTAGCCAAAAAGATCGGAAAGAGATTGCTGATGAAGTCACTCTAGTCTGGCAAAATCATTGAGCCAAGGCATCTACCCATCCTAGCCTGGGATGTTTGTGCTGTCAGCTCTTGCGTTTTCTCATGTTTTCTCAAGTCTCTGAAAGTCTCTCGCAGTCTCTGAATCCATTTGTCATTTTCCAACACTCTGTCAGGTGTCCTGTTTGTCAGACTTGCCCCACGGCCCGGGTGCTGGGTGCTGACGGCCCACTTCAGTTACTGCCTTTACAGCGGCGCTTGCAGCCTGGCTAAGGGTGATTGGGGAGGACAATTCCAGAGCATGATTTGCATGGAAGTGTAGATTTGGCTGCGGTGCACGTGAGCCACTGAATATATAGTTTCTGCTTTATGGGTTTCTTTTAGGTCTTCGTGTTTGAAGGTCATTTAGCCCCTTTCAAATGCATAGATGTTCCGCTGTCGACACTTTTCTTAAAGTGTTCAGTTGTATCCGGAGACTGTCCCATTCGCACTAAGGCTTCGACGGTTGGCCTTTGATGCAGGGGCCACCCGCGGTGGTGTCCACCTAGCCCAGCAGGCAGTATCGAAGGCCGATTGCACTGTAGCAGCCCGAAGGTCCAAACATGTGAATTCACTGCTGGTCGCTTAAAGGCAATAGCCCAGCGTAGTCCTGCCCTCCGAGAGGTTGGGATTGGACCAGTGAAGTGATAAGTTTCTGCAAGGCATTTTTGCACTATTGCCAGTATTGCCACTGCCTGGTGCTGAAGTTTGGTTCCAAGAGCCCATTGATTTCTCCAGGTGCTTTTGGATGTGGCGGAACTTCTCAACTTGCGAGCCTATGCACGCACCTATGCTGCTTGACTCAAAAGTTGTGGAGAACAAAAGGGAGCTTTTGATGTCAAGCTCAAGATCCATGCTCTTTGCTTCTTGATATATATATATATATTATATTATACATACACATGATTTAGCTTCATCCAAGGTCAGTTCACGGCCACGAGTGTTGTCGGAACTTGAGGAGGTCCGTTGCTGCACAATCCACAGCGATTGTCAAGACAATCATGATTGGTGATGGAGAAGAGGATGAAAAGCTTGATGACATCAATGACATCAGTACAATCTTTGATATATATATATATATAGATAATTTGTTCAATAATTTGATGACACTACGATTAGCCACCACAAAAGTCGTTTTTTCACTGTCATAATTTTAGTTGTGAAGAGCCTGTGGAGCACTGGTTGCTTTCAATCGCAAGGGCATTTGCGGATGCTTGAATGCTCGCGGTAGAGGCACTTTGTCATGCAGCTCACGCTATGGAGTGTCCAGAAGAGTCGTCCGAACCCGAAGGTGGGGCATCTTCCAACTTGAAACTTCATTTTGCAAACTCAGTACAATTTGCAGTTCAAGAGTTCCAAGTTTTCAATGATGCGTGTCGAGAATTGATTTTTCCAGTTCTGCAAGGTGCACTGACTCCCTTGCGAGGCGTTGCTGCCACTTTGCATCTCTGCTGATGAACGGTGAACCTTGGACATTTTTGCCCAGGTATCGTGCGAGCTCGTCTGTTACTGGGGAGAACCTTGAGCTCTGCAGCCCATAGCTTGGCCCTCTCGTACATGCAAGGCGTGTCCTCCTTCAAATCAACTTGAGAGAATCTGTTGCAAATTATTAGCATTTACAAATTGAAGTTTGGATTTCACACCACCATGGCGAGTGGGTGCTGGGGAGGTGCTGCCCGTGACCGGCTTTTGTCTCGATGGGGCAGCCCGCAGAAGATGTTTGAACTTGCAGAAGAGCAGTTACCGGCTTAATCTCCTGCGACAGTCCCTGAATTGTACGGTTCCAAAATTTTGTCCAAATATCTCCACCTGTAGAGAAAGAGCAGGGTTTGCGCCATCAATTGAGAGCGAAAGAGATCAAGATGTCCAAGATATCACTCTTTGTGCCCAGGCTGCGATGCGCAATCGCAGAGGCATCTGCTTTGTTTGAAAGATGTCAAGACAGATCCAAGTTGGTTGCACGGTGTCACAGTATTTCTGTAGTGTTCCCTGAGATCAAACTATAAGAAAGATGTGCAAGAGTGCCACAAATAGCCAGAAATAGTTGGCTTTCCTCCTACCTCAATTGGGTTCAAGCAACTTACACCAGGGCAGTGCTGTGAATCAATGAGTGTGAGAAGCTTTATTCTCAAGCTGACATGCATGTCCAGAAATGTTTGCACGAAGATTCAAGCATGTTCCTTCCATTTGTTTGTATGTGTATATATATAATGTAGATATTCAACATTGACAAGTTAAGCTTGCCTCTTAATCGCAGTGCAACCGCACTGTTTTTGAACTTCATCAGGATGGAGTCAAGTGCTCACTAAGGGATGTTGAGGGCCGAGCCATGAGCAATCCTCCTATGCAGATACAGCTTCTTGAAGGTGCCCCGCCTGCAAAGCGAGCCAGATTGGAAGCTGCAGAAGCGGGAGTCCAGTCTGTTCAGTCCATGAATTTCATGGGAGCTATGCCGGGCACGACAAACATGCCATGCATGCCAAGCATGCCGAGTATGCCGAGTATGTCGAGTATGTCGAGTATGCCGAGCATGCCGAGCATGCCGAGCATGCCAAGCATGCCAAGCGCACCCACCATGCCCTTGATGAACAACAACGGTATGACGCAGTTCATGGCTCCTTTGCCACATAGCAACGTGTTGATGAACACATCGATGCCAATGAATAGCTCCATGCATAGCTCAATGAACAGCTCTGGAATGATGGGAATGACTCCAGGTATGGGCCCTGCTACCATGCCTTGCAATATGGCCATGCCTCCGCCTCAAAGAGGACCGACACCCCCTGGACCACCTGGAACTGGGCGGCCCAAAGTGGCCAAGCCCGATAATCGAAGCCCTGCTGAAATCAAAGAAGAGCTGTTGAAGCTGGGTATCGACACCAAAGGCGTTGTTGCAACCCGAGATATGCTGTTCAAGCTTCATGAGACCGAAGCCTTTGTTCGGCGGGCGGAAGCCACTAAGAAGCTCTCGCGGTATCCAGAGCAGAAATTGCTTTCGTGCTTTACTGAAGGCTTAGCCCCAGGATCAGAAGCGCTCCTTGGCAGTGCTTCGCAACATTTCACAACGAGCAAGCCATTTCCAACCTGTCTTGATTTTCTATGTGATCTTCTATGTTTTACTTAAGTGTCGCAATTCAAGGGATTCACACAGGGTCCATCAACAAGAATGGCCTTTGATTACCTTTGATGGCTTCAGGTTTCTCAAGATGCTGGAGGCAGGAGCCGATCCTAACACTGTGTCGACGGGCGGCGGCAGTGGCTTTGCAGTGGGCATGACTCCGTTGCTTGCTGCGTCATCATGGGGAAAAGTTGATGAAGTTCGTCTTCTGATTGCAGCGGGAGCAGATTTGCATGTGAGGACACCCAACATGCAGCAGACTGCGATGCACCTGGTGGCAGGTGGAAACATCGAATCTTGGGGTGTTGACAAGACAATGGGCTTGCTTCGCTTGCTGGTTCAGAAGGCCGAAAACAATTTTGCGGTTTCATGAGGGAACAACTCCGATTCAGAAAGTTTGTGAAAGTTCAGGGTCTAGCGGTTGGCCGAACTAATTTAGATCCAATTGCTTGTGTTTATAAAGGGGCCGGACTCCGCTTTTCTGTTCAAGAAACCCTGCTCATTTTCAGGCGCCTGAACTATTGTCAGAGAAAAATGCACAGGGAAAAACTCCCTTGGATTGTGCCAAGTACGAGAAGAAGCGCCAACAAGCTGCATATTTGTCAAGCCTGCCGCGTTGAGGGCTTCATGCTGAAAAGAGTCCACGCGTTGAGGATCAGAGTCAGGTTTGCCACCTGCAGGACATAACCTTCGTAACCATGCCAAAGACTGCTGCACAAACTCCAATTAGCCATCCTCTTGAAGGAAGGCTTAGCGAACAGCATTTACTCATCGACTCTGTGAACTTTTCCCGGAATACCTGCGATGGCACAAGCAGAGTCATTCTGAAGTCTTGAAAAGAAGATTTTCATCGCTTTCTCTGTTCTCAGTTGATCGTGACCTTGCACACGGAAAGCAAAACCATGTGGAAGTTGCGAAGATTTAGTGAAGTCTAGTCTGGAAGGAACTTAAAACAGTTGAAACTGTTTGAAACTGACAACAGTGAAGAAACGGTCACCAATTGCATGTGTTCACTCATGCAAGTCATTCAATGTCACTCATAGCTGATTCACAGCCCATATCGGAAGCCCACTACAAGTCGGCTTCCTGCACTTTCGTTCACAATTTAATGAAGGCACTGGGAACCTGTCAATGCACCCGCAAAGCAGTTTCTTTTCGTCAAACAGGTATCCGACCTGTTCTCAGAGGGTATATTGCGCCTTGGCAGGGAAGAGGTTGTCCTAACGCACCAGTAAAGATTCCTTCGTCTTCATCAAATCAGCAGAGTGAATGGAACAGCTTTTGCCAGATTGGTTTTAATTTTCGCTGGCCAGGTACGCAGCACTTGGCGAGTGTTTTTTCTGCCAGGCAGAATCGATTTTGAGCAGACAAGCAAAAAAACTATAAACAACTTGATTGTACGGTGTTATGTCTTTAGATGTCTTTAGACTCAGTTTTTGGTTTCCCGGATGCTTGCGAGGCTTCTGCTGCAAGAGGGAGCCCGGATCACGCCTGCAGGCACTGTTTGTGCTTTGGCAGCAAAGCCTCTCCGTGTTTGTATGGTATAGGCATGGTATAGATATGGTATAGGTACTGCGTAAGTTTTCCTCCAGTTCCAAGTGTGGCTCCAAGAAAAGGTGGTCAATGTCCCAAGAGCTTTGTCCAATTGTTCATCATAGTCAGAGTGAGTCCGGCAGCGTCCAAAGTGCACGTTCTCATTTCCTGCCCCTGAGGAAGTATTTCCGGCATGCCTTTCGTTGCCTTCAGCATTTTGGCAGCAGCAGGAGCAGGCTGAAAGTCTTGTTCGCGCCTTTCTACATTTGCTCACCATCAATATTGCCAACTTTGACATCTGAGGCAAGCGGGGAAGGCAGATACCATACAATTTGCAGATGCCTTAAAGGACTATGGCAAGGTGGGATCGGAAGCCTCCATGAAGCCTCAAGAGATGATAATAATCATAATGGTAATAATACCACTAATTACTAATAATTAATAATAGTAGTAATAATGACAATAGCAATAACAATAGTAATAACAATAATGATAATAATAACAATAGTAATAGTAATAATAATAATGATGAAAATAGTAATAATACTAATAGTAATAATAATGATAATAATCAAAATGACAATAAACACATACTAATAATAATAACAATAATCCTATATATATATATAGATATGATAGATATAGATATGATATGATATATATATATATGTACATGTATATATATATATAATATACATACATTTATAAGATGGTGCTTGACTATTTGAGTTTCATACCCACTAGACAGCGGATATCTTCTGTCTTCGTATGATTGGTATTTCACTTTGAGAAAGCGAAAGGACACGTTGAGAACATTCGTTCGCCTCATGCGGCGCCATGCTTCACGTCTTGCTGTATTGGCCCATGCAGGTTCTGAAGTGCGGGGTTCTTGCAGAAGGTAATGCTGCGGCCGGCTAGCTGGACTCGATTTGACCGGTGCTGTCTCTTCAGCATGACGTCATTATCCTACCATAGTTTCATAATTCTTTTCTGTTTCAGATCTAGAGATGCTGTACCAAGCAGGATGCAGTACGACGATGTTTCTGCCAGGTGAACTTGCCTTGCGAAAAGCGCTTCATACGCATCGCCGGCTTCTGGGGAGTCATTATCTCATTGTCGAAGCGCTTGTGAAATCAGCCTCAATCATGCAAAGATGACAAGTCTTTGCGGAACAGAATACTCGTGAAGGACTGTCCACACAACTTTGGTGCTCTTGGCTTCCAATCGAGGGACACAGAGATTCTGATTACTTTTGTATTGAGGTGACCATCCATGCACCCGTCACTTGGATGGAAGCTTGATCCGTGAGACAACTGGTGGCGGTGATATACTGAAATGTACTTGAATTTTTACAAGACTGTTTGCCAGAGTTCCTCAGGCTAATGCTTTTCAATGCCTTTCAATGCTTTTCACACATGACCTAGACCTGTTTGATGCGACTTGTTTACATTTGAATTAAGGGGACGGACTGTGAAACATTTTTTCATGAGCATCGCTCCAGGCAACGTGTGTCGGCTGCTTGATGGTTCCGATGACACCGACAGTGCTTCAGACTGGCAAGTGCCCATCGCTGTGGAGGTGACATTTAGGAAACCAGGATGTTAAAGAATGCTAAATATATACAATCAGGGATGGAAATCAGAGCCATTCTTATATACATTTTACTGTAAGTGTGTGTAAGTATAAATATAAATATACATATGTGTACATATATTCATATAGATGATTATATATGTACTGTATGTACTTCGGGCCTCTGTATTTGCCTGAAAGCCCAGAATGTGCTTGAAACTTGCTTTTTTGGTCAAGCAGGAAAAATATTGCAGCTCTCACTGGAGCTGGAGATATAGAGCAATCAAATGCCATGGGTTGTCCGAAAACGATCAAACAGATTCAAAGTGGCATTCAAGGCATGTGGAAAGTTTATACAATTGAGATCAATTGAGATAGATGGCGGCATGGCGGGTTTCTTTCTCCGTACCAGGAGGAAGCTTGAGGAAGCTGAGCAAGGCCTGACGGCATAGAGAAGCAGCAGGAGGTAAGCCATGCTACTAAAACACTAGAATCACCAAACAAGAGCATCAGAGTCATTTGAACTCATTAATTGTCAAGTTCATTCAAATTCATCAAATCAAATATTCACCCCGCTTCGCGTGGGGTGGCCGCCCACACCGCAAGATTCTTGCATCATGAGACATTGTCCAGCATGTTGAGTACTGCAGACGTTAATAGACAGTCAGTCCGATACCCAATTTTGAGCTCGGCGCGCCAGTGTCCAGCANCATGAGACATTGTCCAGCATGTTGAGTACTGCAGACGTTAATAGACAGTCAGTCCGATACCCAATTTTGAGCTCGGCGCGCCAGTGTCCAGCACGTTGTAAATGGCAATACTAGTCCAATATGCAGACAAGCTCCGCTATCAGGCAGACCTTTTTTTTGAGCCTCAACACTGTTTTTTTGCAGTGTTTCTAGAAGATTTTGCTGAAAAAGCTGTCACTTACACGTTTTTGAAGAGAAAGTCTTCAACAA
>BGPT01000212.1:363845-468904 GCA_003297045.1 Symbiodinium sp. clade C Y103
ATAGCGAGTGCTATATTAGAAATGACTTTGAGCATTTATTTTGGCCGAGTGCACCCCAATAAGCACGCCTTCACCGCCAAGGCGGTGTGGGCGGATTTGGTACATGCAGAGTGTGATCTACCGCTGGATCCACTAAGGTCTGTCTCCGTTGAGAGGTGTCTACTGGGTGACCTGCACTTGGTAAGTCCTGAAAGCGCAAGAGTTGGACAACTGGCTTCGGTCGTCAAGAGGCAGTGGAGCTCTACTATGGCACTGGCTATACATCGGAGATTTTTACATTTTACCACGGAAAGGGGCAATGATGGAATACAATCTACTTAAATGCAGGAATTGCAATGATTTATAGCTACATGAATATTTTAGTCGTTTATGGCTTAAATGGAAGATATGTTGGTTTCAATGGCTATAAATGGGGGATGTAGCCAACAAACTTAGACCATTTTATGGGGATATAATGAGCCTGGGATACTGGCGTTTCGGATTGAGCCCTTGGAAACTTGACCTCGTACCATTTTGAGCATGTTTCTTGCACCGTCTCTACCGGTATCTAGTGGTCTCTACGGGGCAGGTTTGATTTGGTGGCCATGAAAAGCGGCGAGAAAGGGCTTCAAGAAGCCTTGGTGCTGACAAGTCTTAATTTGGAGACCTTTGTGTGCAAGGCCAAGCTGCGGTGTGCGGTGACTCCACCAATTGTCAACCCTTGCTCTGATAGATTATTCGAAGTAGGGGTATACACAAGTTCATAAATCAGAAATTGGGGATTGTTTATCACATTAGGTTAAATCAGCTTGCTTTCTGGTTGGCTTTCCTGGCGCATACATGGCGGCCTGCATGGCGGCATGCCAACAAGACGGAGGTGGTGTCGGAGAGAGAGTCCTTCAAAGATCCCATTGACAAAGAACCCAGCCGACTTGGTTACTTGACAGAAAAACCATGAAGATTCCCTGTGTCCTTGCACAGTGCCCACAATGAACGCTTAAACGAGCAGTGGTGATTTTTTTCTATTTTACTTTTACTCATACTAAGTCTTACTATCGTTTACTACCAATCAATGATGTCTAGAGATACATTGCATGATTCACATGGCAGTTGATGGGAATTCCAACCTTGCTGAGGTCATGTCACTCTATCGAATCTCAGGCGGCCAAGGGGTGCCATGGGAATTTAAATACCCTCCGGTAATCAAACATGGCAATGGACAATTACCCAACTTTATAGATGTTTTTTTTCATATTGCCAACCTCTATTTATGGATGATTTCCAATTGCCATGTTTGATTCCCCGAGGCTACATGATATATAATTGTCGTCTTTGGGGGATCTTCATACCACCAGAAAATCATCATGGTGGGATGACCACCATCAATCCCATGGTCGTGCCATGGTCGTTGGATTGTATACCCCCCATAGTTGGGGATGGTGATCAATCCATGAGCAGGGATTTATATACCCATTGTACCCGTAATATACCCTTTGTATCCCTATGTAAGGATTCCCAATACTGGCTGGATGACTATAAAGCACATGTAACTTGAACATGGCACTGGGCAGGTTCCTGCGTCGACCAATGGATCTCGAGATTGTCAAGCTGCTGAAGTCGGAGGACTTCTTTCCACCTGAGGCTCTGGGATATCAATGAGGATTTGTCTAAAAATGGTGGGAGTTGCACCACAAAAATTGGCACATCTTCAGACAGACCCAGGACTAGCAATGGAAAAAATCCTGTCAGGTGGGTGATCTACATCAGCTGAGAGGCAAAGCTGTGCCTGTGAAAGAAGTTTGGGAAGATGAAATGACAGGTGCTGGGAAGGGAAATGGCTGGTGAAATGCTGAAACTGAGAGGTGATACAGGAAGGGACCACTGATGAATCATTTTTACCCCTCCAACTGGAGTGATAGATTCATTCACCACATAACAACAGTTAGCCCAATCATTAACCAACAGCTAGCGCAATCCTTCGAAGCGTTCGAATGGCGAATGGTGATCTGTTCTCGGCCGGCAGGTCGTATTCACTGGACTTACGGTGAAGCAGCTCTGGACGAGAAAGCTGCATCAACTTGTTGCACCCGCAAGGGGCGTCTTGTGGCACCCTTTCGTGCATTGCCCACAGCTGCAGTTCGGGAGATGGTGGAGGAGGCCCCGGTTGATGGGGGTTATGAACTTCATGAACTCACCCATTTGATAAGGAACCTATCAACCAACCAGTATTTCATGGGGGTATGGCTCAGGTTGATGTGTGCTCTGTCGCGGCCACAGGAGACCAAGAAGGATGCGATAGTGAAGCGTGTGTCCCCTGGTGGATGGTGTGACATTCCAAGCTTATGGAAGGCATTGGATGCTGGACACAACACGCTGGAGGTCTGGGCTTGCTGCGGTTGTCTTCTCATTTGGCCTTTGTTCAGAAGTTCGTTTCTCGTTGTTTTTTCGGAACCTTCAGGGGCAGGCCACAAATACTGTACTTGCTGAAATCAAGTGGCTTGACACTTCATTTGGATCGTCAACCTCACAATTGGATGATATACCCTTATTGATGGATGGTCATCAATCCATTTTTATAGGGATTCATATACCCAGTGTGTTTGGATTCCCATGGCATGGGATGGATGACCACACCGTACACCCTCGGGTAATTTAACATGGCTATGGAAAATCACCATGTTTAAAGACGGAAAATATTCTCTAAGGGGGCCAGTTTACTTCCATAGCAAACTATTAAGTTGATCATTACAGCAGGGTATACCATGTAACTTGATGTAACTTGACCAGGTGGCCTGTGTGAGTGCGATCGTCAAGGAGATGGTGGCTCAGACGGGGAAGCGTCGAGGTGGTCCCAGAACCGCCCTGGTTGTGGACGCTACGAAGGAGCCTTGGTGATGCAGAATCCACACTGTGAACGGGAAGGGTTCCAAATGATATGCCCCCCGGATGATAAAGTTATGTAAAGTTTAAACCCGTAAAAATGACCAATCATTGGGATCCTTCATTGAAATGACCATGTGGATGCTTCATGAGGATGTTGTTGTTTTTTTTTGCTTCTGAACAGATGTTTTTTGAAGAGATTGATTTTTGATCTATTCTTTTTGTATCCTTAGATGGATTCGAATCTAACCCATGTTGAACAATGGATTTAAACAATTGGTTTGTACACTTTATCCATTTTTTAATCCACATTCTTTTCAAATTCATGTTGTCACTGGCTACTGGCCAGGTGCCCTTGAAGCGGCCCAGAGTCAAAGTGAAGTGCACGGACTATGCCTTCAAGTGCCGAGCAGGGTCTCGCTTTGGCCTGTTGAAGCAGACGCTTCGGTGCCAATTCGCTGAGTGATTCCCAAAAAGACAGGAAAGGAATGGAAAGGACACCACCATTGAAATAGCAGGAAATCATGCTTTCTTAGTTGGGGTTCTCAGTAGTATGATGTCATGAATCACCAGATACCCAGTGTTCCCGTGATACATCACCACATGTCAGTTTTTGGAAGTCCAGATCCAGCTGCTAAATTTATAGCACTATTAGCACTCCAGTAGTGGCTGGAGACAGGCCTTTCTGTCGCCGAGGAATGCCTTGGGCAAGGATTACATCGACAGCTGTGGCCGCGTGATCGCTTTCTCTGACAGGACATGCAAATATCGTGTGCTTTGGCGAGTCAGGCTGAAATGGGGGATGGCATGGGATGGCGAATTTTCTGAAAAAAAGTAGGGAAATTGATGACCAATTATGGGGTTTGGAGGTACCCCAAAATCCAATGGCTGATCATCATTTTTCGCAATTGAAAGTATGAATTTTGGGGCATAGCCCCATTTTCAGACACATGTAGTTGGTGTTTTGTGGATCTCTGACCTCGGAAAAGCTGCACTAGCTCTTTGTTTCTCCGAAAATCATCGGCTGGACCTTAGGTGAAGATTGACAACTGTGATGAAGAGCTTGACATGGACGCCCACATGGGAAAGGCTGTTCAGCTCCCACAGCTGGACTACAAAGGCACCAACACCTTCACCGTGGCATTTGAAATCCAGTCCATTCCCAAAATGTTATTCAGTGGAGACATGGTCATTCAAAATGGATGAATTTAAATCATCATTCCAAATTGTCAGCGGCGTTGTGGTTATGGTCATCTCGCATCCATTTCACAGCAGAGGCGGAACCGGGTTGACCATTCTGCAAGATGGACGACTGATCAACGCAATCGTGAGCCACAAAGTGAAGTGGAACACCTTTGCACTTCGCTTTGACAAAGGTCTGGCTGAGTTGACAAAGACAGTGCACATTGACCCTCAGTCGAGCCAGAAGGAATGGGTCAAATTGCAGTCAAAGTACCAAAGATATGGCAAATACCGTATAGGGCGTAAACCTCAATTTGGCTTGCATGGATAAAAATATCAGGTCCTGCCAACCATCGGATGGCTCCAATTTTTTGCAGGTGAGGAGCAGCTGGTACACCTCAACGAGGCAAATCATGCGGAGGGGCACCTGGCAGAGTTGGATGCCGAGACTTACCGGAAATACTGCACCACGCAGCGGGATCGTTTTCGCTACCTGGAAGTGGCCTGGTGGCAGCTGGGCTGGGCAGCTGTGGCACTGCTGGTGTTTTTAGTGTTCTTTTTGGAATGATGAACTGAGGACAGCATCACCTGTCAAAAAATGGACGTTGAGACGCAAGTCATTTGGATCGACACAACAGTTGCTTGGCGATAGCAGCATGCACACGGCTGGAACATCTTTATTTTCGCACCAGAGCCTGCTTCAACCTCTCAGTTGATATTTGGAGGTGGAAAATGCCACCTGCTCCACCCCGGACATTAAAAGCCTGGCTTCCTTGCTGCTGGATGCGGATTGTGAGCGCTTCAAGGGGCAGCAACTAATCTTCAGGCATGAGAAGCAAAGAGGTACACATCAAGCTCTCACTGGTGTTTGAGTAGATCCTATGTTAGAGGAATCAAAATCAATAAGGGATATGCAATATGTAACATTATTCTGTCCAGCTAATTTTTACCCGCAGTAGGTTGTTCAGTAACATGTCTGGTAGATTGCCCTGTGACAGTCTGTGACAGGTGTTTGATGATTGCTGGCTCTGGCACGGGCAAAACCTGGTCGGCTTGCCAGCTGATGTACCACTTGAGCAAGGCCAGCCAAGGGAATTCCACCGAGCGGGTCCCCTTCTCTTTGGTGGGTAATAAGATGTAATAAGCATATGGAATAGACATGAATAGACCGAGTACATCCGAGTACTATGTTAGTTTACATCCCCAGATGAATGGGTTGTAGACTACTTTGGATTCCTGGGATGCACATCCAGGTACAGCAATGTCATCCAATGTGCTAAGATTATTGCTGCAGGGCGCATTCAAACGGCTTGGTGGGGCTATGGCTTACAATGAGAGCCTAGACTCTCCAATAACTTGTAAAATAGGTAAAAGATCGTAACAGTCCCTCAAATAACTTGTAATTTAAATGATGGTAACGGTACACGAATTACCGTAGGGGTAAATACCACTTTCCATGGGTACAACTGAATTGTCTAGGAATATCTTGATTCGTATAGCGAGATTGTTCCATGCAGCTGAATCAGGCGTGCGCCGGGAATTTTGATACTACTGGAATAGTGAAGATGCCAGTGCTGATCTTTGCTCAAAAGTTGGCAGGCTGGGCCCAGAACGAGTGGATATTTTTTCATTTGCCTGGATGATGCTCTTGTCACTGTCGAGTTATGCAAAGTTGATGTTGATTGGAATTCACCTTCGCTGCAGGCATGATGCGTCAAGAAGGGCTTAGCGACGTCAAGTACGCTAATTTGCCTTTGTCAGTCGCTTGACTAGAGTCCTAGAGCTTGTTTTGGCTTACACGGTGTGCTCAATCATCCTTCAACAGATTTTGTACAATACTTGCTGAGCGTTTTGAGGCTCAAAATGCGATCCTGGACCAACCGTGGTTGGAGAATGCTTTCAAGATTGAGCACCTGCAACTGCATTGATGTGTCTGAGAAGAGGAAAAATATGAGATACCGGAGATACCCCCAAAATAGCTATTACAAAAGTGAACACGATGCTGAACCAGTTGATTTAGGGATTCCTGTTTTTTTTTTTTAAAGGACATATTTATATTTCTGTTTGGTGTGCCATAGTTAAGCATACCCTTTGTAAGTTGAGCAGTTCCCAAAACTGGTAGCTTGAGTCCCCATTTCATGGTGATATGATACTAAATATAGTCATGGAAATCATGGAATTAACAATCAATTGTAACCCATGAGTTTTTTTATCCCATAGGGCATGGCTCATTTTCATCCCATGTCTATGTCGCTGTCACCGAGGTATGGCAATCAGTACGGTGATGTCTTGCTGAGGGCTTTGCGTCTCAGAAGTGCCGTGGTACCTCGGTGACTGGTGGAGATTGGTGGGGAAGTCAGCAATGATGACGTCATGTTCATTGGAAATATCATGGGGATTGGTGGGTTGTTGGAAGATGTTGGAAGTCTAATAAGTCTATGTAATATCACTTGCATTTTGCAGTGTCATTTTATGCCATGGTTTGGTTCAGTGCAGAACAAGGTGATATTAGACGGTATCGACGAAGCATCCGATGTGAAGGGAGTTCTGCAGAGCTACATCATCAGACGATTGGTGCCCATGCAGATCTCAATGGTGCTAACCTCCCGTCCGGAGGGTGTGAACGCAGTATTGGGTACTTTGAAGCAATCCTTCGCGATTATGTCGTTAAAGCCACCATCGGATGAACAACAGAGGCAGATCATCTTAAACCAGGTGCAGAGTGAAGGCAATCTATTCATGGAGAAGCTGATGAAATTTGCTGAGACTTGGGCCAGATGGTAGGTAAAGCTCACAGTTTTCAGGAACACCAGGCAGAAGCGGTTTCAGAAAAGCTTGGACACGCTGACGAGAAGAAATGATCAGAGAGAAACCATGGAGACACAGCAAGTCGACCAAAGAGAGGTTGCAACATATGCAATGGTTGGAATAGAAACAAGAGTCGGAATAGTAGATGTAAAGAAGCGTCCTCAGCGTCCTCATCTCAGCCTTGCAAGCCACCATTTCACCATTTGTCAATCATTGGCTGAGGAGATACGAGCCAATCACGACAAGATCTACTTCACCAAGGCCTTTCCAGATCCCAAGGATCGACGTTACATGGAGAAACAGCTTCCGACAACAGATCGTTTCAAGAAACTCGTCATGGGACATGGGACGAAAAATTGGGACTTTGCATGAAACAATACGGGGTATTTTGGAAGTAATGAGAGATTTCTTCTTGGTGCATCCTTAGCGGTTGAAGATCTTTATGATGGTGGGACTAAGGAGAAAAGAACGGCCAGGAGAACCCTTTTCATGGGACCCAGCGATGGTACAACACACCTTGGAAGGAAAGGTTGCTGAAGCTACAGCCATAGGCAGCTGCTGTGGTGGAGGGAAAGCTGCTCTACCTACTGTATAGCCCCTCAATTTACCTCATAAAGATCGGTATTGACATGTACTTGTATTTCTTGCCCCATCATTTCAGAACTTCTACCACTTTTATGGGTCAACTCGGGTCAGGGTAAGATGTGCGATCCACCTAGAACATGCATCTTTCATCAATGGGTGCATGTTGTAGGCAAAGAGCCAACATCGGAGTACTTGAAGGCTGCCAGTGCATATTTCACAGAGGATCTCTTTAGAAGCTTGACTCAAGGTCGGGAGAGGGAGGATGAGGCGATATAAGCCTCGAGGACAAAACAAAGGACTGACATTCAGGCAAAGGATCTTCCGTTCATCCTGTTGAAATCATGTGAGGCAAATCGACTCCAACTGGCTTCGAACACGGTGAGTCAAACTGTGTGGGTATTTCTCAAAATGGGGGATGGGCAAAACCATAGGTTTCAATATTTAAAATCACGTCGAGCGTTGGACGATTTGTGGGTCTTCCAATTTTGAGACACGTCAACATGGGCTTCGTGATTGAGGTCTTATGGACGTGATGCTAGCAGAGGGAAAGCCAACTGCAGAGCTTGAACGAGTGGTGCAGGAGACCGATTTCCTGCCAGTTCCCCACTGATCTTGGGTCATTTTGACATCCTGCCTCCTGCATCTATGCTAGTTTTATTCAAACAGAACCATCCAACCTTTTGGGGGTCCCTAATTTTCGAGCATTTTGACATATGTCGACATATTCTGGACATATTCTGGACATAATATAGGTATACTGACATGTTTTGTTGTTGACATATGTTTTGACGACTATTCAATACTATTCAGGCTTCGCCGGCAGGAGAAGTTTCCAGAAACAGAGGCCTTCGATTATGGTCCCTCGTTGGCCAGAAAACTCTACAAGTTAGCTGAGAAGAGGAAAGTTCAGAAGCACCAAGAGCTTTGGTCAAAGGCCGGCTGGCGAAATTGGGCAACATTTGGGCTGGATTTAATTTGAGATTCCTGATAATAAATTGAACTGCAAAAAAGGTCACCCCGAGAAAGATCGATTTTTGCAAGTCATCACTGATCACTTTTTCAGTGGAATTTATCATGATTCATCAACTAGTCATCACTTTTTGGGGGTTCCTACCAGCACTGGGGTTACTGAAATGATGTGGGCACCCGACTACTGGCACCAGGTCGTGTCTGGCACAGACCAATTGCTGACAGTGGCTGAGTACTTCAAACCAATCTTTGAGAAGACTATCAAGGTGGCTGTGGGGAGGGCGGTGCAAATCATTGCAAATGAGTGCTGAATGTGCTGAGGAGTCTCAGGAGGGTTGAGATTACCCCGAAAATCCAAAGGGTCCATATACTGTATTCTCCATTGGATAGAGCCACTTGGCTGAATTCTTGGTCCGATCTGCCAGGAAGTTTGCCAAGAGGTGCAGGAGGAGTTAATCAAAGACGTGGCAGGGCGCGAGTGCAACGAGTCGGGCGTCTCTGAGGAGCTGTTCCAACTTTCCAACCCTCCAGGGTCAGGGGCGCCGAACAGCACAGTGTTGAATAAGCAGCCGCGAAATATCAGGAGATCATAGAAGATCTAGACATGGAGAAGTGATGAGTAAACTGAACTCTGTGAGGTAAACGACAAGACCATGAACCCTCCCCAATGTGTCGTGTGTGTGGGTGTATACCATCTGAAGAGATGTAAAAACTTCTAAGGACTTGTGGGGTTCTGCTTTTTACCCACGATTCTTTTTTCCAATTTCGTTCTGTTGTCAAATAGCAGGGGGATGTGGCATACAATTAATTAGGGACCAAGTCCAACGAAGCAACCTGATTGTATGGCATACAGAGCCTGATCAGCTCTGCGTACCTGCTCCAGTTCTTCACGTTGTATGGCAAGCGGCTAAGCCAAGAACCGCCAAGTCGTTTTTCATTACCGATGGCGCGCTCTGCGCATGGGCTTTAGTTCTTTTTTGGCACTGCATGGTTCCTGCAATCTGGACCACGGAATTTACAATCCAACCCTGCTGCATCTCTTCTCCTCTAGTCAGTTTTACTGTGAGCGTCTTGTCACGTATGATGCATTCCACCTTCACAATTCGATGAGACTGTTCTTGCAAGTAAGTGTGTGTGTGTGTGTTGTGTTTGTGTTCCTGGACCATTGGATATATCCCTAGAGATGGGAAGATGTAAGATGGCCCAAAGAGTTGGTTGCTAGGAGGGTTCACCACATTCGTCAGTTGAAGCACTACCCACGACAGGAGATGACTCTGCCTGCTGAGCTGCTCTGTGGTCGATTGAAAGACCCTGTTCGCATCACAGAGAAGGTGGGCTGGCGGGGGCCTAGGCTGAGGTTGGACAATTTGACATGCAACGATAAGAAATATTGGGATGGGAATGGGATTAGCGAAGTGGTTGAGAGGTTAGGTATCAGGGAGGTACTTGTGGATTTCATCGGGATCGTTTTGTTGTCCATGTTAAAGACAACAGTTTCACTCTCGATCAGCAAGACTAAACAGAAAAAACGTGACCACGGAGGCCCGAAGGTGAACCAACAGGATCCAGGAACAAGCGGGTTGTGGATTGCAAACAATGTAAATCATATTTGCCATATGTGCCATGGTCGGATTACATGGCTTTAATATGATTCAATATGTGTTATGGCACCCCCCACCATGATGAATGGGATTCCTTACAATGGGTATCCCTATTGGATTGAGCAATTTACCCCAGTTTTGATCAAATATGAAAACCTCATGGCCATCACAGTACTTCTGACCAAAACCCACCAGCAAATTTCACACCTGTGGATGGTTGGGTTGAGGCTGCTGATGATTATGCAGATCGATTTCCGAATTTTATTCCGGAAGTGAATGTGATCGATGTGGTCCGTGCCCGCTTGGTGTGCAACAGTCTTACTCAGATGAAAGCCTTCATGAGGAAGTTCGAAAAAGGCTATCAAACAGAGATTGATGGCCAGAAGATCAAGCTGACCTTGGCCCGGGTCAAAAACAAGTTCTCCGGCAAGGACATCGATCCTACCAGATTTCGGCATGTTTCGCTGAACCTGCAGCTGCACTCCAACGAAAACTTTCACATTGTGGAGTTGCAATTCCACTACAAGATGATCGTCGAATACAATGATGCCCCTGTCAAGCAAGAAATTCACCACGTGGGTTTTCATCCTTTATTTTGATATGGCTGTGGGCCAAAACGTGTACTACCATTCTTTGAGAGATGAACATCCATAAATCCCAGCTATCATGAAGTTCACCAGGTACCAGAAAACTTTGATACATAGAAAATCTTTGTTTTTGCAATAGCTAGTGCTGCTTCCTCCGCTGAAAATTTGCCCGACCACCAGCAAGGCGAGCCATGCCCACGACCTTTACAACTTCTTTCGAGCAGAACTCGCAGATCAATATGACCAAGCGATGGAAGCAAGCAACTCAATGGCATAACCATGGCTGGGTTCCTCCCAGAGTGAGGGGATTCAATATGACTCAATGAGATTGACACCCAAATTTTTATGGCCATTCCAATAAATCAATATACATATTTATATAAATATACATACATACATACGTACGTACATACATACATACATGCATACATACATACATACAGACATACATACAGACATACATACAGACATACATACAGACATACATACAGACATACATACATACATACATACATACATACATACATACATACATACATACACACACACACACATTTTAATCAATGGAACTTAGGGGCCATTTCGGCCCCTTTTGAGTTGCGAACATGATGACCAATGTTAAAAAACGAGAGGAGTGTAAGGATAACATGATAAGTCATCAATTTTTGGACCAACTCCATGATTCAAACAGGCGATGTCAGCAAAAATGAGGCTTGAACTTCATGATGGAATCGCGGATGCAGCTGTTCAAGGAGCCACTGAGCCTCAAATCGGAACCCCCTTGTAGATCTGAAAATGAAGGCTGTAACCTTCAATCTTATGGCCATTTCATGGGAAAGAGATGGTGCTCTGTTGGATTTCGGGGTAGCCTATTTTCAGACACATGTATTAGATCTGACTGGTGCCTAGCATTTGCACTTTACTTGACAGAAGAATCGAAAACTGTCTGTGGGGACGAGCATTGAATCTGCAATCCAAAATTCAATCAGTTCTCTCAACAGCTATACTTTCAAGATTTTCAAAGTGTGACTCTGTCGCAGGAAATTTCAGAAGTTCCAGTCCTCCTGTCAGTGATGACTATGGCCTTGATGCACTCCAACCAAATGCCCTCCAGTCTTTTTGAGCTCTATGCAACTTGTCTGCAAGGGAGTTCCGTCCTCAAATCGTTACCGCCCAAGACCTCCCAAGAAAGACTAACACAGCCTACCACAGCTGGTTAGCAACTTCTCCAAGGACATGGGCTTGCGCAACATCTTGGAAAGCCAACTTGGACGCTTGGACAAGAATTTCCAGGATCAAGTCTGGCAGCTCATGCAGCTGGTGGCGCTGCACAATCAGCTGAATCAGAAACTTGGCTCGAACCAGCTGGTGGCCAGCTACCCCACTACCTTTGGCTGCACAAACCCAGCTCTTCGCCAGGAAACGCATCTTCAGCCAGAAAGATGTGGAGACAGCCTTGGCCAAGAAGCCGGAGTTCTTCCCCATTTGGGCGAAATTTGTTGAGCAGGGAGATGTACCTTTCGTAAAGATTCTGGCAGATGGTGAAGATGCAGAATATCAGTTTAGGCACCTGAGCTTCCAAGAAGCACTCGCAGCACAAGTCCTAGCTGCAGACAGCGATCCCATAGGGATTGAGGCTGGATGCCATGCCCAAAGCTGGAGCTCGGTGGGGATGGATTAGGATTTGGGTAGCAATGGAACCACACAATCAGCACTTTCTATAGTAATTAACTTAGTATGAAACCACATTTTTGGTGGCGATTTCGACCCATGCTCACATGTTTCATAGATCTCCGAAGTGCGTCACATTTTTCTGCAGGCAGCAGAGCGCTTTAAGCAGATTGGTGGTAGCCTAGTGGACTTCTTGAACATGCCCTTCTATCGCAACATGCTGCAAATTGGTGCTGGGCCACTTGGCGCATGGCAAAGCAGTTCCAGTCTAGTTCAGTCCCTTGAGATGCGTCACTGAGAAGGGAATCAACCTTGGGCCATCTAGTGGCTATCTTGGGCAGGTTTGTGGGTGATGTCTTCGGTCAATATTGGCCATTGACTTCCCAGTTGACTGATGATGGGCGAGCAGGTAGGAGCCGGTGCCGTGTGCAGTGTGAGCATGTTTCTTCGCACGGTGATGCGCGTTTCAGGCCTTTGGAACCTACTTCTCGGAGCACGGAAGTTGATCTTAGTCAGCTTCTTGCGGCCACAAGTGGAAAGCCACAAAGCCTATGAAAAGGCACGGGTTGTTGGCCGATGTCGGTCAGCACACGACTTGCGTCACGTTTTCTGATGCGTCCCTTGTTAGGCGATCTTTCCAGAAAGATCTGAAGACTGGTTCCGCACCATGTTCCTCTTCAAGTCCACCATCGAATTCAAAGGTGGCTCTGTGATGTACTCCTTGCGCAAGCTCAAGAGTCAGGCGGCCACATTGGAGTTAGTTCCCCGATCATCTTTGACAAGTCTTGCAGCGGAATTCTGAACCTTAGTGCCTGCCATCATGACTGTTTCTGAACATTCCAGCACGCCTTTTCCCCGTTGGTTTCCGAACTGAAATCGATTTAACATGATTTAACATTAATATACATTAATTATAGATCATTTATAGCTGTACCTTGGATGGTACAGGTAACTCGGGGTCCCAGGTGCAGAATTTGGAGGCGGCCTTGGTGTCCAATGCTGCCTGCCACCTCCTCTTTGGCGGGCCAAATGGGCTGGATTTGTCAGCCTTTGAGGCGACCGATATGATGGGATGGGTCAAGTTTTTGAAATAACCTTTCCCAAATAGGATGAAATCCATAGGAAATGGCGAAGAGATTCCGAAACTATCTACACCATGGCCAAAAGTTTAACTGTTGCCGGAGGATTTTTCCACCCTCCAGATTGAGAAAGGACTTGGTGCACTGGCCAGGTGAATTCTGAGACTTTCCCGGTGCAGTGGAACGGCAATGGCCAAGCTTTGGATGTGGCAAAGGCACCTGGAAGAATTGGATGGCAGCTGCACATGAATTCCAAGGCCTCCTTGGTTCATTTTCAGGAGAGGCAAAGGATGGCATTGCTTGGCAGCACAAAAAAGGGGGCGAGAGGAGGGTCTTGGGGGAGCGAAAGAGCTGAGAGAAAGAGGGCACTTTCTGGGAACCACAACCTGCCTGTTGCTTCCAGGAGAGTGAAATGGATTCATTGGACCCGCCTCGACCAAAGATGGAAATTGCTGATAGGGTCGGCGCAGTCGGTTGGGGGTTGGGGGAAATATGCGAGGAAAAGAAATTATACTATACAGTACAGTCGTGATTTTTCAGCTGTTTTATGATTGCATTTTCGGCAGATGCAATCCCAGAATATCCATGAATATCCCAGATTGGCAGATTGGCCAAGGCTTTTCTCAGCCATGATCAGCCATGATTGCTCGGTGCCAGCTGTTTCCATGGTGCAGGTACCTGAGCTGCATAGCACTTCTGGTATTCGTTGGATTTTTGTGTCTGCCTTGCCACAGGACAGCCGCAGGGTATCGGATAGGATTGTCAAACGGTTCCCTCAAAGGGTCGATTTTTTTCATAGAAAAACTCGAATGCTCATTAAAATCACTGGATTGGTTAAAGGGAAAATCTACAGGAAACCATGGTTTTCCCCATCAAATATAGAGGTTTCCTGTAAATTTTTCCCTTAAACCAATCCAGTGATACAACCTCATGTCTGACAATTATCATGAAAGAACACTCCAATGCCTTCAATCGGCGCCCTCCAGTTGCTCAGTCGGGTTGTGCGGCAGGAAGCATTCAGCTTTAATCCCAGTCTCTGCACCAAAGTGATCCCTGTCTACATCCGAAACTCAGGCGCTCCACCGAAACATGTGATGGAAATGGAGGAGATTCCCTTGATCATGTAGTTCATGTTGTGAAGACATATCATTTATAACTAGCCGTTATAACGGCCCATGTGGGCCCCCAAAATGAACAGCTTCAATATGCTTCACTACACACCAGGGTCTGGAGACCAGGGTCTCGGTGTGCGAGAGCGAGGTGCAAAGCCAGAGAAGCGTGGCAAAGTCATCGAGCCCGCGGCAACCGCAGAGTTGCAGATGGCTTCAACATACCAGAGCCTTGACTCGTGCAGTTGGCCAGGATTGGCCAAGACACTGGAAGGTAATAGAATGTATATGATAGTATATGAGTGTCTAAAGTTCCTGCCAAAAAGTTGGTATGTTGTGTTTGCTGAAACCTTCGTAAAGCTGCGAGACAGATATGTCAATAATAACTTACAATATACTATATATTCGATTATATTCGATACACTCACATAGACCATATATGCGTGTGTATACCACTAGACACACAAGAAGAAGTGCTTTAACGGGAAGATTATGCGCTTGCTTTACACTTTCCGAACATCAAGCGCTCAGGAGATCTTACGGCCTGCACACATCGTTGGTGCCAAGCGTCAGCAAAGAAACTAATCGATCAGACGAAGTGTTGGCAGATGAGGGCAGTGCTGCAACAGCCTTCTTCTCTGGAGGTAGTGTACTACGTCACTATGGCCGAGTGGACAAGGCCAAGATCATCTGCAAGCTGGAGCTAAAATCGAGATATAGTTGAGGGACAGTTGCAAGATGTTGCGAGTTGGAAGTCTTTCCAACAGTTGGGGATTGCTATCAGTGTGTAAAGTCGATCAAATCGGATGATAGCCGGTGCTTGTTCCCACAACGATCCACGGCAACCGACAGGTTGCGTGGGCGCCCAGCAGAAAGCAGTGTATGGCAGTACATTTCGTCTCGCTCCGAGCAGTTTTTCAGCGGCTATGGCTGCATGTTTAACTGGATTCGGGCGTGTCCAATTTAGTGAGGCTTCCCCATAAATTTAGACAACAGTGGAGGCTGTGCAGGTTCTGAAGTTGACATCTAAGCCAGTTGCAGTCAAGATGTTGTTCATTACTTGTATTGTATGGATTAGAGAAACACATTCAAGATTGTGGGTGAAGATGCCCAAATGATCCACTCTGTTCAATGTTGACTTCAGGTCGACTTCAGTTGCCTTTGGATTTCTTTGGCAAACTTTGGCATGTTGATGTTGCATCTTGTTGACAGCCCCATCAGCGCCACGGCAGAGGTCCTGGAAGATGGCGCGCGGCATCGATCCAGCGACGAAGGCTGCGGTCAACCCCGCGCTGTCAGCATCGCAGGCGTCGCAGGCGTCGCCGAAAGATGGAGGACCGGTTGAGCGGAGGATTCTGCAGGGCGTTTCCACCACAAAAAAAAGTGGTGAGGGTGACCTTCGAGGTGTGTCTCTTGGGCCAAGATTTTTTTGTCGCAGTGTCTGGCGATTCTCTACATTTTGAAAGTAGCAACAAGTCCAGACGACAGGGGCAGGAAGTGCCCCTGGTTGTGAGATGGTGATTCTGTAGGCGGCTTCTATTTTTTGGGAAAAAAGAAAAAACATCTAGCCTGGGAGGTTTGGGTTTAACACAAAATCATGTGCAATTGAGGTACATCCAGCAAAATCCAATTGGAGCCACCCAAATGAACGAAGAACTAGTTCTCAAATCTTAACTGTACTACGTGAAAGGGCTGGGGCAACTTGGGCTTTGTCGTGAAACTCATCTCAGAATTTGGTCGAATTTCTCCTGCGGTTGAGGTTTGTGCGGGTAGTGCCAGGAAGAAAGGTTGCAGCACAAGAAGTGGTGCGAGGAGCTGTAAATGCCAAAGAGGAGGAACAGATCAGGAAGCATGGCCTGCTTTGAAGAGCTGTTGCCTTGTTGGCACTTGTGAGTTAGGGTTGTGCTCAACTACCTCCAAGGGGCTAACAAAGCCATTTGTGAGTCCAAAAGCTCATAGCTGCTGCACTTCACATGGGACATGATGTTACCACCTACGGGGATGAACATCCGTAAATCTGAGCTATTTTGGTGTGAACAAAGGGCAGAGGTCAAACCACCCATAGTCACATCAGCTGCCATTGTTGACAGGAGAGAGATGGCCGAAGTCAAGTTTTGCAGCGATGCGGGGGGCAATGCCGCGAAGTTTCAAGGAGGCAATGCTGAAGAAGCTTTGCTACGTCTCAAAACTCTTTGGAGCAAAGCTTGGAAAGAACAAGGCCAGGTTGGGCCAGGTTGGATATTTCCAGTGCTGCAAGTGCCACCGAGTGTCATCAACAAAAAAAAGGAGCTACATCAAAAAACCACATGCCATTTGGATCCATTCGCTAGCTACAAGTGTTGATAGAACCCCAATGCTCCTATCGACTATTTGCCACTGGATTTACCCCCAAATGACCCAGTTTTGTAGCAACAAAACCAGCAGCATGGCTCCCCTATGGTAACAATGGTGAAATATTTAATTATGGTATATTATGGTAATCAGCAATCATGGTTCACCTATCATGAACATATTTTTTGCCAGCTGGTTTTCACCTCGTTTTCACCTCGTTTTCACCACAAGCCAGGTCACCGGTTGAGCGATTTCCAGCGCTTCCTGACCGAGATGAGCCTGCCAGTGCTGGGACAGAGCCGCCTGCGCGATCTCCGACCCTGGCTTCGGAATGGAGGCCCGCAGTGGATGTCAAGCCCTGTTGGTTGATTCATGAGTTTTATTAGTGCAAGGGGGTTATACTAGACACATAATATTGGGCTTGCGGATACTCTGAGTAGTTTGATGGTGTTTTTTCTCAATACTATCACCATGTTCTGGAGATGGGATGGGACAGTATACTGTAGTAGATGTATACGTGCGTTTGTCTGGAAATCGTGTACCCCAACATTGGATGCTTGGTCTTGATTAATACTCATTGTTCCCCAGTGTGCTGTAAGGTACCCCCAAGAAAAACAGTTGGTTGATGACCAGTCCTGTGGAGGCTTATCCTACCCAACATATTGGGGATTATCATAATCTTGATCTTTGCCAAACCATCATCAAAAAGGATTGACGAATAGGCGTTCTGTAAGTGATTTTCCAGGCGTCAGCCACACTGTTGGGTACGGATCAACATCTAAGATCCTTAGGTCATCTTAGGTCCTTTCTTTAGACATTTATTTTGGTCTCACGAAAATGGAAGCATAAACCATCGCACTCTTGCAATACCGGGTACCTAGAGACACATACCCAACTGTCCTGCGTCAGGTCCACGCTGGGATTTCAGATTGGATTCATGGCCGATGGTGGAAACTGCCGTGATATCAGCTGCAACAGATCCTACCAGCGAGAGAATCAACGAAAAAGTGGTGAACAAGTGGATATCCACATTGAGAGGACAGCCTGACATGTCAGTCTGTGTCCGTCTTTTTGTGGACATCTTTCACTTCCATCTAAATCATCTAAACCTCCCCCACTTTGAGATCTGTTTGCATTCAGATATCCAACTGCTTCAAGTGGGAAGCGATTGGTACTTTCTCTTGGGGATGCCAGGATCGAAGGCGCAGTATGTTGCCGGGTTGTGGGACTCGGAATTCATCTCACATTCGTGGAAGCAGATTCCGAAGCGCGTGCCTTGCTGCAGATTCTCAGTTTCTGAAAGCCGCAGCCCACAGCAGATCTGGATGATGAAGGATGTATGTGCAGCTCTTCGCTGTAAGGTGATTTGGGACGACTTGATTTCGCAACATCAGGAGGGGATGGGGCATGCGGTTTCTTATTTTCAAGCAGCTTCAAGTATCCGTTTTTGCTGGCTGATTGGGATGTTTTGGGCTGTGCGAGGTGGGCTACAGAACGAGAAGGCGAAAGGCGTGGACTTTCGGTTGAAACCTCCACAATCACTGGAAAAGCCATGGATTCTTGTATATCATCCAGATGTTTCAATACATTTCGTTCAACTTCTGCTAACTGATGCTTGACGTAAATCGCATGAGCTGTGTCTGTGTGATGCCAGGGGTATCTGAACTTGAGGGCAAACTGTATGGCCAAAGCCGAAGCTGAATATTCTGCAAGTGCAGCCACCGTTGACAGCGAGAGAATCAACGAGAAGGTGGTCAACCAGTGGATATCTACATTGCGAGGACAGCCGACGAATGATGGGAATGACATGGAATGATGGTGATGACCAACTCTTCCGAAATCACTTGCCTATTTTCATCGATCCATGGGGATTCTCAGATTTTTTGAGTCTGACTTCACCACTCTGCCAGGATATGAGGCGCCGTATGTGGCCGGGGACGACTTGATTTCGCGGCAGGAGGGGATTACGGGATGGGCAAATGTGTGCCTCCATCCTGGATGCGCGAAGGGATAATATCCACATGCTGCGCCAGTGAACAGTGAGGGAAGTTGGGAGGCACTAGTCACATTTCGCTATGACGGACTGACACAGACACACACACACACATCACACACCACGCACCACATATCAGTCAATCACAAGGGTGTCGTTCGAAGACCTACACCTTATGCCACCTTGTATCATATCACCTTATGAACGTAGACTATATTTCCTTGTAGTAGGGAGTTGGAGAGGTGTGGACAGTTTTTGGGTTGCTAAAAACCTGCATCGCGCAAGGTTAGCACAAGGCTGGCCCAAAGTTTTGTGCAAGGAAAATTATAAGTGCACACAAATGCATCAAACTAAACATTTGAAGGGGTTTTGATGGGACGAGATAGGCGCGAGATTGGCATATGGACAGTTTTGATATGAAGGCATTTAAAGCAAAAACACACCCCCACAGGGCCTTGTGATGTCGCAGGGCCTTCGGCAAAGTGGGGTGACCATCAACAACTTTGCGTACTTCCATCACTGAATCATATTCAGTTCCTCCATAAAATCAGGGCTTCCAGATGAATAGCTCACATCATAATTTTGTCAAATTATATCAACTTATTTGATATTATATACGTAATATATTTCAACCCATAAGTCCAGAGCACGTACACGCGTGTGTTGTAGCAAAAGATGTTTTTGCTGCAGAGGCGGTTCTTTTGTATTTTGTGGAGTGCCCCAGTTTGCCTATCTTTTGATCAAGTTTGTATCATAGGAAATATATGGAAATATAATATATGTCATATCGCCGGCGCTACTTTGCAACTCCGAAATCTTTGCAATACAACGTCCATTCCTCGCCAAACAATGTCCTGTCCTTTCTACGCCAAAATGGTTTGTCTCCGGTTTTCTTGTAAGGCACATATTTTTCAAAACGACACATCCAGGGAGGAGTCTGTCACAAGGCCAAATTCACATCCTTTGGCTCCGGGTTTGCAAGGCATCGAACCAGCTCTGATCCTGCCGCGCCAGGGGAAACACTTTTTTGGACTACCTCCTGGCCACAGAAAATGGAGCAATGAGGGTCAAGTGGTATGCGATGGGTACCTTGGCTTCATGGGGAATTGATGGCGGATGTTGAACCCGGGTTTCTCTGATTTGGGGAATTCCGTGGTGGAATTGATCAACGGATTTACCAACGGAGATCGGAATTTGCTGGGAAACTGATGATAGATATTTCCAGACAAACACACCCAGCTCCAGTAGCACCGACGTCAGCAGGAGCTGAAGCTTGGGCTGAGGTGTGCCAACACTCCCGATGTGTATTTTGAAGGGTACGAGCGCTGGAAGAAAGGGAGGCAGCTGATTTTCGTGATTTTTTGTGTATCTAGTGTGAAGTGCCAAGAGTTGTGAAACATGTTCCAACGAGTTTTTTCGAGTTTGCTTATGTTTGCAAAATGGTGCAAAGAGCTCTTTCCAAAAACATCCAGTAAAATCCAAGAACATCATGATACCTGACAAATGTCATCGACATGTCATCGACATGTCATCGAAAGGTCATCGAAATGTCATCGAAATGTCATCCAAATTGCAAATTCTCAGACTCCCAGCAGTCCTTTGGCTGCTCGTGAGGCGAAAGCCCGAGGCGCTCAAGCTCTGTGAGGTCTGCTACAAGAAGAGAAGGCGCAAGGCAGGGACTTCGGCGTTGATTTCTGAGTGATGTGTGATTCCTTTGAGTGTTGCATGTCAATTTGATATCATTTGCTGCTCCGATCCCTGCAGGTCTATCTGAACTTGAGGACTGAGAGCGACCGAAGGCATTTTATCGAAAATCTGTGCCATGGCTGCAGGAGCACCTGGGATCCAGAAACGACTCCTCAAAAGTGGCCACTTCTGCCACGAGATGCGGTCTTGCTGGACAGGGATGTTTTGACTTGTCGGACATCCTACCATCCAGCAAATTGACATGTAAATATATGGATCCTGGATATATATATATATAATTATATATATTATATATTATATATATTATATATATTATATATTATATTATATATATATTATATATATATATTATGTATATATATATATATTATATATATTATATATGTATTATATATTATATATATTATGTATATTATATTATATATATATTATATTATATATGATATATATATCTTATATATATTATATCTTTTACATATATTATATTATATATATTATATATATAATATATTATATATATATTATATCTTGTACATATATTATATTATATATTATATATATATTATATATTATATATATATTATATATATATATATTATATATATTATATATATTATATATATTATATATATTATATATTATATATTATATATATTATATATATATTATATATTATATATTATGTATATTATATATATTATATATATTATATTATATATATTATATATGATATATATATATCTTATATATATATATATTATAATATATATATTATATTATATATGATATATATATCTTATACATATATTATATTATATATATTATATATATTATATATATTATATATTATATATATATTATATCTTATACATATATTATATTATATATATATTATATATTATATATATATATTATATTATATATATATATTATATATATTATATATATTATATATATTATATATATTATATATATTATATATATTATATATATTATATATTATATATATACTATATATATATTATATATATTATATATATATTATATATATTATATATATTATATATATATTATATATATTATATATATTATATATATTATATATATTATATATTATATATTATATATTATATATTATATATTATATATTATATATATATATCATATATTATATATTTATGTATATTATATATATTATATATATTATATATATTATATATATTATATATATAATATATATATATATTATATTGTATATATTATATATATATTGTATATATTATATATATATTATATATTATATATATATATTATATATATCATATATATATATGGAACATCCACCATGTATAGATCATTTCCTTAAGAGACCATGGGATTTCCATATCGCCGACATCTATGTTGATTCACTGGGGGGTTTATTCCTAATTGACAACATTTGCATTCTGAACTTGGATGTCTGGGGAACTGTGCCGTTGAAAGACAAGCAGTTCGCAAAGAGCAATGTTCAGGCAAAAGAGAGGTTGAGAATCCTCAGTTCCAAACGAGGTTCCTGTTGCTTTTGTCCAACTCCAATATAAAGTCGAGAAGCATCCGCCAGGACCATTCGACGAGGATGCAGCTCCGTATTGCCCAGAGGCGCAGATCTGTGCTTCAGCCGTGATGTGATGTGATGAGCGAGCTTCAGGCGCCAGAAAAGCGGGCAAACATGGCAGCAGTGTTTTAAAGCTCTTTGCATCTGGGCGGCAAAGTATGGAATCTTGCGCGGTATTCTCTGGATTTGGTGCAAAGTGTCGAAGCGCTTTCCCCTTCGAAAAGAAAAGGATGATGGCTTAAGTGATTCAATATGATTATAACATATTACATATTATAATTTTCATATATTATAGATGAATATTATCATATTGATTCAATGATGGCAGATCTAGGTCAGCGCTTGCCCAGCGTGTCTTTCAACGTGGAGTTCTTCACTCACCGCATGGACTCGGACACCTGGGCCCCCTTTGCGACGGCGCATGGGGAGCGCTTCATCGCGAAGATTTCGCCTGCGGAGGTGGCCATCGGATGATGGGTCTGTATGGGTCTCTTACATCACTGGATTGGTTTAAGGGAAAATTTGACCAGGAAACCCATGGGATTTTCCCATCAACTATGGGGGTTTCCGGTTTCAATCTTCCCTTAAACCAATCCAGTGATTATATGCTTTTATGGGCTATTGGTTTTTCTGGGCTCTATTTATTGTGCAAGAAAAAATATTTATCATAAAAATACATATTTGCAGATGAGGTTCCCATGAACAAACGGGGTTTCTGTCGATTTGAGGCACTCCAAACAGGTTTGTTGAACCCTCTTGAGGGGCGAAGTTTGCACTTACTAGTAGGAGATGGGCAGATCAATCAACCACTGTGGTAATGATAGTTCCTGAATTGCTGGGATTGTGCATGAAGGTACCGTGAGTTTTTGGTTGATCAGGTGTGATCAAGCGGGCTACTGGGTGAATTTATGTATACATCAACCATATCCCAGATAGGCTGTCAACCGATACCAGATCTCTTTACCTGGAACCTCCAAGATCGCCCCAGATTTTTGGGGCGCTTCCCCCCATGGGGAAACGGCCGCTTTTTTAGTTCTTTTTTTTGGGGTGTTTATCATATTTATAGAAGATATTTATCACAAACAGATCATATATTTTTCTGACAATTCTATCATATTTTACCATATCATAAAAATTCAGAAACACCCAGAAATATAATGAAATATATAAAATATGAAGAATTCTGAATATTTATCATATATTATACCCATGCATAGTGGATTTCGATATCGATTTGCTGGCGCAACGGCTGTTGGACGACCCCTGGACTTTTTCGTTGTGATCAGGAGCCGAGTCGTCTCGTTCTCATGCGCGACGAGGCGGCACGATGGAGATGGGAGATTGCCATTCTACTGGGGAACATGATGGTCAACCCATCCAACTAATGTTCAGACACAGATTCATTGAAGTGTTTGGAGAATTGCTGAATCATCAAAGTCAGTGTTCAATGGGTGAAAATGGCTATGGAATTTAATATGTCCCACATAAATAACCCATTACAGTAATTGTTTCACAGCAATCTATCAGATGCTACGCGAGCGCTATACTTTGCCAGGCCTTTCCTCGATGCTTAGTCGCACACCGGAGGCGGTGTAAGAAGCGCCTACAGGACCGGTTTCGATGGCATGGCGCAGCATTTCTTGTAAATCAGATTGGAGTGTCTGAAAAATCTGAAAATGGGGTATACCTCCCAACCTTGGATTTTATGCCTTAAACTTGTCGTATTTGAGAATCTAACATGAACAAAACAACCAATGCATTTTGGGCTACCCTTGTTACCAGACCCAGATGAAATCATTTATGAACTCTCTGAGATCACCGATGTCATCGAACTCAGGATGACACACTTTGCTGTGATGTGATAAGCCCTAAAGCCTAAACCATCCCCAATACCCCAGAAATGCTATAAATCCGGCAACATTGATCAAAATTGGAGGTTTATGATACTTACAATTATCGGCTTTACACTTCAATTTTGCAGGATTTATACATTTTATCATTATATATCCATATATATATATATATATATGTATCCAATATTGAATCCTCCATGATATTTTTTTGCATATTTTTTTACGGTGTACCCCACAGTCTCACATACTCCAAGTGCTCCAAGTGCTCCAGGAGAATCCCAAGAGTGGCCTCACAGGTGCGATGCCCAGTGCCTTCTTCACACATCGCCTCAGTGACGGCAGGGCGACAACTTTTCGGCAGAAGTGCCTTGGCAAAAGGTCGCTGAAGCTTTTTTTGAGTGCTGGATGCGGAAAAATTTCCAAGTGTCGTGTTGCAGGGGGTTCACCAACTATAAACAATGTACACACCCACACACACACATGTCACATATGTATATACAATATTATATTTATATATCTGTATATTGAATTAATGTTGATATATTTCATAGGGATCATTATCATCATAATCTGTCAATCAGTATCCATACAGTCCATGAAGTGGGAATCTGCAGATTCACCATCATCCATGATATCCATTTGGAATTCCACCCCTGAAGCCGCCAAACCGAGGTTTGCTCGCATCCTTAGCATGCCCAATGATGGGACGAAGGACCGTGACGACCATGGCGACCGTGGCGACCGTGGACCTGAAATGACCCCTGAGCCAGACAGTTGAGACGTCGTTGAAACTCTGAATCGATGGTTTTTATGGTTTTCAAAGAGTACTGTAGATCGTTGTACAGCGTGCTGAGTTTCTTCGCCTGAAGGCAAGAATGAACTTGGCAAGTTACATGCACTTACCGGTATACCGATTCTGGTGCAGCAGGGGTTTCCTCATGGAATCTTGTCCAAAGATGTGAAAAGCATGTTGAGACTGTCATTTTAGCACTGGATGGCACTGGCACAGCATGATTTACTCACAAAATTGGATCCTCTAATCCACATCAATATCAAATCACTATCATCCAACTATGATGGAGTTTGTTGGGCCATCCCTACCTGATTCCCGTTTATGATCGTCAAAGAAACCATGGATGCCCGCTGGCTCCCTTTCGTAAACACCGCAGAACCACCACGGTTTCAGCCAAGCCCCGAAAGGGGGACGGCTACTGTACACCAATGTTAATGTCTGTCCAGTCCCTGGGGTCTACAGCCTCTATAAGATTGATTTATTGCATATTATTGCTATACCTGAAAACAGTTTCTGGATGTTTTTGGTATGTTTCAGTTGTAACATACCACAACTGATGTGAAGACCCAGGGGCACTGGACCATACTGGAGCTTGTCCTGCCATTGATGCGAAGAGGATTGCCTCTCCAGCACAGATGCTGGGTTTGAACTCCTTGGTCGCACCCATGGCTGACAGCCGCAAAAAGAACCCGTTGCCGCGTCAGATTTGGCCGTGTCGAAAGTCTTGGAACACGACACGCAGTGAGCAGTGAAGCTTTCAAGGAAAGGTTGGATTCAAAGACACCCGCAACAATCTGGTCGATTTCTTTGTGTGACTCTGAAATTGCCAAATTGCCCTTTTAAGCGTGGTGATTCGCTGGTGGTTCCGAGGCCATCCAATTTTGGCTTAGAGCTTGCAGCCATACGGAGCACACACCCCGAGGTAGGAGACACACTGATTGAAACATGTTGAAACCAGCCAAGTCTGAACAGCATGGACTGTGGCTTTTGGAGACCAAACAGATTTTGTACTCGCAATCGTTTGGACGTTATTTGTGGGCTTTGGAAACCCAAAGGTCACTGGGGGAATTACCCATTTCTTATGATGGCAACACAATGTCGCCAAACCTCGAAGATGACAAAGCATTGGACAACTCTCAGCCCTGGAGTCTTCAAAGAATTGCCCCAATTGCCATTGCCTGGGGTGGGTGGGCTCACTTTGCTATTCATTCGAAATGTTGGCCATTGGATTTCAATGGATTTTATATTTTAACCATACAATTTGGGCCATAGTTGGCCCCTGGCCCCTGGCCCCAGCCGCCGCACTTCGTAACCCCCATCAAACCTTTGCATCAGCACTCCACTCGCGATGCCATAGCTTCCATGGTGGGTGCAGGCAGTGGGACGCGGATCAAACACGGCGATTTTGCGAGCACATCGGATCCACTTTGGCCTCACAGATTGCATGTCCATGCAAGAACACAGTGGTGGCATGAATGCGCACTCAGTGGTGCTGGGTTGGGCGGTAAAATCTGCAGCTCTTGAAAGAGTTGATGTTTGTTTGGTGCCGTAGAACAACCCTACAAGCAGGCTGAAAATGGCCATCCAACCACTGGGATTCGGGTTTTACATGCGTCAACCCTGGAGGTGATGTGGAAACCGTCTTCCTGTGCATCGAGGTGGACCAAGAGTGACCTGGAAGAGATTGAAATTGAATGAAATTGCCAAGTTTACACATTGGATTGGTTTAAGGGAAAATTTGACCAGGAAACCCATGGGATTTTCCCATCAAATATAGAGGTTTCCTGTAAAATTTCCCATTAACCAATCCAATGATTTACACGAAGATTATCAACTGATTATGGATGGATTAAAAGACTGAAACATTGGAACTGAACAGCTTTTGAAGACATACTACGGTTGCGACGGTTGATCACGAACGATTTCTCCCGATTTTATCACAATATGGCTCAGCAATCACAAACATATATACTAGTGAAGTCTCGACCACTTTTTGGGATGTGGGCCCGATCACTGGTGCAATATCCACATGTCTTTGCGTGAAAATAATTACCCGCTCTGATTGATGCGATCGTTTCATATTTGCATAAAGATGCATAAAGTTAACATCGTTTGGGATGCCAGTGAGGACATGTGAGGACATGTGAGGACTGTATCCCATGACTTGGGTTTTTCGTCCATGCTGATCCAAGACCGGGCCAGGCCAGCGATTTGTTGCTGGAGCCAATGTGCCGCCCTCGATGTGACATCGGAGCAACATCTTGGGGATGTGGAACATCTTTGTTCCTTTTCACCAGACTCTGGTGACTGAAGAGACATGTAGTATACTGTATATATATATATAGTTATCATATATCCTTATATCATTATATCATGAATACTAGTGTTGCCCCAAAACAGATGAACTCTTTGGGAGAATCCATTCAGGAACTCATCAATTTGACCAACACAAAAATCATGCATTTTTGCAATTCCTTCAAGAGTGATATCAGTGCAGATGTTGGGCTGGACTTCTAACCCACACTCACCTTTCATTACACATGTTCTGAACGCAAGCCCTATAGTTATCTTGACTTTAAGCCGAGGGCACATGCGAAGCGAAGACATTTAAGTGCATGAATTTTGCTGTTTCCCCTATCTATCGTCTAGAGGTTCTCCAAATATGGCACTTTCACTGAGATAAACCAAAGCCAACAAGACGCTCCAAATTGGCTTTGGGAACTTGGCCTTGGAGTCTGGGTGACATACTGAAAATGCGCCATTTGCAAGTCCCTGTTCATTAATCATGGCGGTAATCCTTGTCAGCAAAGGTCCATTCACGAGAGGAGAAGATCTACTTCCACCGATTTTTTTCCATCTAATTTTTCCCCAAAGCTAGAGGATCAATCCAACTTGATAGGAATGGCCCAACAATCCAACCCAAAGAGTAGTCTTTTTCCCCTTTTGGGATATATTCCCCAAACATTGGTTTTCCATCTGGCAATCCCTGGCCTGGTCGAACGAGCCTTTTCAGGTGCAGTACCTGGGAACTTCAGCAGGACGTCACTGAGCTTCCTTGGAACAACATCTTGGATATTCGGATATTCGGTGAAAATTGTGGGAGGACACCATTTTCCAACACATGCCAGTTCGTACTTAAGTGTGAGATGTATTCCTGAGGGGTTCTTCAAAGTATCCTGCGGAAATTTCTCTGATGCTGAGAAAAGTCAGACATGTTTCTCATTCAATCCTTCAGAGGTTCCTTGGAAACTCCCCGGGCAGCGCATGGACAATTCTTCATGTATTATATAACAATTCCCCAAACTGAAAGGGTCGTTGGGATTCGCTGGCTTGCGAATGTCACAAGCAGATAAGAAATCGTGCGGAAAGGATTGGGTAAAATGGAGCCTCAGTCATGGGAACGTCTTGTGAAAGCCAGTTGGCCATTGGGATTTGTCTTGATTCTCAAGAAACCACCAAAAGCACGGCGAACCAAGGGAAGTCATGCAATCGATTCGAACCGATTTTTGTCACGTTTTTTTGACCGCGTGGATCGGCCATGCAGTCATTGACTTTTCAAGGGTTTGATGGGTTTGATTGGCCTGGAGGCCAATGATCGTTGCAGTGAAGATTTCCCCCGCAAATGCCCGACTGTTGGGTGGCTTTACCTTCCCATAGTCCCAGCTACGAGGGCCTGGGATCCCGCGGAAGACGTTTATGGGAGGATGAGGTTTGGTGTCCGTCAGGAGTTGGTTCCTTATGTGCTGTCCCACTCTCTTCAGTGGGGCACCTCAGACTGCGGTGCATGGTGTTTTTGAATGTTTTTGATTTGTAAACGACATTCCCATTCAATGACTTGAAAGGAAACATCTACAGCAAACCATGGTTTCTACCAGGACTGGCAATGATAGTTGTTTCCTGTAGAATTTCTTATCATCCAATTCTAGGGCCCAAGCTTCTTTGAGCCTTAGTTTCAGTTCCCATTGGAGTCGACCGAGGCACGACCATTTCCTGAAGCTTCCCAAAGCTGAGCGCCAGGCTGTGATTTGGGCAATCTCAGCACAGTTACCCAGGATCTCCGGCGCGAATACCGAGAAACCTCGTGGTTTGGCCGCAGAGTTTTTTTGGAAATTCCAATGGCTCAGTGGTAAATCAGTTGACAAGGCCAATGCGAATGTCATACCCTATGCTCTCCACGATCAACATGGATATCTGAGATTCGGAACAGCGAGATAGGATGGCTTGGTTAAAAAAATGACTTAATCTTTCTGTGGGGCTATGTCTGTCCGAAATTTTGATCACTGAGCGCGGATTCATGAAAATATTGCCGGTTCTCACTCTTCTTCAGTCTTACAAATTATCACCTATAGGTGGTTCAGGTGTTATAAGGGTTGCACCGATGCCCTTATTTGCAACGAGTACTTGAACTCTGTTGGCCGTAGATTTTTATTTTCATCACCCCTCAGAATCCACCAATTTCATCAATGCTCATCCACTTTCATCCATTTTCATCCTCTCCCCCAGTCTCTTTCTGCTAGTCGAAAGTGAAGATCCTGACGCAACGGATCCTCAGCGGCGAGACCGGCGCACCCTCAGGTGGTTTTCCAGCTTGCCAGGGAGAAAGTTCTGGTGCTTCAAAGCTCAAAACCTCAATCTATATCAATTCATTGTGTGGCTTCCAAGAACTTCTAAGTTTTAGTCTTTGGTAAAATTTCAGTTGCGCTGCTGATGGTTGGACACTTTAGTCGCTCAATTCGGGAGTCCCTGATGGTAGGGGTAAGGAACCCAACTGCCACGACCGGTGCTATGAGGTGCCACAAACTCATCTCATTGATCCGATCATATTTCCATGATGCGTAACATGACTGGCTTAGTACTCCCAATTTTTGTTGTTCTTTACAAAGGTGGTCCCTTTGTTCAGGTGATGAGGAAGAATCGCCAGGGCAAATGAGGCGGGGGGTTGGAACACTTTCCTCTACCCTTTGGTTCTTTGACGCTGGGAACTGGAAAATGACCACTTTTAATAGGCAAATCATCATAAATTGTCCATACATGGGCCATTTTCCATGCCTATCTTGAATAGCCAAGAGGGTAAATTTGGAGGATTGGCAGGTTCTACGTTGGTGGAGTGGTAAGAATATCAATTGGGATCCAGTCAATTGGGGTTTCAACTGGTGATGAGTTTGTCCGAAATGGGGACCAAAATGGCCATTGTCCGAGATGGGTGAAATGATGATCAGAAGATTTTGGGCACCTTAGTCTCTGGCAAACCAATATACTGCAACCAGCAAAAGCAGGGGTTTTTACCAGGCAGCAATGCAGGTTTGCTGACCATCCTCTAGAACCAAGTCTCAGCCCATCAACACGTTTGGGCCTGTGGTTTATAATGTGTTTGTCATTTCTGCGTTTCCCAAGATGGATTTGGGTGGATTGGAACCAATCAGAGGAGATTCGCATTGTTAGGGTCCTTCTCATGAAACGGATCAATGTATCGAGGGCACTTGCCAGAAATGCCAGAAACTCTGAGGTTTGTCAACTACTGGTAGCTTTGCAGAACCATATTTTGGTGAGTTCTTAATCAAATCCCCCATTCACATTTTAACTCGGGGCCATCATCCCAAAATGTCCCAAAGATGGTTGAAGAAAATTGAAAATTCCTGACACTTTTGGGATGATGATCAACAATGAGATGTGAATGGAGATATGATATGATGGTTTAACGAATTTATACTATCCCTTCCCCTGTTCAGCCCTTCAACAAACGAAACCATGGTGGATGTAGGGGATTGGTGCCAACCATCAGGATGGTTGAGGCCTTGAGCCCACAGCCCGGTCGCCTGGGTATGACGCCGTGCATGAAACTCCACCGAAATGGGATTCAAGCTGATGAAAGATTGGTTTCCGAATGTTGGAAATGAATGAATGGGATCTAAAACTGTTACAACTAACGGGTTACGGTTAAAGCATTTTTAATCTTCGTAACCCGTTGTTAGTTGAATGCCATCTTTTGATCCATTTTTGTGGTATTAAAGGGGGAAGACCGAGCCTTTGGGACTCCGCTCGTCCTATGGCTGAAAGATAGGTAAAGTGTAAACGTCATCTTCCCAAATTCCCAGGGCTGAGTCTCCCAAACCACCATTTATACCACATTGTGCAGTAAGCAAGTTGAGTAGGCAGTGGAAGCTCAGTCCAGGCGAAAAAAGCTCAATTTCACTTTCCCAGCGATCAACTTTCATATTATCAATATGTCTTATTTTTCTTGGCGATCTCGTTTTTAGTTAGCGGAACAAACAAAGATGAAGGACTTGGGATGGGACCTCCAGCACATTCCAGCACTGACACCTCCCCGAGTCGCTTTTGGGCGCACCTACGAGCCAAGTAACGGCGGCCCAGATGTGTACTTCACTGGGAATTGGAAGTGGTTGAAGTGATTTATTTTGAGTAATTATAAACTGACTCAGTTTTTGCATGTTTTTCTGTTGTGTCGTTGTGATGTACTCATCCACTCAAGTCGGGAACCAAGGTTTGAGCCAGACGGCCCTACCCAAACATCTTGTCATTTTGACACCAATCTGGTGCACCGGAGGGGTAAGTGGGTAACGATGGAATCCCTTCCATATCCAAAGTGAAACCAAGTCAAGTCATTTTCAGCATTGCCTGCGAGTGTTGACTGTTGCCGGCCTGGCTTTTGTCTTGCGTGTGGAAGCTGTCTGAAACGAAGAGGTGGGTCATCACAGATGCCGCAAGTGTGCAGTGATGTCAATGTGAGTTTTAGGTGGAATCTGGCCAATACAAGAGGGCTGTAGAAACAAGGAGTCTTGTCCTGTTACCATGTCATTTTGTTCCAATCGCAGCCACAATCCCCTATCATCAGCAGCTGAAAACTGCATGTTTCGAACTGTCCCTTCTCTGTAATCCCTCATCAACCCTCCAACTATGGTCAGAGCCGTTCCACCTGAGCCCAGCTTCCAAGTTCCAATCATCCCCTCATCCTTTGGCGTTCTGGTGGATATCTCCCGTGAACATCCACCAACTATGCCATGCTCCGCATCTTGGCCACTGCCCTGGTGCTGTCCAGCGCCTACCGCGGTCCCCGCGGTGCCGCGCAACGGCTGCGGCGGCGCCGGGCCTTCGAGGCCGTCGAGGCCCTGGAGCTCGCCGAGGGAAGCACCACGGCCCCCGGCGCGGAGCCGGTGCAGCCGGGGCACGTCTTCTGGGACTTGGACAACAAACGACCGGAACGAGCTGAAGAGCTGGATGCCGCCATGGCACTACTGCCGTCCTTTGGATGTTGGATGATGGACATAGAGTTGTGGGGAAGTAACTGAAAGGGGAACTGAAGGTCTTCGTTTCCGTTTTTTCTGATCATTTGGCAAATGCTGCACATACGTTCTTCATTCATGCATTTATAGCTGGTTTGGGTTCTCAGTTTGGAGTTGCTTGAATGCGTCAGTGAATTTGTTTGTTTCGAAATGCAAGACCTTTTTCTTTGTAGATTGTGTTTGTGAAGCTTTCGTCAAAACGAGAAAACACCTACCACTCTTTCCAGGGCAATGAGATCCAACACAGATACACATGAACAACCCAATTATTTCTTTTCAGGGATACCATGCTGAAGCATCTTCATCTTCAAAAGAGTTTTTGCTTTACATTGACTACTTGGAGACAAAACTGATAGTTTCTCACGGCTCTCCCAACTCCACCATCGTCAGCCAGTTCCTGTTGGTAGATCATGGCGCGCCAGTTTACACGGTTCTGAGGAGTTTCTTCCCCGAACATCGTTTGGAGAGCGTTCGGCTCTATGCGAGTTTCTGGGTGAAAATGGCTGGCGGATAATGGCTGGTTGATTCACCAGTTCCTGTCGGTTGATTTTGAAACTGCGGTTCCTTTTCACCCACAGTTTCTTTTGTCACCGCAGTTTCTTCTGGAATCTTTTGTGGTCGTGGCTATAAGATCTTTTCTGATCAGCTATTGGGAAAGAGAATCTGCCTCTCCAGCCCCCTGGATTCCGGTGTTCAGTAGCCACCAATTCGGTAAAACCTCACACTGAGAATATGTGAGAAATCTGGAAGCTCTGACTGGCTGATGCCAATCCGTTTTCTTGGAATGTCCCTGAAGTCTTGCCCCCAGCATTCTGCAGCATTGGATGTAGTGAAGTGTCTTTGTACCCGTCTTCCAAACGGGGTTGTCCGAAAATAGGGTACCCCCTAAATTTGATGGTTTCTGATCATTTCACCGTATTCATGCCTCAAAATTGCCAGAAATTGGAAGTAGATCCACCATTTTCAGGCAGACCCGGTCGCCGGTGACCGCAGGTTACGCCACCTTACGGCACGCAGACTGCCGGCCCCTGCTGGAGTCTTTGCTGGGAGACGGCACAAAAGACTTTCTGGAGGACTGCAGCTCAAACATATGGGTATGGCTCAAAATTATTAACCCTATAATTGGTTGGTTGATGATAAGTTACCAGTAAAAATAAGCATTTTTGGTACCATAATCTTGAGCCATAGCCATATCTATGAAAGCTATGGCCCTTTTGTAGATGATCACTCCATATAAAAGATGGTGGTTTTCGATGGCAACCTGTTGGATTCCCAGAGGGTACATCGTATCAACCCCCCCGCCCATGGGGAACCAATGGCTGGTCGTTTGAGTGGGGTGGCTCTGGCAGAATCCCCCCCCCCAAAGGTGCGAGAAGGGGATTCTGAGGATTCTAAACTAAGGAACCTCAACATGAATAGATCCAATGCTAAACCAGGATCTCTAAGGGGAGGTTTTAATATGAATAGGCAGGGATTACAACAAAAAACATGTGGAATGAATAGAGACTTGCGGGGGGAGCGCATGAGGAATATGGGAACAAATGGAGAACAATTGGGCCAAATGAACTATAAAAAGATGGAACATGCAAAGATGACAACTTGATACAACTTGAGCAAAGAGGGTAATGCTGGGAAGGGAGGGAATAAATAGGGAAGAAAGAAGGGGTGAATGTGGAAAATTGCGTACAGATTTGGAAAACATAGGGGATAAAGGAGGAATGGCAACAGGAGAGAAATATGGGAAGAACTTGTGGGAATATCCCATGGGAACACGCAGTGGGAATGAATTGAAAAAACCGGCAATGAACCGGATAACTAATCCGAAAGACTTGTGGGAATACCAGAAAAGTAAACCTAAATTTAGAGGGACAAAATCAGGAACATCTTGGCAATAGATGGGGGAATCAATAGGACATCAGCAAAGAATGAATCAAGACATTTGTCCACAGGAAGAGCACCCCTACATATCAATTGTTCTATGACATATCAATTTTCTAATCCCCAGTTGGCCTAGTTACAAACCAACTTATCCATCATAAATCAAACATACGTCAACATTTCTGTTGGTTGAAGCGAGTGAAAACCTGAGTTGTTTTCTGCTAAAATCTCTGTTTCCCATCGATTTTTGGTGAAGTTCAACCCTCTGACCCCATTTTTGCCGGTAAATCATGGGGAATTCCCCATCTTCGCCAGAAGATCCAGGACTTTCCCCGGCGCTTCCCACAGGGCGCTCTCTTCCCGCTGCAGGGCGCGGTCGAACTGCGCGGAACGTTGTTGGTGGCACCGGCGCGGCCGCAGGCGGCGGATTTTTGGTGCCTCGGCTTTCAGCGTTGCGACAGGTTGGGGGTTTCCTAAAATGGGGGTACCCAAAAATGGATGGTTTATAATGGAAAATCCTATCTAGAAATGGATGATTTGGGGGTACCCCTATTTAAGGAAACCTCCAAATAGATTGGGAGATCGGGCCTCTATATGGGGCCTCCTATGTTTTTTTTTCCAATGAAAACTGGAATTGCGTCCCCTATAAATCCGATGCCTCCTTTGGTAATTTCGCACGGTTGAAGACACGCATTTCTAATGGGTGAATCATATACAAACGGGCCATTTTCCACGGTTATGTTAGATTACCCGGCGGCACTGGACGTGGGACTTTGATGCCTTGAAGTTAGTTAAATTCTGGGATCAATAGGGTCTATATTTTACATATTATATTTACATATTATATTATGCAAACTTCTAACTGGCTTAGTGGAAACAAAGTGAAACTTCGGCTGGGTGTAGAGAAGGACTGCCACTTCATGGGATCCGTTTGTGGACCAGACCCATCAATTTGCTTCCTGGGCTAACAAATTTTGGAGGGATTCCTTCTGATCCTTCATGTCATGTCAGTTAACACCTGTCTACCACTGAAAAGTGGAAGGGGAGCATTTGCGAGTCTGCACACTGGACTTGGGGCGGAGTCTCTCTTCACCAAGCCACAAAGAAAATCTGATTGTGTGTCCAAACCCTAGCAATGAAGCTGAAAGCTGGCTGGTCACTTCTGGTGTAGAGCCATCCAATCTGGACAGTCCTGAAATCTGAACCATCCTTTTACATTTTAAATCATTTTACAACGGGCTGCAAAGAGAAATTGCATCCCTCATAGTCCGTCATTCCAGCACCTGTTTGTTATTGGCAGCATGGAATATGAACAACTTCTCTATTTCTTGGCTAGGCACCTTCAGTTTGTTGGCAGCACTCACCTGCCTTGCAATCATTTGGCCATCAGCTTGCAAAGTGCGTGGAAATCTCTGCGAGTGTGTCCTCAAATGCAATACACTGGTGTACATACGGCAACTTTCTGCAATGGGGAAAATGATGATCCACCCATGCAAGTCTCAGGCAATGAAGTTGCAGCATCTGTAGCAGCACAGTAAAGCTTTTTGGTAAAAGATTTCAACATATAGTTGTCAGCTTCATTTTGTCCTTTTTGAATTCTGTGTTCCATCATCTCCTCACTGTCAAAAAGCGCAGCTATGGAGGTGTGCTCGGCAGTATCCGGTGAAACGCAGGCCTTTTTTGATGTAGATGCATTTCAAGGCAAATCAGCAAAGGCAGTGAAGCAATCCTTGGCCATTCAGATTGGTGTTCCCAGATTTCGACAACGCTTATTTTATGAAGACAGCTCTGATCAGATTCCCGATGAAGAGGTTTTTACCTTGACCTCTGTCAAGGTCCAGTTGGTCCTTGTGGAATTTGAGCCTTTCGAAGCTGATGCACAACCCAATATGTCTTCTGCTTGCAGAGACAACGATGCAGTCGCGCTGGAAAAGCTGCTTCAAATCCCCCAAAATCCTGACCTAAAAGATGCGTCTGGCCGGGCACCATTGCACCATGCTGCAGAGCACGGGCATGTTGAACCTGTCCAGCTTTTGCTGGAAGCAGATGCAGAAAAGAACTCGCAAAACACAGACGGCCACACGCCATTGTACATTGCAGCTAGCCATGGTCATGTTGAGGTCGTTCGCATGCTGATTGAGGCAAGTGCTGACAGCAATCAGGCCACAGTAAAAGATGGGGCACATGAGGAAGTGGTTCGCTTGCTTATTGAAGCGAGTGCAAATATGAATCAGAGAACAACAAACTTCGGGGCAACACCACTGTACATCGCAGCTCAGAAAGGCCATCTTGAGGTTGTTCGAATGCTGCTTGGAGCAGGTGCTGACAAGAACCAGGCAATGGCAACTGGAGCATCACCGCTGTACATTGCTGCCAATTGTGGTCATTTGGAAGTGGTCCAATTGCTGATTGCGCATAGCATCTCAGAACGGCCATGAGGCAGTTGTTCGTATGTTGATGGAAGATAGTCCTGCAACCTAAGGGCAAAGTTCTCTGGTTGATTCAGGCCGGAAGTGACATGAGCAAATCCTTTGCTTCCATGTGGTTTGATTGAGGGTTCAGGTTTTATTCCTTACACTACGCACATTATCGGCAGTATACTGTAAATGTTTGCAATCTGTTTTTGACATATAATCTATACACATCTAAATGCATAATCACATATGATATTTCTTCAAATATCATAGTATGAAAAATCATATTAACATATTTTGATGACCTTACAGGAAACAACCCCCCCAGCTTCACTCCGACCATCTCGCAAAGGTTGGTGCGAGATGCCGCACAGCTAGTGGCACCGCGTCTCCAGGCCCAAATGTTGGATGCGAAATTGCAGTGATGTCCATGTCGTGTGATGTAGATTATTTAGTGTAGTGTGATGTGATGAAAATTTGCAATCTATGATAGTCTGATAATCTATGGTTCTATTTGCGGAAATAGTGCTCGTAGTGTAAAAAAAATACAAATTGTAGATGTAATTTTACCCTCCGTTGACCTGTAAGAATTGCAAACAAGCTAACGCTACGTAGGTGGAACAACGCATTAGTCTGGGTTTCTACTGAGATTATAGGTCAAGATAGATGTAAACTGCATTCGCATGGCTCAGCCGGCCAGGCCCGAGCGGTTGGCACCGTGTGCATCGTTTCGGATGACTCAGACTTCAGGCTGGGACCCGGTGCCAACAAGTAAAGTTGGAGTATGCACACATAAATTGTCATAAATTTGAATGGTTGCAGATGAAATCTCATGTCAATCCCATCTGTTTCATGGGTGAAAAGTTGTATTGTATTCCGGAATACAGTACTGGGGGGATGGGAATTAACCAATCCATTTTCATGCGCATTCGTATCGCTACTACCCTCCGGTAATCAAACATGGCTTGCTGGAAAATCTACCATTTACAGATGATTTTCCCATTTAAAACTTCATTTATAGGGGATTTTCTAGCCAGCCACGTTGAATTTACCAGAGGATATACTATATCCCTAAAAACATTATTATCATCCCATCGATTTTCCCACAAAATCCTATGAATGCCAATAAAAGTCCCATGATTTCTATGGCATCCGATGACCTTCCAAGGCAAGTGATCCTGGATATTCACCACAGTGGCTGGCGATGTGCCGTGCTCTGTCAAGCCCAGAGCTGGACGTTGCGGAAGCGCGCGGATCGTTGGCGCCTTGCTGCCGAAACGCTGCCAAGGGATGCTGAGGGGCTTGAGCCAAAATGGTGGAGGTTTCCCCCTCAGAAATGGAGGTTTCTGGCCCAATCATCGAATATCTATTGGGAATATATATTGGGGATATATACTGTATATATTAAATTAGTGGGATAGAATAGGAATAGGATATGTCTGATATGTCTCCTGTTTATTTGACAGTTGCCATGGAACATGGCAAACTGTCAAATAGGTGAATCATCCACAAATGCATCATGTTCCATGGCTATCTTACCAGAGGGTAATGTGAAATAAACATCAATAAACGACAAAGATTGTGCCGCTAATATCTTCAGATGTCACAAGAATGGGGGTGAACCAAGAATGACAACCAGGGACAGGCGATGAGCAAGGACATGACAGTTTCATAACTTCACAAGACCCAGTTAGGTGACTTGCTGTTTCCCCATCATTTTTCCACATCATTTCCACATCGTTTGCCGAATCATTTCAGGTTTTCTGCGTCATTTCCACATCATATTCGCATCATGTCCACACTTAATTTCTATTATCATTTCAGATCTTTAAGATAATCTCATATCATTTCTATATCGTTTCCAGATCTCTTACCACATTCAGCTTCAGCTTCAGCTTCAGGTTCGACTGGAATCACTTCATCAAGGAAGCCGCGTCGCAAACAGACGCGCCACGCTGGCGGATCGGGCGCCCAAAGGCGCTGCCGGCGGTTGATCTCATGGCGCATCAGAAAGCGCACAAGGAACTGCGCCACTTGACAACAACATGACATACCCTCGAGGTATTTCCCAACAGTTTGCTACGGAAAATTACCATGTTTAGTATGGGAAAGTCTCCACTATTTCAATGGCCATTTTCAATAGCTATGTAACAAATTACCAGAGGGAAAGATTATGATATGACTATGGCTCAAAATTATGGTGCCAAAAATGGCCATGTTTAATGGTAAATTAGCATCAACCAACCAATTATACGCTTAATAATTTTGAGCCATAGCCATATGATTATGGTCATCCCCAAAAAAGATTGTCAGTGAATTGTCACTATTTTAGTAGGGATTTACTTTTCTATCTCTTTGGGGACAAAAGCTATATAAAATGATGATTATAATGCATCTTTTGTAAATGTCACTCACTCAGGAGTTGTTTACTCCTTGTTTACTCCTGGTTCAATGGGAAAAAAGTGAAACTAATTACTTCTGTTTCCTCGGATTCCTTGGAAGATGACAAGCGGAAACCTCCAATCATCTAGTAATCAACGGCTCCATGAGGAGCAGCAACGACCACTGTAACAGTGGCACAGGCAGTTGGGGCATGCCCAATATGTACAATGGACTTCTTGATTTCTCATTTCTCATATGTGTGTATCATTCATATGTATTCACCGCTTCAGGCTTATTTGGATAATGATCTCGTTTCCACCAGTTTTGTACCATTATTTCCACAGATTTGTAGCATCTTTTGCTGGAAAAACGACTAGAGTTTTTGTGACCAGATCGCATGGCGATCCTTGGGGGTGATGGTTATATAACCATACCTAGAAAAAGGATACATAGCCATAGAAAATTTTATATTCTTTATCATATATATATATATAATATTATTGTGGACAATGAATTTTAATAAAGGAACTATGATTCGTGTAGAGTCACCTGTTTTTTTTTTTATCATCAACCAGAAAAACCATCAACAGGATACCATGAACATGATCTGTGACAATAGACACTTGCTAGGATCTGCTTGGATCTTTGTACAGAAAGTCATTCGCTGTTGGTTGATGGTTAGAACAGATCAACCCAAGCGACATGAGAGGATCACATCACAATGGAAGGCGGCTCTGAGAGGCTCAATTGATTTTGACCTCACAGTTTCATGATTGGGTAGTTGAATTTTTCCAACTACAGTCTTTCAAAATCACAGAAAATCATAGTTTTTCATGATTTTGACCATGCATGCGAATTTTTCTTCTCATTGGTAGTTTCGGATAGCTACTTAAACTATCTGAAAAACTGGGAAGCTTAGTTGAGTTTCACCCATTGAGACCTCTACCCCTGTATAGATAGGTGTTTAATGTGTGATTTTGTGGAGATTTTAGTTGAACCCAAATTTGGGAGATGACATTTCGATGCAACAACTGAACAGTGCGTATTTGTATAGCTTGCGGTTGACCGCCAACAAAGTTGTGTGTATGCAGAAGCACAGCAAAAGACAGAAGTACCGCTCGTAGTAGACTTGCACAACGAAAGAACAGTACTCAGAAGTACAATAAAAGGACAAACGGCAAATCAGCCACAGACGATGACCATAAACAATGACATCGGGTATGATGCAGGTTTTTTTGGGGTGCAGAATTTTGATCCCAGTGTATTCGGGGATTCATATATGTAACTGAGGATTTAGGCACTAAATTGGGGATCTATCCATCCGCACCATGACTGCTTTGTGACGCATTTTCAATTCTGGTTGTCCCACTGGACAAAGTCATATGTGTTGCACCAAGATCCAAGCAGGCTAAACACAGAAAAACTAGGAGCAAACCAGGGTTTATTGCCGTGATTTCCCAGATCTCAGCTGCCTCCCTGCCCCACATCGATTTCTTGCACAAAGGTTGGTCCAGTGACGTGAATCGACAGAAATACCGGCACCTGAGAGGAAATAAAGGACGGGGCAGGGAGGCGATCACCAATTCTGAGGTCCATAATTCTGGATGTGTTTTGATGGGGGAACTCGGTATCATTCTTGAAACCAACAACTCCGGCATTTGTTGCCCATCCAAAAAGGCACCCGTGGCATGTTGGGTTCTGATATTATAAGTCTGACCCCAGTCGGACTTGCACTTGCTATGTGGCAATGAGCCAGGCGCACGTGGCAAGACTTGAGTCGCGCGGAGCTGGGTAGGTTGGGTGAAAATGACCCGTCCTGCAACCAGTGGATTCCCAAGTGTTTCATTGGGACGAATCTGGCCACTGCGCAGCGAACACTTGGTGATGTTGCTGCTTGAAACCTGTGGAACCGAAGAATACATGTTCGATTTTTCGCTTGTTCGGAAACCCATGAGTTTGGGAGTACACAATTCCTTGGACAAAACACAAGAATTTTTATTGGCATCCGATTTCGCGCAATTGCTGCGCCAGCTTTTGTGTTGAACATTAGATCTGCCCAAAGAGGCAAGCTGGGCTGCAGATCAATCATCACAATGTCAGATTTGCCACACTGAACAGTTAAGTTGGCTACATTAGAGATGATGATGGATCCAATTGAATCAATACCCTTTGAACACAATTTAGGAGATGGACATCCATACATGCCATCTATTTTGATGTTCAACCGGGGATTCCATTGTTTTGACTCCTGGCCATATCATATACCTTTGGATATCCCAATTCTGGCCTTCAAACTTGAACTGCAGCAACCCTGTCGCTGAGCAACCTGGGTGAGCAGCTAGCAAAAGATTTGCATTGCAAGATGTAATGTAGGATGACGTAGGACGTAGGAAGATGCAGATAGAATCTGCTTTTCTCGCCATGATGAACAAGTTGGATGAATGGGGCCATCTAAAAGACTTAGATTTAGATAAATACCCTCTAGTAATTTAACATAACTATGGAAAATCACTATGCTTAATAGGTATACGGTAAACATCGGTAAACTGTTACAAATGGGCCAATTTCCAGAGCTATGTTGATTTACCAGAGAGTAGATTTTGGCAGATACCATTGAAACCATGATTAAAATTGGATGAAGGGCGCCATGGACTAGGCTGTCCAGGTGGCAACATTGCTAACGGTTTTGAAAGATAGATGCCATAGAAACATCATTTTCAAGAAGGACCCATTTTTGAGACTTCAAATAAAAGATCCAGATGATTTCAATGGACCATGCCTGAAATTTACCAACGGATTGAGAGTTGGAGGATATCATTTGGTAAACTAATCATTTGGCAAACGAATCAAGATCTGGTTGGAGGATGTACATAACAAACTAATCATATCCCATTCTATTTGCGTTGGGTTGGCTGTATCCCATTCTTGATGGCCCGACACCAGCGTTTTCCAGTGGCTCTAAGTACTCCTTGCCCCTTGGCAGCATGAGGTATGGTACCCGGCTGGGCTCCATTCTGGACATGTCCGGGTGCCCAGGGGGTGTCCCTTGGCATGATCAAACATGGGGTTTTGATGGGCTTCACGTGGTTTGCCTTATACCCCAACTATGGGTTTCTCCAGCATCTCAAATCCCGAATCAACCAGTTTTGTTGCTGAAGTGATTGTGCGTGTGGTTCAGAACTGCTTTTCACCGCTCATCTTCATGATAGGTGCTTTCAACAAAACGAATGATTCAAACCAATCGGCGCTTGTTGTGGTTGTTTCCCTTTCACTTGGATAGCGGCTGACTCGTGGGTCACCATCAATTGTGAGCTGCAAATAGAACATCAATCGCAGTTTGGAGCCCTGCAAGTTTGAGGATTGGGCTTGGAAACTGCCGCATTTCTGAGCTCATAAGCACTGAAAGATGTGGGCCGATATTTTAGCTATTTATGGCTGCAGGCCACAACAAGAGGGCCATGGGACAATGGCAAAAGCGGGACACCACATCAACTTTGAAGACAATGGTGGTGATTTCTTAAGCTCATAGTACATGCCTGAAGTGATTTCTTAAGGATTCTTAAGGTACATGAGTCACGTATGAGTCACATGAGTCAAAGACTCTGGCATCTCGGAGTGCTGGGAGTGTTGCCAGCCAGGTCCCGACAGGAAATGACAGGAACCTTCTACCAACAAATGCAGGCTGTGTGCCCGTTCAGCTGCTACCAACACTTTAAATTCAGTGAAATGCATATTAAAGAAGATGAAACAAGAACATTTAAGTATGTCTGATCTATTATACATATGAGGATCTTTAATGCCAATTTCAGTTTTCTTTGCCCTACGTGTGGCTGCATCACCTGCGCCATGTTTTCCGTCTTCGCGCGGCGCTGTCGTTCCACTGCGCCGCGCCCGTGCCGTTTTTCTCGGCGCTGCTTCTCTGCACAGCGTGCCTTGTGGCGCTGGGGAGCCACCGATGCGGAGGTGCCAGAGACTTGCCGAGCAGCGCTCAACATTTGAATAACCTCAACACCATTGGTTTTCCACTGAAGAATTCCATTTTTTTTGGGTTTTCCATTTTCTGAACCCTGCAAATGAATTCCACCCCCCCCCCAAAAAGTGGATGGACTGATAGTAACCTTCAAAAAGATAGAACTTGGTAAAATCCCGATGAAGTCGTGATAAATCGTTTTTTTCATCTTTTTGCTGGCTACTATATACATCTACAATCATACATATACATTATCTATAATCATCTATAATCATCTATATACCCATTTATCTGTGTACACTAGAATTCATCTATTATCTAAATATATGTATATTTACTATAATTATTCATCTATGTCTATGATCATCTACAATCAACATCTTCAACTAGATCTTCCCATTGTATGAAACACCCGGCTTCTACCCATAACCCTGGGGCCGATGGACTCTGATCGACCGAGGAAGTGTCGCAAACTCCGCAAGTGGTCCCGGAAGGCGTGACAGCAAAGGTGAAGAACGACGGGCTGAAAAATCACCAGTTGATAATTTGTGTAGTAAGATATAGACCATGTTTGACTTATGATGGTTTATGATGATTTATGGTGATCTATATATATTTTATGAATAGGGATTTTTGAAGCCATGTTGATTGGAAAACCAGGTCTATCATCGGCCGGTAGCCCAGGATTCCAAGGACAAAACCATGGGATGATCCAACGAAAGATAGTAGGACCACCTTTTCTTGATCGCTAACACTGAAATCTGAATGAAGTTCATCTACCAACTATGGCGTAGCACACACACACACATATATATATATATATGTATATACATACATTGTTTTGATATATGTTGAATTCTATTTATACACATTTATACACATCCAACTTACACTTGTGATTCAAGGAACACAAATTAAGGGTCATTTTATGATGCATTTCTCTCCGCTACGGAGTGACCAGGTGTTAATGCCTCGGCGATTGCCTGTGGCGCGGCACACTCCGCCTTCGTTGTTGATGGGCAGCTGTCGTTTGGTCGAGATTTGACCAACACAAATGGAGAAATGGCAATGGATGCTATGGGTCACACCCTGGTATCCTAGTGAACCCCAAAATCGCTGGGATTTATGGATGTGAATAACCCGCCAATATATGATATGATGGGTTTGGATCCATCCTCATATCAGCAATCCCAGAATTGGTTGAAGGGACACTTTACGGTTGAACCTCATGTAAAAAGGGACTGACCAAAAAACAAAACAAAGGAATCAAAACCATGGCTTGGTAGATTTTTCCTAAACCAATCGATCCATTGGTCGTCCCAGAAGTGGAATCGATTGTAGTAGCTACCACAACATACTAGAACTAGTTATCCCTTTGAAAGTTGGTTGTATCACCATTTTTCTTGCTTGTTTTTTTCGTTACACCCAGTCCTTGTATTGAGCCAAAAAAAGGTACAGCTACGGCTCCAGTCGCCACGGCAAGTTGGGTCGAGCCGACAGCTCCGAAACGTCGCCCCAGCCGGTGCTGGTGGAAGCTTCAGATGGGCACCGACCTGCCGTGGACTCCATCGCTTTAGGCGAAACACCGGGTGTCGTTTGGACTTGAGGGCCTTCCCCCCAGTCATTGCAGGTTTTTTGATGGAAATCGAGCTGAGGAAAATCAGGTGGTTGATCGCGAGTTTGGAGGGGACCCCAGGAAAACCAAAACGCTTGGGTCATGTTGGGTCGATGTATCTACAGTTGGATGGGTCTGAACATCTGAAAATACCCTCCGTGAATCAAACAGGGCAATGGAAAATCCTCCATAAATATGGAGGTGGAGCTGTACAGCTGGAAAAGCAATCTATAAATAGGTCATTTTCAGAATTTCATACATTTTCCATTGCCATGTTTTATGACTAGAGGGCCTAGAGGGTACCAATTTATGATCAGATGGTCTATTTAATATATACTAGTTGGATGGGGGTCATCTTGCATAGATCAGCATGGTCATTTTCGGAGGCGGAAATCATTCCGCGGCCATCACGGAGGGTGGTGTCCTTTGGACCTGGGGTTCCATGGCAGAAGAGGTCGCAGAATTCCATCAATTTTCATGATGTTTCATGAGAAATGTGGGCTTCACAATGATATGGGCTTCACAATGATATAGTCCCTACATCTAACATCATCTAATATGAAACCACGATTTCATAGGTTTGAAAGATGATTTTGCAGTTAGTTGTGGCCATTTTGGGGCTACATGTTCAATTTCGGGGATGTAAATCATCCTCAATCAGCAACCACAATGGGGGGCTACTGTAATTCATTCCCATTTATCGGGTTCCCATCCGACTTGGGCATCAAAATCAGCGCTGGTTGGATGGAGAATCCCAATCGGAAATTTACTCAACTTGTTTATGTTTAATGTGGAAATCATTGGATTGGGTTAAGGGAAAATTTACAGGAAACCATGGATTTTCCTATGAAATATAGGGGTTTCCTGTAAATTTTCCCTTAACCCAATCCAATGCAAATCCACTTTTCGGAGACTGGATCAGTTTCCAAGGATCCAAGGACTGGTGGTGGAAGGGCATTCTTCCCAATGAAAGCACATCACGATGTTCCTCCTAGATTTTTGGACCTGCACAAGTTTTCCTAAAGTATTCCATCAAACATGCCTTTTTTGCTGGTGTAAATCCTCATGTTTTCCAAGTTTTTTGTTGGTGAAATTCACTTTGTTTCTAGAGCCTTGTTGGATAAATACTAATTATTCCATTTTTTTGCCGGTGAAATCCACGTTTTTCCCAAGTAAATCATAATTTTTCCAGCTTTGTGCCGGTGAACATGGTGAACTCCCTATCTTTTCATCGCCCCGCCACTCCCAAGGCTACGCTGGCAGCCTGTGGCACGGCGCCGGCGGCTGTGGGCTGGGCCGGCGTGGCGAGGTCTCGAGACCGGAGATGGTCATGCCCTTCGTGTCGCAAGGCGACGTGCGGCAATGGGATGATGGAGATGGTGCATTAATAATAAACCACCCATGACTGGGAATGGTTTATACCACCTATTTCTGGTGATTTGGGGGATGGTTTATTATTGACAAGGATTCCCCAAATAGTGGTTTATACCATCCTTATTAATCATGGAGGATTCCCCAGTCATAGTGGTTTTTCCAGGAAAACCATTACTAGGGGGTGAAAATTAATCCCACCTTGGCATTAGTGATTAATAGTGATTCCATGTTGATGAATATTGATGAATAGTGATTATAATCCATTAATAGAGATTATTCAACTATATACAGTGATTTCCCTGGATTCATAAACCCCTATATAGGCTGTTTGATTGGGGGGTACCATTTAAGTATTAGATGAAATGACTATTGGGGCATTACTACCCTGATAAATCAACCGTGGTTTATTCATCCGGGGTTGACATTACAGTTATTATTGTTTTTTTTTTTCAATTGTGTATAATACCAACATGTAATGGTTGACTCTTGCTTTAGCAACATTAATCTGGTGGATTGACGAGATTGATGTTACCAGCCATATTTTCATGTTTGTAGCACCCAATATTTTATGAATATGGTATCAAATGTTAACGAGATTATAGGTAATATCTTATTATTTGTGAGTATTCATCTTATTATCAACGATGATACAGTATCATGTTTATATCATACGGTTGATTTTCTGGACTATATAGTATACTAAGCTGGATTCCACTTTATAATTAACATAATAGATATGTGTAATATCATCAATTGGGATCTACGTACGTTTACATGTTAAGATGAAGCTTTAGTTGTTGTGAAATTATCATAGTCAATGGTCCAAAATTATTTCTTGTATGTTTCCACTATGTGGTAATCATTACAATGTTTTTTTGAACCAGATCATGGATAGTACATACATGTATATAGTAATGTATTAGGCTAATTGTTGATTATTGTATTTATCTAGTTAACACTAATCAGCATATATGGATAGTGAGAATAAGTATTAGGCAAAGTATTGTTGTTATTTGTTATCGTTATATATTTGGGTGTAATATATATAATATATATATATACACACATCGGCATAGTATGTTGTGGAAAATCACAATTTTGGTGGAATTTACCAACTTCTATCTTTTTTGGGATTGCCAAATACTTGGAGGATCATCCTGCGAATGGTAACTGGCCAGTAATACGAGTTATTTCATTCATTTCTGGATATGGGATTACCTACGAAAGGGGGACCAAACCAAGGAGTTCATTCGTGTAGATGTTATATAGTACTCTGGTTTAGTTATCATGAACAACTTCTTATTGGTGACAATATGGTTTTGTTCTTGTTATTCCATTTCTTTTATATTTTTGCTAGTTTGAAGCGGATCCTGCGTGATTGATTGAGCCTTTTTTGCTAGTTTGAAGGTAAGATAGGTAAGTTGTTAGGTAGGGTTCACCAACAAAACCACACCTTTGATCCAATTTAAGCAATTTGGGAACACCAAGGGGCTCCATCGCTCAGCAATTTTAATCGAACATTGAAACTCAGGCTTGAGCTGATGATGAAGTACATACTGACAATTACCCTCTGGTTATGACTAACATAACCATGGAATAGCTGGCCAATTTTGCATGCTTTTCCCAGCTACAAAGCTCCATTTAGTTCGGGGATTTTCCATGGCTATGTTCAATCCGAATGTTTGATGGTGGTTGAACAGACGTTCGTTGCAGGCATTGAAGTGTCCCAGGTCGCTTGTGCCTTGGTGAAGCAATTCGGAGGCCACCCGAATGGGCAACTTGATGCTTAGTTCTAAGCTAGGTGTTTTGAACATGTTGGATCAGTTTGTAACCATGATTATTCAACCAAGCTGCGTATTCGTGAATCTTCTCGCGCCAGAGTTTCCACCAGATCCCAGTTTTTTTGTTTTGATCATTTTTACTTACTCCCTTGGACCATGGTCATCAAGGCCTCCCAATGTTGTCCAGTGCTGACCCTACAACTCACGGTTGTTTCCAAAAAAATATGGAAATGCGACAGCCCAGTGTCTTCAAATACTTCAGAGTTTCATGAAATTTCTACTTTGACACCTCCAACGAAATCAACAAACTCACAAAGTCCAACCTCCGATCCGCAGTTTTTTGTCCTTCCTCAATTCAATTCCGTCTAAAAAATAGGTCACCATGTCCAGTCTTAACAAAAGAGGTCGCACTATGACGATCAATTCATTCCCAAAACATCCGAATGGGGGAAAATTCAGGTTTCGGTCCAGACAATGGAACCAAAAGTGGCTGAAATCAGCGTCATTTTTCCTGAAATCAGTGAAATCCACTATTTTTTGGAATCCAGTGATCATCCGTGAATCTCAGGTGGTGACCTCCACACTTTGGTCCTGGACCGCCAGGGTCGCGTCCATAGTACCGGGCAGGGCATCCATGGTGTGCTGGGCCGTGGAGGGTTGGCCTCCACTGGGGAGGAGCTGGACTTCCGGGAGGCCGGATTCGGCAAGGGATGAGTGGAGCATAACTTAGAAGCCCTGCAAAAATTTCAATCGCATGCATATTTTTTTGCAGAGTAAACATGTTGTGAATGTGGTGTGAAAATGGAAAGTTCAACTACGTTCGGGGAGGATCTGAAGTTAAAAGGGTACATGATCATGGACAGTTAAATCTACAACTTGGAGGGTTGAACAGATTTGAAAAGGACGGCAAGAATCAGTGAATCCAGTGTTGATGGGATGCCACCAAGTTGAGCTCAAGTCAGCCAAAATGTATGCGAAGATGGGACACCCAGGAACCACAAAAAATAGGGCAATATGTAGATCCCTTCACCAACGTGAAACTGATGGGAGTGGCAACTTGGAGGCAACCTGACAGTCAGTTTGATGGTAACCTTTAGGGTTTTTCTCAGAATGTATTTACAGAGGTGGCTAAAAACATGGCTAAACTCGGCTTCAGATGCCATGCGAACTCCCTTGAGGTCCTCAACGAAAAATGGTCGTCCAAATCGCCTGCTTCTACAGTCAAGTGGTTTAGTCGCATCGATTTGTGCTAAGTCTGCTAAGTGTATATAAATGACCGTATTAGCTTGCGAGAAACCTTTGGAGGGTCGCATCGATTCTTTGATTTAGTTGCTTCGCATCGATTTCACCGCAGAACTGTATGGATTTGGAAAAACATACGATGCGACTAGTCACCTCCCGACTGTAGCATGCCAAAGTAGTCCATAAAATCTCCCATCACACAGAAAAATCTACCCAGATGCTTGGCCTGGATCATCCTGGAGCACCAAAACCACTTCTTTCTTTGGGGGTTCCAGGTAGCCATTGACTAGTCCCCATCAATTCTTCCCATGAGTTGATGAAATCCATCTGCACCATAAATTGTTCCATGGAAGATGCTCAAACATTTGGACAATTCATTTGGACATGGTTGGTTAGTTTCATTGAGTTTCATTGAGTTCATCAACTGCCCATAGTTGTTATGCCCAATCCCTGTCCATTCGCCTCGTAACAACCGCCAGGTGGTGTACTTTCGCAAGACCACCGACTCCATCATGGCGCCGGGCCTCGAACCGCAGATCATCAAGCTGGATGCGGGGAGGGAGTTCTCGGCCGCCATGCGGCTCGGTGGCCATGGGGGGGTCAGAATTTTTTAGGCTATGGGGGACATAAAGATTTTAGGCTGTGGCTATGGTTTATTATGGTATGGCTATCAAGATCCTGTAAGTACGACTTTGAGGGGAGGAGCGTCCGTAAATCCTAGTTTTTCGATGCATGTTCATCAAGGGTATAGAAATTGTTTCGCTTTAGGCTATGGATCAATCATCCCATGATCATCCCATCGACTCAATTGACTCTGACTCAACCAGATATGGCTGATCAAGATTTGGGGAATATCGACACATCCCAGCTATTTTGATGTTCGGGCTACAGCATTTTGAATCATACAGTAGCCACATAGATATTATATACGTTTGTACAGCGTTTGTGTTTCATCATGATGATATAATGTGTATATTACGTTTGTATTGGTTTCCCTGCTGATGATCGAATTGGACATTTGGTGCCAAAAAAGGAAGAAGAAACGGAACTTGAGTTGAGAATAGGAGAAACGGGATCCTTGCGCAAAAGAAATTGAATGACACCATCTTGCTTGAAGAACCATCAGATCTGTGGAACCGATATTTAATACACGTTGTTTGATTTAAGCCGCATTTCGCGTGGAAGGGGGAGCCCATCAAGTGCCGAAGATGCGAAGAAATCCATGAATAGATCATTGCCACGGGGATCCCTGCACTCGGCCGGGAAATCAAGGTCTTCGCATGGTGAGCTGTGGGTCTGGGGGCGCAATGATTACGGCCACTTTGTCAGTTGGAACTAGCCAGGGATTTTGTGTCATATTGAGGACAGGAATCCAACCATGTTGCCTATTGTTTTGGGGGAGGTGATATTCAACTTGTTTTGACCCAGATTGATGTGATGGAGCTGGCTAAAGCAATTTTTGACGCATACTTGTAGCACTTGCTGTGGTAAATTGACGTGAGTTGCAACGGTTATTGCTAGTGGGTGAATTGCTCGCTAGTCGTATGTCTGGGATTGCGAGGGATTGCGCTTGAACAGATTTGACCAAACATGTTACTGTAACATGTTTATATAATCAACTCAAAGATGTGACTAGACAGGTTGTCCGATTGCCACTAATTATGTTCCAAAATCCTAGAACACCCAAAGAATTCCACTCGAAGATTTGCTGCATTTGGTTTCTAGAAAAACAAGGATGGTTTTTCGAAACCAAAAGATGGATTGAACCAAAACCAGTGCTTTTTGGTAGAAATCCCCCTGATTTTTTTAAGAGTTGTCTCATGTTTTCCCCATGCTGGAGCCTTTGACCCAAGGTCAGCTGGGCATGGGTGCCTTGGTGAGTTCATGTGACCCTGATTTGGGGCAATTCAGTTGGAAAAGTCTTGTTGATCCTTGCCCAAAATCCAAGGGGAATTTCATGGAATTTCATGCATTGTTGCAGAACTATAACATACTATAACTACAACTTCAATGTGTTTTCTCAGTTCATGCTTCAGTTAGGACCCAAGGGGTTATGAAAACCTGTCCCACACTTCGAGTCACCAGCGGCTATTCATGCAGGAGCATACTGCAAGTTTAGATCGCACCAAATCTGCCGCAGTGCTACTATCCAATGGAGGAATTTGGATGTTCTGTTCATATGTTTTTTCTCTGCAAGTTCAAGTTGGTTCCGAATGCCCAGACCGCGTTCACCTATCATTCTCATGCTATACTGTATGCCGAACTTGGCGATGAATGTAGCCCAACGGCTCAGGATTTGAGGTCATGAAGGATCGAGACTTCTGCAACTGGGAATATCAAGGGATGACGTTGTGTTTTTGAGGACTCTCAAACTAGCCTTCATAGTACATGGAAATGATGAACCCCTTCGGATCCTGGAGGGTTTTCCTTTTTACTCGTCTATGTGGGGACCTTGTAAGAACAGTTGATTTGATACCCGGGTCAAACAGACCATGCCAGAGGCTGGTGTTGTTTTGCAGGGAGTTAAGGAGCTGCACACTTTGGAACGCTGGATCGCCATGGATAAAAACCACAGAATTCATGGGGAATACATCCCCATCCAGTTGATTCAGAAGTAAAGTGTTCCCCCATCAAGAGCAAACTCTTCGCCAGGTATTTCATGGTATTTCAATTGCTTGCCAAATCAGTGATTCAGTGATTTTAGTGATCTATGTGCTGGTAAAACAATGCAATGTAACTGTAATGTAATTATACCTCAGTTACATGGATAAACATCATAGCCCTCATCAACCCCTAGCCTCCAGAGAGGGTTTTGGTATGCTTACTAGTTGGTACTTTCATTCTTTTCTAGCAGAATTGGATGATGATCCCCTTTTCGATCTGCCTATTTCTGGGGGAAAACCTCAACCACCCTGCGCAGTGTAGCGAGCTGCGCTTCGGAAAAGCTGAGGCATGACGTATCCCTTCCTCCTGCGCCAGCTCCCAATGGAGGGCCATGTCTTCCGGGATTTCGCCTGCGGTGACCGGCACATGGTCGCGGTGACCACGGCGGGGGCCATCTACGAGTGGGGCGATCGCAGGCGATCTCGCTGTTGATTTCATATGGGAGAAGGGTTGAGGAGCTTCAAAGATCTCCATCTCAGTGTCACTTTGCTAGAGGAAAGGCATCTGGAAAGGCCATGTTAATTTGTTTTATCTCTTGGCCTTCCAGAGGGTTGGATAGTTACCTTGGTCATAGTTTCTCCCAACACAACTTCATGGCTAAAACCAACTTTCGCAACAATTCTGGTGCACACTACAGTTTCTCAGATTTTCGCACCACCGTTGTGGCACCACCACGGTGCCTACCTCTTTCTCCGGGCGCGACAGGAACTTCGAGCCCACGGCCATCACCTTACCGAGTCGCTACCAGGAAGGCTTGAAAGGTGTCTGGAAGGTGGCCACCGGCAACTCGGCCACAGCTTTTTCAGATTCGCAACGATGCAGCCATGGGCATTCATGGGATATTTCAAGAAAGTCCCGATAGACTTTTGCGGAATCCTATACTCACATTGTATATATATATATATAGTTGTATGTAAATGTAACTTCTCCATCTTTTTCAGGAGGTGCTATACTGGACAATTGTTTTGCTACTCATAGATTGCCAGATGGTCAGTTTCGGGATCTGAAACAATCCCAGACACCTGGAAGGATTCAGAAAATGATGGACTTAGACTTAGAATATCATAGAACATCCACAAGTGCTGCGCGAAGTGTTTTAATTTGTGATCCCATAATCTCCACATTTTGGAGGTCAAAATTCCAGTGGTCCAAGGTCATGGGAACGGAGAGGTAAAATGTGGATGGACATCGGCGCTGTTTGTCGTGTATAAGAAGATATGTATACAGGTCATGATGTGCATACATAGGTCAACCTTTTGTTGGATGGTTTCGTTTGAGAACTCCATGTTTTTGCCTGGATACAGTATCTTGAGATTTATGATACAGAGTCTTTGCCCTCATCCTTTTGTTCCAGCATCAAACTATTTGCGTCAACATGTAAAGCTCTATCTACATCCACAGCTGCATCTACACCCACATCTATTTCTTGAGTCAATGGGGTAAACTCAACAATAAACCACAGACTCCATTTGCCCGACTTTATCATTTGGGGTTCTGTTTACATTTCAACTTGGGTATACCTCATGTGATATTTCGAGCCACTGTACATATGGGTCAAGACCCTGCACCCCTGCTACACAGCAAAACAGCTGGTATACTGTAGCTGTATGCTCATCCCCCAAAATATGATACGTGTTCATAGAATCGGTTTTGATATCTCATCTCTCCACATCCATGGCTTAAGGCCTAGGGTTACCACAGATTCTTGCGACACAGACTCACAGGCGAAGGCTATTCCTTCGCCTTGACGCTGAGTGGAGAGTTACCTGGCCAAGAAAGACCGGGGAGGAGAGCAGAAAGTTCGAGGAAGATTCCCCTGCGACTACATAGAGGCTGCTATTTTGGGAGACGGCTAGAATTTCAGACCAACGGGGTGGATTTTTTTTGGGAGTCTCTAGTCTTAAACATCCCATGGGAACCCAAATTTGAGCCATATCCATATGTGAAAGATAGGGATTCACATTGGAACAATCAACACGATGCAGCTTGAAATGGAAACCACGAAGCAAACATGCTTAAATCCAATTTCAACTTTGGAAAACAAGGCATACATGGTATACTGTAGATTTGCACAATGATCTTTCAAGAAAAGATGACTCCACACCAGCCCAGGCTGTAATCCAATCAAACCTAGGTAAACCTCTACGTGAATCCACATACCGTCTGGTACTCAACATGGTTTGCTGGAACATCTCCCATTTAGTTCGATGATTTTCCCATTCTTGCACCCATCTATACAGGATGTTCGTGGATTTTCCAGCTTGCCATGTTTGATTCCCAGCAAGCCGGGTTTGTCTGAAAATTTGGGGGACAACCCCATTCCATCGACTGGTTAATCATCATTTTCCCATCAACAAATGCATTTGTATTGGGATATATCCCATTTTCAGAAAGGCCCAAGAATCATATTGCTGGTGTTTGTTGACTATATACCTCACTAAATCCAACTAATATCCATTGATATCCAATAGTATCCTGGGGTATTTATATCCTGTTGGTTATACATATCCTGGGTATGAATGGAATATTACTGATAATATCCACTAGTATGCTGGGGTACTACTTAATATCCAATAACAATATTCAATAAATACGAATAGAACATAATAGAACTATCCCACAATTTCAGTATTGATGAATATTCATTGATACCCCATTTCCATTACTATTCATTGAAATATTCCATCCCCATCTGCCCAGGTTATACTCCTGGGGTCGTCCCTCCAGTGGCTGCCTGGCACTGCCGGACGTCGCCGACGTGGACGCCACCGACAGCAATGACCCACTGGTGCCGCGGCCCCGACGGGTGCCCTTGGAGGTTTTCGGTGGCAACGTGCGCGTGCTGGACATTGCGGCATCCAAACAGCGATGTTTGGCCATCACAGAGAGTGGATGATCTGGAAGTTGATCATCATGATGTTTTTGTGCTGATAAGAATGTTTTCGGAACAAGTGTGTAACACATGATTCTCAGACATATATATGTGTAGTTTTTTTTAAAAAGCATTAAGACATCATGAGTGACGATGTGGCGCATCATGACATTCATCATTGGAATCAATCGAAATCCGTAACTATAAATACTATAAATAATGAATTAGTCATCATGAACATCCATGAGATCCTTGAGACTCAGAGCAAATGTGCCGCAGCCTCACCTGTTCAACGACTATCGTTGTACCGGATCATTTTCAAGTGTTTGTTTCGCCTCCATCCTACAAGAAACTACAAGGATGGCCCCTGCTCCTACCCAGAAAGTAGGTCCCATGAAAAATCACAATTCGCCAAGCCCTGCGTACCACTGGTGTCTGACACCCAATCAGTGGGATTGGCACCCATCTTTTTTTAGAGCCAGTGGTCCGATGAAATGTGCCATCATTCGGTACTGCTCCAGCTTCCACTTTAGCGATGATCCGTGCAGGGTCTGTGGGCGACAGTTGAATCGGTTTGGAGCGATCAACGGTTGAATCCGACCGCATCATTTAAAACTTGTTAAATCAGAGACGTTGCCGTGCAAGAATGTCGGTGGAGGTTTTCTCAGACGAGCATGGGGTAAAACTTGGTTTGAATGGGTCAATCATTTGCCACAAATACAGGATAAAACCTACTCAGCTAAAGATTCAATCTCGGGATAGCCATGGATGTTTCAACGATCGTTGTGCGCAAACCGAATTCACTGGAACCAGAGCTGCTTCTGGCGGAAACCCTGGAAAAAGCGGACATCTTCGGGTGGGACACCTGGGACTTCGCTCAATTGCCCAGTCGCAAAAGGCACCGGTCATCAATAAATAGTGATCCAGAAATGCCCCAAGGATTCTCATTGTGGGATAGATGCCGAGAGACCATACAGCATGTTTTGAGCATGGAGCGATACATACATGCATACATACATACATAAATACATACATAGATACATACATAGATACATAGATACATAGATACATAGATACATAGATACATAGATACATAGATACATAGATACATAGATACATAGATACATAGTACGTACATACGTACGTACGTACGTACGTACATACATACGTATGTACATACATACTGTACATACATACGTACATGCATACATACATACATACGTACATACATACGTACGTACGTACGTACATACATACGTACGTACATACATACATACATACATACATACATACATACATAAGTACGTACCTACATACATACATACGTACGTACGTACATACATACGTACATACATACATACGTACGTACGTACATACATACGTACGTACATACATACATACGTACATACATACATACATACGTACATGCATACATACAATACTACATAGCACCTATGATGATATCGTCCAATGATAGAATTAGTTTTGAGCGGGGTTGAAACAACCAGATATCTGATTGACTGGCACCAAGAAGTTTTCAGAGCCCAGTGATACAGGCACTTGCATCAAAGCAGTCGAGTTGACCTTGTTGTTCATCATTCACTTGGATGTATCCCGAAACGGTGTGTGTTTACTGACAACAAATTGTCAATTTCAGTTGGGACGACGAGGTTTCGAACCATGAGATGGAAGGCAAAACGAAACGTCCAACAAGTGCTGAAAGACGAAATTCTGAGGGATTCACAGTTCAGTGTACAACAAGTGTAAGAATTGGACGACAGAAATAAGATGGTGGTAGGGAATATCGGCTAGTGTATGTGTGAACCACATGCAGAACCACAAGGGTATATCAAACTATATCCTACGTAAGGCTAGATGTCTCCACACTAGTTCATCCCAGCTAGTCACTGGTCAAAAACAACATCAGCAATCCAGCTTTGTACGGAGATAACCTCGGAAATGGGGAATTAGGGATAGCTGATCAGAGTCATGATCTCGTAGGCTGGGGTGCGCTTCAAACCAATGCGAGGTTAGCTGAGCGGGTCGTCACTGAGGTTCCCCTTATCACTGGGATATCATTCATATAATAAAGCCCAGGAAGATCCAAGTATATTCCTTGATAATACACAAATTGTAATCGAACATCTATGAACATCTTCACATGGATGATTTTCCAAGGATTTTCTATGTAGCAAAGGGGATTTTCGACGTTTTAGAGTGTACCATGGGTGACTTCAAGACCAGAACTGCCAGCTGGCTTCACCAGGCTCCAGTTGCTGGAACCTTTCCTGCGACCCAGGTAGGCTAGTTGGCAATCGTGAAGCCATACAGATTTCACGGGTTTGGCCATGAATTGGGGAATCCCATGAATTTGGTGACCAAGGGCCCCACTGGACTCTTGGTGGCTTCAGTCATATTTTTGGATTTTTGGACCATCAAATTGGATCAAAATGAGATGTTGATCCCCAATGACTGTCACATTTTTCTGGGAGGTGGTCAACCCCAACCAGTTGGGGATTTCATAGGATTTGTCGATGTTTAAGTCGTGGTTTCCCTGCAATACTGAAGATATCGGGCATTGGCCCAGTAGAGGTGATGATCCCCGCTGGATCAAGGTCATGCATCCTCTTAGTCCTAAACATGTACGTCCATTCATCCCATTATATCATATCCCATATCATATTATTTTATTATCCCATATCACCCATTATTGATTGTTGACTCCCCCAGTTTTGCATCTGATGTTTGTTCTGCATCCATCCATCCCGTGTTCCACTTGACCATGGCTCAGAAGTCTCCGATTTCCGCCTTCGGAGGCGAGTGCGTGTACTCCGCTTCGAGGGTGAGGTCACTATGCTCTCTGCGTCTGGAAGCCTGGCTAGATGGGACCAGACATCCAAAGAATGGGGATTTCAAGCAAGAAAATTCTAGATCTACACAAGAAAACTGAGGATTACACCAACAGCAATGTGGATTTCACCAGCGCACATGGGGATTTGACCAATAAGAATGGGGATTTCGTCAACAAATCTTATAGATTCCACCCTGCTGATACTTTGGAACCTTTGGTACAAGGGGCGGATATGTGGGGATGGATCAAAACCTCTTGAACCCACCAATCCCAACTATTTCGGTGTGAACAAAACGGGGGATACGTCCCGTCGACATGCCAAAATGCCCGTCGACATGCCAAGTGATGTTCCGTCGACATGCCAAGCTCACACCGTCGACGTGCTAAAACGGACCTTCGACATGTTCACCAGGCGATGTGAAAACCAGCCTGTCACCAGGGGAAATTTTCCTATTGGAACTAGGCTACGGTCCAAATCCGCCCCTGTCCGTGCCGGGTCCGGTGGTCCGTGCGGAGTCGGGTCTGTGCCGGCCCGTGTGGTACTGGGAAGTATTTTGTGCAAGCTTTGAAGTACAAAATAGTACTGTGCAACGGTGTCAAGAGAATGGGATGTGGAGAGAAGAGAATGTCAAGAGAAGAAGGTCTCAAGAAAAAGAGATGCCGCAGGATAAGGATGCCAAGAGAAAGAGACGTCAAGGGAAAGCGGCTAAAAAGACATCGGTTTCAAGAGACAGCGCTGTGACCGATTGCCAGAGGGTATCCTTGGGTGATTTTGTGAAGCTGGAAGACTTGAAATTCAAGATAGCCTGCCCTGTACGTTGTCGGATTGAAATGGCGTGTGTTGGGAAAATATTGCGACTTGACTTCACTTATCTCAAACTCCTCTTGCCCAAAAAAACACAGGTTCTCATTAGTCGTTGCATGCCTAGTTCAGTTGTCATGACCGCTTCAACTATGCTGCACAATTGCTGCACCATGACATTTTCAGTCTAAAGTGGCGTGCTGAAATCCACCGCAGCCACAGGATCCATTGGCGAAGCCATAGCCGAAGCACCAGCATGATGCCTCCACTTAAGACAGAGGCTGTGAGAGTGCTTGAAAATCAACTAGCGAGCCGATATCGGCTCATAGTGGCCACCTGTTGCCAACTGATATTGCCTTGCCGACATTCAGGATATGTTTGGTCACATGTGGCTGCCAAAGCCAGTATGTGAACATCTTCAATGTAGCAGCATCTTTCAACGTAGCAAGATCTTCAAGGTAGCAAGATCTTCAAGGCAGCAAGACCTTCAACGTAGCAACATCTTCAACGTAGCAGCATCTTCACCGTAGCAACACCTTCAACGTAGCAACATCTCAAACGAGCAACATCTTCAACGTAGCAAGATCTTCAACGTAGCGAGATCTTCAATGTAGCACTGTCTTCAACGTAGTATCATCTTCAAGGTAGCATCATCTTCAAGGTAGCAACTTCATCAACGTAGCAACATTTTCAACATAGGAAAAGACCTTCATCGTAGCAACATCTTCAACGTAGCAAGACCTGCAGCGTAGCAACATCCTCAAACTAGCATCATTTTGTACGTAGCAGCATCTTCAACGTAAGAACATCTTCAACGTACCAACATCTTCAAAGTAGCTAAAGATCTTCAACGTAGCAAGTAGCAACATCTTCAACGTAGCAGCTTTCAAGGTAGCAAGATCTTCAACTTAAACGTTTCAACATCTTCAGAGCAGCAGCATCTTCAACATAGCAAAAGATCCTCAACACAGCAAAAGATCTTCAACGTAGCGAGATCTTCAACGTAGCGAGATCTTCAACGTAGCAAGATCTTCAACGTAGCAATGTCTTCAACGTAGCAGCATCTGCAAGGTAGCAGCATCTTCAACGTAGCAGCATCTTCAACATAGAAGGATCTTCAACCTAGCCACATCTTCAACGTAGCAACAACTTCAACGTAGCAACATCTTCAACGTAGCAGCATCTTCAACAGAGCAAGATCTTCAACGTAGCAAGATCTTCAAAGTAGCAACATCTTCAACGTAGCAGCATCCTCCAAGGTAGCAGCATCTTTCAACGTAGCATCATCATCAAGGTAGCAACATTTGCAACATAGCAAAAGACCTTCAACGTAGCAACATCTTCAACGTAGCAGCATCTTCAACAAAGCAAGATCTTCCATGCAGCAAAAGATCTTCAACGTAGCAAGTTCTTCAACGCCGCAATGCCTTCAACGTAGCAACATCCTCAACGTAGCAACATCTGCAACGTAGCAACATCTTCAGGGTAGCAACATCTTCAACGTAGCAAGATCTTCAACGTAGCAAGATCTTCAACGTAGCAACATCTTCAACGCCGCAACAGCATCAAGGTAGCAACGTCTTCAACCTAGCAACGTGCATAATCAAGGTAGCGACTTTTTGAAGGTATACATCTTCGAACAAGATCTTCAACGTATCAACATCTTCAACGTAGCAACATCTTCAAGGTAGCAACATTTTCACGGCAGCAGCATCTTCAACGCAGCAACATCTTCAACGTAGCAAGATCTTCAACCAAGCGGGATCTTCAACATAGCAAGATCTTCAACGTAGCAGCATCTTCAAGCTAGCAGAATTTCAAGCTAGCAACATCATCAACGTAACAACATCTTCAACGTAGCGACAGCTTCAACGAAGCAAGATCCGCAACGCAGCATGATCGTCAACGTAGCAATTTACACTTTCCTCTTGAAATTAGTATTGGAGTGCATTTTCCTTTTGAAACTAGAATTGAGGGAAATGTTCCTTTTCAAACTAGTATTGGCAAATCCTTTTCCGACGACATGCCAGCGGGGAACCCCGGCGGCTGAAAACAGTAAATTCAAAGCAGTAAAGTCGTGCCTTCACAATGCCAAATCTATTGAAACTAATATTGGAGAATTTTTTCCTATTGAAACTAGTATTGGGAAATTTGTTTCCGTCGACATGCCGACGGGGACTCGGCGTTTGAAAACAGCAGTAAAACAGTTCCAAAACGGCGTCCATCGACATGCCAACGGGTAAAATTGTCAATTTTCCTATAAAAACGAGTATTGGGAATTTTTTTCCGTCGACATGCCAACGGGGACTCGGCGGCTGAAAACAGTAAAACAGTAAAACTGTATCCGTCGACATGCCAGAACGGCGTCCGTCGACATGCCAACGGTGAAAATCTTGAATTTTCCTATTAAAGCTAGTATTGGTGGGAAATTTTCCTATTGAAACTAGTATTGGCGGGAAATTGTCTTATTCACGATAGTAGTGGGAAATTTGTTTCCGCCGACATGCCAACGGGGACTCGGTGGCTGAAAACAGTAAAACAGTAAAACTGTATCCGCGACATGTCAAAACGGCGTCCATCGACATGCCAACGGGTAAAATTTTCAATTTTCCTATAAAACCAGTATTGGGAAATTTGTTTCCGCCGACATGCCAACGGGGACTCGGTGGCTGAAAACAGTAAAACAATAAAACTGCATCCGACGACATGCCAAAACGGCGTCCGTCGACATGCCAACGGGTAAAATTTTCAATTTTCCTATTAAAACTGGTATTGGCGGGAAATTTTCCTGTTGAAACTAGTATTGGCGGGAAATTTTCCTATTCGCAATAGTATTGGGAAATTTGTTTCCGTCGGCATGCCAACGGGGACCCGGCGGCTGAAAACAGTAAAACAGTAAAACTGCATCCGTCGACATGCCAAAACGGCGTCCGTCGACATGCCAACGGGTAAAATTTTCAATGTTCCTATTAGAACTAGTATTGGTGGGAAATTTTCTTATTGAAACTAGTATTGGCGGGAAATTTTCCTATTCACAATAGTATTGGCAAATTTGTTTCTGTCGACATGCCAACGGGGACTCGGCGGCTGAAAACATTAAAACAATAAACTGTATCCGTCGACATGCCAAAACGGCGTCCGTCGACATGCCAACGGGTANAACGGGGACTCGGCGGCTGAAAACATTAAAACAATAAACTGTATCCGTCGACATGCCAAAACGGCGTCCGTCGACATGCCAACGGGTAAAATTTTCAATTTTCCTATTAAAACTAGTATTGGTGGGAAATTTTCCTATTGAAACTAGTATTGGCGGGAAATTTTCCTATTCACAATAGTATTGGGAAATTTGTTTCCGTCGACGTGCCAACACGGCGTCCGTCAACATGCCAACGGGTCAAATTTTCAATTTTCCTATTAGAACTAGTATCGGTCGGAAATTTTCCTATTGAAACTAAAAATTTTTAATTTTCTAATTAAAACTAGTATTGGTGGGAAATTTTCCAATTGAAACTAGTATTGGCGGGAAATTTTCCTATTCACAATAGTATTGGGAAATTTGTTTCCGTCGACCTGCCAACGGGGGTTCGGCGGCTGAAAACACGACATGCCAAAACGGCGTCCGTTGACATGCCAACGGGTAAAATTTTCAATTTTCCTATTAGAACTAGTATTGGTGGGAAATTTTCTTATTGAAACTAGTATTGGCGGGAAATTTTTCTATTCACAATGGTATTGGGAAATTTGTTTCCGTCGACATGCCAACGGGGACTCGGCGGCTGAAAACATTAAAACAATAAACTGTATCCGTCGACATGCCAAAACGGCGTCCGTCGACATGCCAACGGGTANAACGGGGACTCGGCGGCTGAAAACATTAAAACAATAAACTGTATCCGTCGACATGCCAAAACGGCGTCCGTCGACATGCCAACGGGTAAAATTTTCAATGTTCCTATTAAAACTAGTATTGGCGGGAAATTTTCCTATTGAAACTAGTATTGGCGGGAAATTTTCCTATTCACAATAGTATTGGGAAATTTGTTTCCGTCGACCTGCCAACGGGGACTCGGTGGCTGAAAACAGTAAAACAGTAAAACTGTATCCGTCGACATGCCAAAACGGCGTCCGTCGACATGCCAACGGGTAAAATTTTCAATTTTCCTATTGAAACTAGTATTGGCGGGAAATTTTCCTATTGAAACTAGTATTGGCGGGAAATTTTCCTATTCGCAATAGTATTGGGAAATTTGTTTCCGTCGACATGCCAACGGGGACTCGGCGGCTGAAAACAATAAAGCTGTAAAACTGTATCCGTCGATATGCCAAAACGGCGTCCTTCGACATGCCACCGGGTAAAATTTTCAATTTTCCTATTAAAACTAGTATCGGTCGGAAATTTTCCTATTAAAACTAGTATTGGCGGGAAATTTTCCTATTCACAATAGTATTGGGAAATTTGTTTCCGTCGACATGCCAACGGGGGCTCGGCGGCTAAAAACATTAAAACAGGAAACCGTATCCGTCGACATGCCAAAACGGCGTCCGTCGACATGCCAACGAGTAAAATTTTCAATTTTCCTATTGAAACTAGTATTGGTGGGAAATTTTCCTATTGAAACTAGTATTGGCGGGAAATTTTCCTATTCACAATAGTATTGGCAAATTTGTTTCCGTCGACATGCCAACGGGGACTCGGCGGCTGAAAGCAATAAAACAGTAAAACTGTATCCGTCGACATGCCAAAACGGCGTCCTTCGACATGCCAACGGGTAAAATTTTCAATTTTCCTATTGAAATTAGTATTGGTGGGAAATTTTCCTATTGAAACTAGTATTGGCGGGAAATTTTTCTATTCACAATAGTATTGGGAAATTTGTTTCCGTCGACATGCCAACGGGGACTCGGCGGTTGAAAACAGTAAAACAATAAAACTGTATCCGTCGACATGCCAAAACGGCGTCCGTCGGCATGCCAACGGGTAAATATGGCCAAAGTCCCTTTATATTGCCCGGGTTCGTTTTGACATGTCGACGGTCCGGGTTCCACACAACGGCACCAGAGCTTTGATCCACAGCCATGTATTCATGTGTCATCGGTACCGTTGTCTTCAACAATTCCATGAGCCTCTCATTTTGATGCATTAGCAGGAACAGACTGAACCAAAAAATGGGAGCACAAACCCAACCTATAAGACCTTGAATTAGAACCCCTCATTCTGTCATTTTCTTCAGATGGGTTCGGGCGTCCCCAAAAAATGATGACTAGAATTTGGGAATGAGTCAAAAACTACGATACCCTATTTCACAGGAATGAACATCCATATATCTCAGCTGTGGGGTGAGAAGAAGGGTACCAGGGCGCCATGACCGATAGCCTGATCAAGTTGATCAAGTATCGTTTTACAACGCCCCAAAAATGATGATTCCCTGCTGTATCTATCTTTTTAGAGCTCCAGTAAACCTGTGAAGCTCCCAGGCCTTCCTTTGATCCCCAGTGATGTGGGTTTGTTGTGATTTGTCCAAAAACGGGCCGGGGTGGGCCCCCAATGTTTTGGTGGCAATTGGCGTTCATTCTTCCCGAATGCGTAGCGAAGGGTTCTCGTTTTACTTTGGGGGTCTGGGGGTTGAGCTGTGTTCGTTTGATGCCTTCACTGTTCGCAGCCGTTCGCCAACCGTTCGCCAACCGTTCGCCAACCGTTCGCAGCCGTTCGCGTGGCCGCCGCATGGCCGTGCCTATGGGGAAAGCTGCAAAAGGGATCAATTTTGGAGATTTGAAACGTGTCGAAAGGTGGTTTCGTGTGGCAGGCGTGGCACTTTGAGATTTGTGACATTCCAACGTGTTTCATAAGGTGTCGAAAGTCGTTCTGTGTGGCAGGCGCGCTACCTTGTTTTCAGAAGATGAGTTTCATTTTTCGTGGCAGGCGCAGCTCGTGGCAGGCGCAGCACTTTAGACGTGTCGTGTTGCGTGTCTTTTTTTGCGAATCGCTTTGTCAGGGCTGCGTCAAGTGGTGACAACGTGCAAAGCGTGTGGCATGCGTGGCATTTTGTGAGATGTGATGAAAATTGACGGCAGCCTCGTACGAAATGCTCGTTTTGGAGCTTTGAAACGAGGTCGCAACGTCGTTTTGTGTGGCAGGCGTGGCACTGCGTGACATTCCATCATTTGAGATGTGATGAAAATTAGCGGAAGCCTCGTATGAAATGCTCGTTTTCCACTTTCCGACATCGATTCTCTGGTTTTCTTGTGGGGTCGCCGTGCCAATGGGGAAAGCTCCAAAACCTCTCATTCTTGGAGGTTTCCAAAGAGGTTGTAACGTCGTTTCGTGTGGCAGGCGTGGCACTTCGTGAGATTCTCACGTGTCTGAAAAAAGTGTCGAAAGTCGTTCTGTGTGACAGGCACAATACTTTTGCGTTGTTTTCAGAAGATGTGTTTCTTTTTTCGTGGCAGGCGCAGCACTTTGGAGACCTCCATCGTCATTTGGTGTGGCAGGCGCAGCACTTTAGACGCGTCGTGTTGCATGTCAGGTTTCCAAAGAGGTTGTAACGTCGTTTCGTGTGGCAGGCGTGGCACTTCGTGAGATTCTCACGTGTCTGAAAAAAGTGTCGAAAGTCGTTCTGTGTGACAGGCACAATACTTTTGCGTTGTTTTCAGAAGATGTGTTTCCTTTTTCGTGGCAGGCGCAGCACTTTGGAGACCTCCATCGTCATTTTTCGTGGCAGGCGCAGCACTGTTTTTTGGGAATTGCATTGTCAGGGGTGCGTCGAGTGGTGACAACGTGCAAATTCCGTGGCAGGCGTGGCATTTTGTGAGAGTGTCATTTTGCGTGGCAGGCACACCATTTGGTGCAGATTCCGTCGTGTGTGGAAACTCGGAAAGTCATTTTGCACGGCAGGCGCACAATTTGCTGCAGTTGCATCTCACTGTAAACTTGACCCTCTCCACTCTCTATTCAACACTTTCCACTACACACTTGACACTCCACATCCCCAAACCCAAACCCACACTCTACACTTTACACCTTACACTTTGCACTCCACACTCTACACTTTACACTTTGCACTTTACAGTCTACACTTTACACTCCACACTCCACACTCTACACTTTAAACTTTACACATTACACTCCACACTCTGCAAATTACACTTCGCACTCTACACTGTACACTTCACACTCCACACTCCAAACTCTACACTCCACACTCCACACTTGACACTTTGCACTCCGCGCTTTATACTCCACACTCCACACTCTACACTATACACTTCAAACTTTACACTCTACACTTTACACCTGTACACTCTACACTCCACACTCTACACTTTGAACTTTACACTTTACAGTCTACACTTTACACTCCACACTCCTCTGCACTTTACACTTTACACATTACACTCCACACTCTGCAAATTACACTTCGCACTCTACACTGTACACCTCACACTCCACACTCCAAACTCTACACTCCACACTTGACACTTTGCACTCCACGCTTTATACTCCGCACTCCACACTCTACACTTTACACTTCAAACTTTACACTCTACACTTTACACTTTACACTTTGCACTCCACACTCTACACTTTACAGTTTACAGTCCGCACTCTACACTTTAAACTCCACAATCTCCATTTCACCACTCTACACACTACATTCCCCACTCAATACCCCACTCAACAACACACTCAACACCCCACTGTCTTCACACCCCGCAGTCTGCAAATTACACTTCACACTTCACACTCTACACTTTACACGTCACACTCCACACTCCACACTCTACACTCCCCACTCCACACTTTGCAATCCACACTCCGCACTCTAGACTTTACACTGTGCACTCTACACTCCACACTCTACACTGCACTTCACACTCTACACTCCACGCCTTACGCTCCACACTCGACACTCTACACCTGTACACTCTACACTCCACACTCTTCACTTGACACTTTGCACTCCACGCTTTGCACTCCGCACTCCACACTTCACACTTCAAACTTTACACTCTACACTTTACACTTTACACTCCACACTCTACACTCTACACACTACATTCCCCACTCAACACCCCACTCAACACCCCGCTGTCTTCACGCCCCACAGTCTGCAAATTACACTTCACACTCTACACTTTACACTTCACACTCCACACTCCACACTTTACTTTACACTCCACACTCCACACTCTAGACTTTACACTCCGCACTCTACACTTTACACTTTAAATTTTGCACTCCACACTCTACACTTTTCAGTTTACAGTCTGCACTCTACACTTTAAAACTCCACAATCTCCATTTCACCACTCTACACACTACATTCCCCACTCAACACCCCACTCAACACCCCACTCAACACCCCACTCAACACCCCACTCAACACCCCGCACTCTGCACTTTACACTTCACACTCCGCACTCCACACATTACTTTACACTCCACACTCCACACTCTCGACTTTACACTCCGCACTCTACACTTTACACTTTACACTCCCAGTCTACACTTTACACTCCACACTACACTTTTCACTCTTCACTCCACACTCCACTCTCTACACTGTACACTTTACACTCTGCACTTTACTTGACACTCCGCACTCCACACTTTACACTTTACACTTTGCACTTTGCACTCCGCAATCTACACTTTACACTCTACAGTCCAAACTCTACACTTTTAACTTTACACTTTTCACTCCGCAGTCCGCACTTTACACTCTACACTCAACAATCTGCTCTTTACACTCCACACTCTACACTTTACACTCTACACTCCACACTCTAGACTTTACACTGTGCACTCTACACTCCACACTCCACACTTGACACTTTGCACTCCACGCTTTATACTCCACACTCCACACTCTACATTTTACACTTTACGCATTACACTCCACACTCTGCAAATTAGACTTCACACTCTACACTTTACACTTCACACTCCAAACTCCACACTCTACACTCCACACTCCACACTCCACACTTTACAATCCACACTCCACACTCTAGACTTTACACTGCGCACTCTACACTCCACAATCTACACTTTACATTTTACACTCAACGCTGCCCACTCCAAACTCCACGTTCTACACTTTGCACTTCACACTTTACACTCCACATTCTACACTTTGCACTTCACACTTGATACTCTACACTTTCCGCTTTCCACTTTGCACTCCATACTATAGACTTTACACTTTACACTCCACCCTTTACGCTCCACACTCAACACCCTACACCTGTACACTCTACACTCCACACTCTTCACTTGACACTTTGCACTCCACGCTTTACACTCCACACTCCACACTCTACACTTTACACTTCAAACTTTACACTCTACACTTTACACACTCCACACTCTACACTTTACAGTTTACAGTCCGCACTCTACACTTTAAACTCCACAATCTCCATTTCACCACTCTACGCCCTACATTCCCCACTCAATACCCCACTCAACAACACACTCAACACCCCACTGTCTTCACACCCCGCAGTCTGCAAATTCACTTCACACTTCACACTCTACACTTTACACTCCACACTCTACACTCCCCACACTACACTCCCCACTCCACACTTTACACTCCACACTCCACACTCTAGATTTTACACTGTGCACTCTACACGCCGCACTCTACACTTTACACTTCAAACTTTACAGTCTACACTTTACACTTTACACTTTGCACTCCACACTCTACACTTTACAGTTTACAGTCCGCACTCCACACTTTAAACTCCACAATCTCCATTTCACCACTCTACACACTACATTCCCCACTCGATACCCCACTCAATAACACACTGTCTTCACACCCCACAGTCTGCAAATTACACTTCACACTCTACACTTTACACTTCACGCTCCACACTCTGCACTCTACACTCAACACTCCACACTTTATAATCCACACTCCACACTCTAGACTTTCAACTGTGCACTCTACACTCCACACTCTACACTGCACTTCACACTGTACACTCCACGCTTTGCGCTCCACACTCGACACTCTACACTTGTACACTCTACACTCCACACTCCTCACTTGACACTTTGCACTCCACGCTTTACACTCCACACTCCACACTACACTTTACACTTCAAACTTTACACTCTACACTTTACACTTTACACTCCACACTCTACACTTTACACTCTACAGTCCATACTCTACACTTTAAACTTTACAGTCAACACTCTACACTTTGAACTTCACAATCTCCATCTCAACACTCTACACACTACATTCCCCACTCAACACCCCACTCAACACACCACTGTTTTCACACTCCACACTCTGCACTCCATCACCTTCCACACTCCACAGTCTACACTAGTATGGCAACAGGGGAAAATTGTACATGACTGTTGAAATAATTTGTTTCACACAAATGTTTTGCGGGACTGCATTCGGGTTCGTTGGTTGGTCTTGTTGTTTTTTTAAACTGGGAGCATGGGTTTTCTGAATCACGAGATGTTTTTGTACTTTTGTGTTTTTTAAAATGTCGAACCGTTCAGACAAGCCCATAATCAATATTCATCAGCCATCACTGATGTTTTGTATGTTACATTATCTCAGTATTACAGTTTGATTATATAACTATCCTATAAATGGAATTATATATACATATACACAACCTACAAACATCATGACCATACTGAACTATGTTTCTTCATCGGTTATATCGCCACTTTTTATCTCACCCACCCGGCAAGATCCCGTGATTCCGTGATTCATGTCCGATTCCAGGTCTTTGATCCTTCGTGCCTCTAGACCCTGCCCGGGCGTGCGGATCCCGAAATACCGATCCGAGATTTTAACAACGCGGAATTCCCAGATTTTATGGGGATATCATGGGAATATCATGGGATAATATGGAGTTTTAACCCGGAACAATGGGATATTTTGCTGAAATGGAGGTTTAACCAACAACAATAGGGATGTTTAGGGATATAATTGGGTGGATATAATGGCATAATGATTCGGATAATAATGGGATATGCCCTCGTCATCAAACATGGCTGGGAAATCCCCGAGCCAAATGGAGGTTTCATGCGCTGGGAAAATCATCGAAATAAAATGGTGGATCTTCCAGCAAACCACGTTTTATTATTCGGAGGGTAGTCTACACCCCATTCAACATGGAACCACAACATGCCCATATGCAGTAGCAAATTCATGTTTGGGACCTTAACTAATGAGGTTGAATGCAAAATTTAGGGAGTCTACATTGTTATCGTTTTTTTCTCGCTTGCATCACTTCTATTCCCAACTCTTGTTGAGCTTACCCACACCTTGTTGTTTTTTGTTGTTTAAACCCCAACTTTTGTTGGTCTCATTCCAACTTAATATATCATTATTGTTTTAGTATATTACTATATTATTGTTGTTAGCAGTTTTTTTATTGTTATTATCATTACTATGACTACTATTATTGATATATCGCCATATTTTTTCAGGGCCATCATTTTGAGCCAAACCCAAATCACCACCAGAAAGGGTTTGCTATGGCTGGAATTGTGCCGCTCCCCTGCGCCCCCCTGCGCCCCAAAATGTTTCGGGATGGTCCACGGAGCCAATTTGGTCGGAGTGTTGATCATGGTGACTATCTGACTATCTATTATCATTGACGTATGTTCAAGTATGTTCGACATGTTTGTATGATTTTGATTGATTTTGTATGCACTTATAGCATCTTATAGCATCTTATAGCATCTTATAGCTGTATCTGTTGATGTACACATTTGTGCCAGCATGCGCAGCATGGCTGTGTCACAGTGATGTGGATTCCGGATCTCTGGATCTCTCAGCATTTGATGTGCTCTGCAGGGACTGTTGATCGCTGTTGATCCATTTTTAAAACTACCCAACCAATTTGGGAAAGATCAAAGAGCAAAGCAGAGTTGAAGTGATCTCTTGTAGCCTCAGATGTTTGAACATTTTGAAATGTGTCGGTTGATGCTAAGCACAAAGAAAGCACTTGGGAAGGTTCTACATCAGATAAAATAAGTTGCAAAGCTGCGGAACAATTTTAAAGACCAGTGCCATGCAACGCGCAGGAGCCGTTTTTCCTGGCAAGATCGGTCCACGTATGTGGCTGTTGCAGACCGATTTCTCAGGTGGCTCGTCAGACTCGCCTTCAGGGCAGACGCAGAGATCAGGCTCAGGTGCATCCGCCCTGCCTTCAGGGCAGACCCAGCGACTGTCAGGTTCGTCAGGCTTGCCTTCAGGGCAAACACATGACCCAGAGTCGGCATCAGACTTCCGGCAGACGCAAGAACCAGAGTCGGCTTCATCAGGCTTTGCTTCAGGGCGCACCCAAAGACCAGGAGGTTCAGGTTCATCAGATTTGCCCGTAGGGCAGACACAAGACACACCGTCACCTACATCTTCAGATTCATCTACGACCAACTGGGTGGTGCAGCTTGGCTCAATAGTAGGGTCCCAGCCATACTGGGATCCCTATATGAACGTATGACTGACGGAACTGTTTCAAAAACCACCTTCTAATTGATATGTCTGTTTTATGGGAAATACCGAATAATTACCTAAGTTGCGATCACCATGCATCTTATCATATCCTATCATCCTATCTATACATCTATCTATGTGATTTGAAAGAAACTATCTTCGTAACTTAGTCTTATGTTAGTCAGATTCATCCCAGTGCAGCCCAGGAATCTCAACAACTCCGTCTTCATGACTGATGCTGAGATCCCAGATCCCACCGAGTCTTGCGCGAACTTGTTGGTGCCGCGCGAGCCTGGTGGTGGTCAACTCCATCCTGCCGTTCTTCGACACGTGAACGGCACGTGCGAACCATGTGTCTTCCAGGCCTCAACGAGAGGTTGCAGACATGGGAATCACTGTACCTGAGCTCAGCCAGTTCATGATGTTTCATGTTGTTTCGCGATGTTTCATATATGTTGCCAGTGGTCGCCAGCCGCGAAATGTCCTACATATATATATATATATATAGGAAGGGGGGTTCATTGATATCAATGTTTGATTGAATGACTGAAGGAATGACTGACTGAACGGTTGAATGGCTGAATTGGCCACTGAAAGAACGCGTGAGTGGAGTGGATGACTAACGACTCAATGCACCTTCTCTTCTCTGGGTAACTTCTGGCCAGCTATGGCCGGCGCTGCGCCCTCCCAAATCCTCCCCTCCCGCTGTTTTATGAAATTCCAAGCTTGCACACTTGTACATACACGACCCTATGTGTATATATAATATAATATATATAATATAATATATATATATAATATAATATAATATAATATAATATAATATATAATATATATATATATAATATATATATATATATATATATAATATAATATATATATATATATATAATATAATATATATATAATATAATATATATAATATGATATAATATATATAATATATATATAATATACACATATATATATGTATATATATTTATACATAATACATATATATATATATATGTATTTATTTATACATATGTATGTATATATATATATATGTATTTATACATATAATATATATATATATATTATGTATAAATATGCATATATATATATATTGTACATATAATATATATAAAATATAAAATGTATAATATTATATATATATATACACATTATACACATAATATGAATACATATTTATAGCTATTGATGTGCATGCATTGTATTCCTAGATCAAGCCTAATCCAATCGAACGCCAATCTAACCCAAAACCAACCCTAAACAAATTTGGAAAGAAACCGATGAACACCATCAAGAAATCGATGAAAACCATCGAAACACAATGAGAACCTTCAACCTAAAACCATTGAAACTTCGATGAAAACCATCAAACAATCGATGAAACCCATGAAAAAAAACTCGATAACAACCATGGAAAATCGATAAGCGCCATGGAAAAATCGATGAACACCATGAAAAACATGTTAAACACAACCGGAAAAAAAACAAAACCATGGAAAAGTCTGTAGCAACCATGGACAAATCGATGAACACATCGGAAAATGGTTAAAACCATGGGAAAAAACTACAATGGAATCATCAATAACAACCATAGACAAATCGTTGAACACCATGGACCCATGGGAAACAAAACATGTAACATCGTGCTGCTAGCCCCTGCCGGTTCATGGTCCTATTGAGCTATAGCATTTTGGAAATGGGGATATTGATAATCACGAAAGCTAGCGGCTAGCGTCTGCTAGCTGAAATCCCTCTTGTTTTTTGGCAGAGGCTGGAATCGCCAATCACATGAAACTTCACATGCACCGCCCCCCCACCCACCTGGTTTTTTCGGAAGCAGTTTTGCCGTGGCTCTATCCCTCCCTGGGACATCGTCGCCATATCGTCGCAATCAGCAGCATCAGCATCATCAGACCCACTCTCCACTTCACTGCTGTTTCACCACACCTTCCTCCTCCCTGTACCTTCCCAGCTAGCTTTCGTCCCTTACCCCCGGGCCTCAAGTTCTGTCTGCAAGCAAATTTGTCTGTGGTGGCGCACATTTTTTGCGAGGCTGGCAGGCATGCAACTGCTCGTGTAGAAACGATTGATGTGTAAGCATTCAAAATGTCAACAAGTCTATTTGCACACTTGACTCAATCGGACCCAAATAGTTGCAAACCTGTTCAATGGGTAACCCAAAGCTAGAACATACATGGGCTTCAGTTGGCACCTTGCAGCGCCGACTCGATCGCGCAAGTTTTTCTTGCAAGCCTCTTCGATGAAGCCAAGGCCAGAACATCCCAAACTGCGCAAAAACACATCAAATCAATTTTGACATATTTTGCTGATGATCAATTCATACCGGGAACCCGGTATCAACATTCAGAGCGATTTTGCCGTCAACGATTTCGCCTGTCAGCCGCCACCGCACCGGCCTAAGGCCGCCCCCCAAGGCCCAAAAATTCACAGGATTTCAGCCACAAACGAATCATGGCCTCCTGCCCCGGCCCCTATCACAAGATATCACAAGGACAGGTAAAGTTACTTCATGTTACTTCCCATCAAAGTATGGCAGGACCCATCACTGGGGCTGTTTTCACTGGATACAGTGGGAAAAACTGGAAATATCTCGAGAAGTAACACAGGGATCGTCACAGTAATTTCAATCCACCACGGTACCTAGGATTGGTTGAAGGGAAAGTGAAACCGACCACCTCTATATATCATGGTAAAATAACAATACTTTCAATCTTGTTTTTTGCAAGAAATCAAGAAACTTACTTAGGACACAGTTTGGGTTGGCCACGTCATGCTGGGCGCCTTCGGGTGAACCACTCGTCCTATGGGTTGATCAACTGAATCCAGTGAACCCAGTGAGTATCATCCGCATTAATTATTATTGTTGATTAACTTCCCCAGAAATCCAAAGTGGTTCAGTCTTGTCACTGGTGCCACTGGAAGCTGCTCAGGTTCCTATTGTCACTTGAATCACGCGCCTCCTGTCGTGGATCGACGTGTCCGCAAGCGTACTCGCGACAAGATCACTGCGCGGCTGCAGAATCTATTGAGGCCGCCAGTGGATCTGGAACCCTGGCCCTGTGAGTGAGGGGTGTTTGGTTAGTTGGTAATAATACTAGTAAACAATGCTAATAAGATCATGGTATATCATAGCGATAATGATCACAACAGTTATTATGATAATAACAATAATGATAGATAGATAGATGGATGGATGGATGGATGGATGGATGGATAGATACATAGATAGATATATAGTGTCAATGTACATATTCAACACGGCGTACCAACACTGGTCTGTGGATCAAGGCCTTGAGCCAACGCATAGTTGGCAAAACAAACGCACACACACACACACACACCCCACCCCCACCCCCACCCACACCCCCACACCCACACCCACACCCACACCATGACCCCCACCTTAGGAAATTAATCGAGGTATACCGTTACCCATCCGATTAATTTTTTTCAATTAATTTCACTTTTTCTTGCTTTTTTTGAGACGTATATTGATGATGGATTAATTAGGTTCATCGTTCGCGGATTAATTAGGTTAGCTGGTACCCGAATTAATTTAGTGGGAATGTTTGAGAAAAAGGTTGCTTGAATGAATTTGAATGGAACGTTTAGCACCCCCTTGACTTTCATTTTTCTTTGNTGTTTGAGAAAAAGGTTGCTTGAATGAATTTGAATGGAACGTTTAGCACCCCCTTGACTTTCATTTTTCTTTGCGTTGGGGGCTGGGTCCGGGATCCTGTCAATCAGAGCCTGCCGATGGGGCGATGTCTGCGACTGGGCTGCTGGTTGCGCATAAAAAATCACAATTTCATGCCGATATTTGATGCGCATAAAAAATGACATGTAGTCAATGATACTGAAGTCATGGTTGAAGAAGCGTCTGGACGTGGCCTCCGCTTGCTTTTTGACTTTGTTGCCAAAGAAGTATCAAGATCAGCTTTTGCTAACCGAATGAATTGGTGAATGTCCACGAAATCAAAGCATTGAGATTGTTGTCGTAGTTTGGGACCCGATGATTGCAATGACATTCTTACTTAGCTAGCAGCATGTCCAAGAAACAAGATGTGCATCAACAAAAAGAAACTAGTATCGAATAAAGCCAGTACGAGTTCACAACCATTGGCAACCGCTGAAAATTAATTGGGGGGTGGGTGGACTAGTTCTCGGGACCCAATGATTATAATGGCCATTAATGTGTTTCCAAAATCAATCATGCGAATGTCAAACAAAAGTTGACCCCGGCCTATGATTTTTTCCCCTAGCTCGAATGGCCACGCCCAAAATTAATTTAGGGGTGGGTGGACTAGTTCGGGACCCAGTGATTGTGGCAATGGTATAATTTAATGTGAATGTGGAAGCAAAAACTGAAAACCCCTACGAATAAAGAAACACACCGATCATCTCCAATCGTGCCAACCGAATGTCTCCTTCTCCCAAGCTCGCATGGCCGCACTTAAAATTAATTTAGGGGTGGGTGGACTAGTTCGGGACCCAGTGATTGCATAATGGCAATTGTAAAATTTAATGTGAATGTGGAACCAAAAACTGAAAATCCCTTCGAATAAAGAAACGCACCGATCATCTCCAATCGTGCCAACCGAATGTCTCCTTCTCCCTAGCTCGAATGTAAAATTAATCTAGGGGTGGGTGGACTAGTTCCGGACCCGGTGATTGTAATGGAAATTCAAACTTTATGGTGTTGCAGGCTCAATGATGTCTGCAGACGTTGGGTTTTCCACATGCAACTGCATCATTTTTAATTTATGGTGCACGACTTGGCCTGAGAACTGCAGCCAATTTAGCAGTGCCAGTGAGTTGATGATGATGGGGACTTTGGTAGGTTTTGCTGCCCGATGTTTTTTTTTGGGACTCACATAGCCCACTGCAAGAATCCCTGCAATTAAACGGTATTGTTGCCCAACATGTTTTTGGCATTTCTTGTGGACATGTTTTGTGGATATCTTAAAAATCAGGCCTGATGTGCCGAAGTACATGTCAAGACCATCTTGTCTAGAAACCACAGAACCGCAAAAGAGTGAAACTAGCCTTTCCGGCAGAGAGCGGCCAATGAATTGAATCATGCGCAGCAACTAGGCTGGCCTCATTGGAGGCTCTATTTTGGATACCTGCACCCCACCTCAATTAATTTAGCNAATTGAATCATGCGCAGCAACTAGGCTGGCCTCATTGGAGGCTCTATTTTGGATACCTGCACCCCACCTCAATTAATTTAGCATAATTTAGCTAACCACCTTTCAATTAATTAGAAGAAATTATTTGGGGCATACCTATACAGAGAAAAAATACTAGTACCCCCACCCTTGGATTAATTTGCCTGAATTTGCCTGAAATTATTCTAGGTGGGTGGGGGGGGGGTGGTGTTTATTAATCAAGGGTATGGGTTACTTCCAACGAGCCAATTAATTGAGGTACCACCTTGCAGCACGGAACCTTGGATATAATTGTTTATTAATCGAGGTGGGGACCTACCCCGGGTACCCCTTAGGNATTAATTGAGGTACCACCTTGCAGCACGGAACCTTGGATATAATTGTTTATTAATCGAGGTGGGGACCTACCCCGGGTACCCCTTAGGAGGTGGTCATCCCACACCCACACCCACACCCACACCCACACCCAACAACAGAGTGCGTGCACAGCAAAAGGCTGCAATAGCTGCTGACAGCAACAGATGCTTGAAACATCTTGCGCTTTTACATGGTAGCGGAGCTCTGCCTTACCAGGGGCATCTCCAAGCAACAGCAGTAAACAACAGGCAGAGGGCTTGATCCCAGAACGCTGGGGGACTCGCGACAACATTGCATACAACACCCAAGGAACAATATACCAAACAACGAAGGAAGCAACAGCTGAACAACAACAAGTGGACAACAGGCAGAAGCCTTGATCGCAAAACACTGGGGGAGCTTCAACATCACTTCACAAAACAACAATGGCAGCATGACCAACGGCACCACTGGAGGATCAGACAGACGCGTTGGCATGAACACACAGACTCAAACTCAAACCCCCAACATATGATGGCAACTATTCCACATTTGAGGAGTGGAAATACAAATTCACAGCCTACATGGGCCTACACGACCCATTCCACCCCAACATGCTACGACGTACATCAACAACAACACAACGCCTCACAGAAGCAGACTTGAGAGGAGCAGCACAAACACTTGAGGAAGCAGACAGATGGGTACAACTAGACAACAACCTGAAGTACATACTTGTGAACGTGACAACAGGAGCTGCAGCAACAGTATGCAGACAGTATCAACGCGAGATGGGACTTGAAACCTACAGGCAGCTCAACAACAGGCTTGCCATACCACCCGGTACAAGAAGTATAGGGTACCTAACAAAACTGCTCAAGCCAACATTTGACAGCAACAACTTCGAGGAGTCATTCTCCAATTGGGAACTCGAGCTTTCAAGGTATGAGAGAGACAACAACACCACACTACCAAACCAAATCAAAATTGCAGTCCTGATGAATGAAACATCAAGTCCAATGCAGGAACGCCTGCACTTGAATGCAGGAGCAACACCAACATACGTAGAGGTACGTGAAACAATCGTGGAATACTACAGAACCACCACAAAGCAGGCTACACTAGCAACATGGGTCATCCAGCGTTTCAACACATGCCCAAGGAGGACCGGCACCTATGGACATTGGAGCTCTCAACAAAGGATACAAAGGAAAGTACAACAAAGGAAAAGGTAAGAAGTCCAACAAAGGACAAGGAAAGAACAAAGGCAACAAAGGCAAAGGATATGACTACGTGTACAACAAAGGCAAAGGAACGATTGGACGAGGCATGCCATACGAAGGAGCGCCCAACAAAGGAGGATACATAGGCAAAGGAAAAGGCAAGCCAACAGGCAAAAGAAAAGGAGTCCCAACACAACGATTAAAAAATCATAAGGGGTTGACCACGTCAAGACAACCCCCACCACAAGACCCCTAACCCCACCCCCCACACCTAAACCCCTAACCCCCCGCTCACCCCCCACCCCACCCCAAACCCTAAATGGCGCAGCGCTCGTATGTTGCGAGGTCGATAAAAATGAATCAATGTCGCGACATCGATGAATATGAATCAATTTCGCAACGTCGATATAAAGATGAATCAATGTCGCGACGTCGGTAAATATGAATCAATGTCGCGACGTCGATCAATATGAATCAATGTCGCGAAGTCGATAAATATGAATCAACGTCGCGACGTCGATAAAATCAATCAACGTCGCAACGTCGCTATTTTTTTCAATGCCGCGACGTCGATCAATTTTAATGAATGTCGCGGCGTCGATAAAATCAATCAATGCCGCGACGTCGATCAATATGAATCAATGTCGCGGCGTCGATAAAATCAATCAATGCCGCGACGTCGATCAATATGAATCAATGCCGCGACGTCGATCAATATGAATCAATGTCGCGACGTCGATAAAATCAATCAATGCCGCAACGTGGATAAATTTTAATCAATGCCGCGACGTATCTTCGATGCTTGGGTTCTCGTTTAGTTTGGTAAACCGCGTGGGGAGCGAGCTGATTTGAACGGTGGTGTGCGGACGGTGTGGCTGCAAGGGAAAGGAAGGGAAAGGAAGGGGAAGGAAGGGAAAGGAAGGGAAAGGGGAAAGGAAGGGAAAGGAAGGCAAAGGAAGGCAAAGGAAGGAAAAGGAAGGGAAAGGAAGGGAAGGAAGGGAAAGGAAGGGAAAGGAGGTGAAAGGAAGGGAAAGGAAAGGTGAAAGGAAGGGAAAGGAAAGGGAAAGGAAAGGGAAAGGAAGGGAAAGGAACGGAAAGGAAAGTTGAAAGGAAGGGAAAGGAAGAAGGGCTCAGTGGTGATGAGCAAGCTTGGATGCGCTGACGGTTGCGGACGGCGTGGGTGCAAGGGAGTGGGTGGAAATGGGTGGGGAGAACGGCCCGGTGAGGATGAGCGAGCTTGGATGCGCGGACGAATGCGGACGGCGTGGGTGCAAGGGAGTGGATGGAAATGGGTGTGGAGAAGAAGCCGGTGAGCATGAGCGCGCTTGGATGCGCGGACGGCTGTGGACGGCGTGGGCGCAAGGGAATGGATAGAAATGGGTGGGAAGGAGAAGCCGGTGGGGATGAGCGAGCTTGGATGCGCGGACGGTTGCAAGGGAGTGGGTGGAAGTCGGTGGGGAGAAGGGCTGGGTGAGGATGAGCGAGCTTGGATGCGCGGATGGCTGCGGACAGCGTGGTTGCAAGGGAGTGCGTGGAAATTAAATGGGTGGACGAGCCAGCTTGGATGCGCGGACGGCTGTGGACGGCGTGGGTGCACACACGCACACATTGTATCACATACATGTTTATATATATATATATAATATTTATTTAGGTATGGGTCAAAATCTTTTGCCCATGGGACCACAGTTAGTTTGTAATAGTACTCATCATCTAATTAGTGGATATTATTCGGGAACCTAATTTTGATTTGGCAAGTGTCATTTGCAAGTGTCTTGGTACGTGTTTACGAGACGACCGGCCGTGTTGGTTATACCCCCCTGTTTGTTGAAAAGGAAGTGGATATAACTTTTACTAGTTGTTACCTCTATTTGTCTAGCAGAACAATATTGGAAAGACATCCTTGCCAAGTTCTATTTGTCCAAGCAACAGTATGTTGTATACCCACAAGATCCCATGATTATATCCCATAACACATCGCCATAAAGTGCTTGGCTTCACACCACCATAGAATTTTTGGTAGTGAAATCAGTCCATATACCAGAACCAACTGCATGTCCTGAGGAAGCAGCGCACCCGGAGCTGCAGAAAGAAGCAGTGCATCATATCTTCGGGCGGTTGCTGGGCTTGAAAGATGTGCCATGTGGTGAGTGTCTTTTGTAATATTCTACACATGTAATATATATATATACATACATACATACATACATACATACATACATATATGTATATATTATATATATATGTTTATTCATGCATATACTAGACGACAGTGTGGCCCGAAAGAAGAGCAGGAGGGAGTAGATCAAAAGAGGATGGAAACGAATTTGAAGATGATGGATGATGAATGATGATGAATGACGAATGAGGTTGTCGATGCAAAAGAATGTCAAGAAGCTTTTGCACAGAGAAGCTTCTATACACAGACAAGTCTTACACAGAAGCTTTTACACAGAGAAGCGTTTACACACAGAAGTTTTTGCACTCAGACGCGTTTACACAGAAGCTTTTATACACAGAGAAGTCTTTACACAGAGGGGCTTTTACACACAGAGGGGCTTTTACACACAGGAACTTTTACACAGAGGAGTCTTTGCACAGAGCAGCTTTTACACACAGAGGGACTTCCACACACAGAGTTGTTTACACAGAGATGCCTTTACACAGAGAGGCTTTTACACACAGAGGGATTTTTACACACAAATGCTTTTGCGCACCGAAGCTTGTACAGAGAGAGGTCTTTACACACAAAAGCTTTTGCGCACCGAAGCTCTTACAGAGAGAGGCCTTTACACACAGAAGCCTTTACACAGAGATGTCGTTACACAGGGCGCCTTTACACACGGAAGTCTTTACACAGAGGAGCTCTTACACGCAAAAGCTTTCACACGCAGAACCTCTTACACACAGAAGCTTTTAAATATATGCAGATGTTTTTCTTCCCCTGAGAAGTCCCCACCGCGGGGGGGCTTTTGCACACAGACACGTTTACACACAGAAGCTTTTAAACACGGAAGCTTTTGCACAGAAACTCTTACACAGAAAGCTCTTGCACACAGAAGCTTTTACGCACAGCAACTTTTACATAGACGACCTTTTACACACAGAAGCTTTTACACGCAGGAGCTTTTGCACACAGACGCGTTTACTCACAGAAACCTTTACACAGAGAAGTCTTTGAAACAGAGAAGTCTGGGAAGTCTTTACACAGAGGACCCTTTACACAGGAGCTTTTGCACACAGAAGCTTTTACACAGAGGAACTTTTACACACAGAAGCTTTTACACACAGATGCGTTTACACACAGAAGTCTTTACACAGAGGAGCTTTTACACAGAGAACCCTTTATTGCACAGGGAAGGCTTGACAAAGAGGAGCTCTTACACGCAAAAGCCTTTACACGCAGAACCTCTTACACACAGAAGCTTTTACACACAGACGTGTTTACACACAGACGTGTTTACACACAGAAGTGTTGACACAGAGGGACTTACACACACACACACGCTTTTTCACAGAGAAGTCTCTACACAGAGCAGCTTTTACAGACAGAGGGACTTTTACAGACAGAGGGGCTTTTACACACAGAAGCTTTTACACACAGAAGCTTTTGCACAGATTAGCTTTTACACAGAGAAGCTTTTACACACAGAAGTCTTTGCACACGGGGTCTTTTACACACAGAAAAGTCTTTACTCAGAGTATCCTTTACACACACAGAAGCTTTTACACACACAGAAGTGCTTACACAGAGATGTCTTTACACAGGGCAGCTTTTCCACACAGAAGCGTTTACGCAGAGAAGTCTTTACACAGAGGAGCTTTTACACACAGAAGCTTTTACACAGAAGCTTTTACACAAAGAAGTCTTTACACAGAAAGGCTTTTTACACACAGAGAGCCTTTTACACATAGAAGTGCTTACGCTTTACACAAAGGGTCCTTTCACAGAGGGACTTTTACACACAGAGGGGCTTTTACACACAGACACTTTTTACACTTTTACAAAGAGAAGTCCTTACACAGAGCAGCTTTTACACAAAAGCTTTTTACACAGAGAAGCTTTTACACAAAGAGACCGTGCCACAGAATGCCTTTGTGACGTTGCAAAATCGCAATGGTACCTCGGTTTTGGCCGTTTGACCTTCATTTCGTGCGACAGGGTTGCATCTGAGATTTCAAAATCACAATTTTACCTCAATTTTTAACGCTCGCCCCTCATTTCGTGCAAAAGGGTTGCATCTGACATGTCAAAATTGCAATCTTACACCAGTTTTTGACGTTCGACCCTCATTTCGTGCTAAAGGGCGACGCCTAGCCACCAAAGCATTTCACCACACGTTCCTCCGCCCGACAGGCGCGATTGCCGAGAGGGTCGCGCAGGACTGATAAAAATCGCATTTCACCACGCGTTTGTGCGTCCGACACGCACGATCTCCGTTACCACACGTTTGTGCGTCGGACGCGCACGAAGTGCGGAGAGGGTTGCGCGCGACCAAGACAAATTCGCATTTCACCACACGTTTGTGCGTCCGACACGCACGAAGTGCGGAGAGGGTTGCGTTTCGCAAACCGGCTTTCGGCTGCCCCTGCCACATTAAAAGAAAATTTAGAAGAACTTGAGAAGTAGGAGCTTTTTGTAGGAGTTCAACTCCTGTGTAACAACTCCTGAATTTAACTCCTGTGTAACAACTCCTGTATTTTGACTCCTGTGTAATGACTCCTGTATTTAACTCCAGTGTAAAAGCTCCTTTGCAACAACTCCTGCATTTAACTCCTGTGCAATGACTCCTGCTTTTAACTCCTGTGTGATGACATTGATATAAGTTGACGTAGATGATATATATGATGTAAGTGATGTAGATGATTTAGATGAAGCTACTGGTTGAATTTTTATGTAGATGATATAGATGATAATGTGATGTGGATGAAGTTGATGAAGTTGACGTAGAGAATGTGATCTAGATGAAGTTGACGATTGAATTTGATGTAGATGATGTAGATGACGATGTGATGTAGATGGTGTAGGTAATGTAAAGGAAATAGGAGATGTTGTGTAGATGAAGTGAAAAGAATGAAGTGACAAGATGAACTTGGCAGCCGTTCTTTGGGAAAAACCCTTCGCAGGAGCTTCGGGAATAATATACCTCAGGCACCAAAACCTGCAGAATTCCACGCGTGCAAAAAAATAATCTTCTGGTGTTTCCACATGCGGAGGAAAACCTTGGGGTTTGGTTTCAAAACCCTTATTTAACCCGTACTGAACCCGTACTTTGCCCGTGCTGGCCCTTACTTTCAGAATGGGTTGAACACACCCAGGGTTTTGCAGAAAAGTTTGCACTATTTTTTGCACGTTTTTTGAAACTCAGGGTACATGCATATATTGTGGATAAAATGAACACAGAAACCTATAGGAGAGTTTGGCTGCTGTGAATCATGGATGGCAGAGCGAACCCACTGATGGACCGACAAGTGGTTGGAGGCAGCGCAGTGAAGTTGTAAGTTGTAGATGTATTTCTGGTTGTAGCTTTAGATGTAGTTGTTGTAGTTGTAAGGTGGTTGTAGTTGTTGTAGTTGTAGTTGTTGTTGTAGTGCAGTGCAGTGTACTGTTGTTGTAGTGGTTATCGTGGTTGTCGTTGTAGCTGTTGTAGCTGTAGTTGTCATGTAGTTGAAGTTGTAGTTGTAGTTGTTGTAGTTGTAGTTGTTGTAGTTGTAGTTGTAGTAGTTGTAGTTGTAGTGGTTGTGGTGGTCGTAGTTGTAGTCGTAGAAGTAGTGGTAGTTGTAGTTGTAATGCAGTGCAGTGTAGTGTAGTTGTAGTGGTTATTGTGGTTGTAATTGTCGTACTTGTAGCTGTAGTTGTTGTAGGTGTTGTAGTTGTAGTTGTAGCTGTTGTAATTGTAGTGGTTGTTGTGGTTGTGGTTGTAGTTGTAGTGGCAGTTGTAGTGGTAATGTAATGGTAATGTAGTTGTAGTGGTAGTTGTAGTGGTAGTTGTAGTGGTAATGTAGTTGTAGTTGTAGTTGTGGTTGTAATTGTACTTGTGCTTGTACTTGTAGTTGCGGTGTAGTCACATCCAAACTTCAAAAATCGACCCAGTTTTTAACACTCTTGACATGGAAATGTGCTTCGCGCCTCAACGGTGTGCACTTTTTCGACATCGAATCGTCATCGAATCGTCAAAAAGTGGTCCGAATCCCTCAGTCTTTTACGAATTTCACTTCCAAATGTGCTTCGCGCCACAACGCCGGGCACTTTTTCGACATCTCAACTTCCAAAAGTGGTCCGAGGCTGACAGTTTTTAACACTTTTCACTTCCAAATGTGCTTCGCGCCACAGCGCCGTGCACTTTTGCGACATCTCAACTTCCAAAAGTTGTCCGAACATGGNACAGTTTTTAACACTTTTCACTTCCAAATGTGCTTCGCGCCACAGCGCCGTGCACTTTTGCGACATCTCAACTTCCAAAAGTTGTCCGAACATGGTGTGTTTTGACACTTTTTACTTCAAAATGTGCTTCTCGCCACAACGGCGTGCACTTTTTCCACATCGCAACTTCCAAAAGTGCTCCGAGCATGGTGTGTTTTGACACTTTTGACTTCCAAATGCGCTTCGCGCCACACAACGCCGTGCACTTTTTCCACATCGCAACTTCCAAAAGTGGTCCGAGCCCGACAGTCTTTAACACTTTTTACTTCCAAACGTGCTTCGCGCCACAACGGCGTGCAATTTTTCATCGCTCATCTGCCCAAATGTCTCCGCACCCGCCGCTTTAGCGAGCCTACTTTTCGACCCTCCTGAGCCACAAAACATTGGAAAAACACAGTGTTTCGCGACTTTCCTACCTTTTCNCTCATCTTCTGACTTTCTCCATCTTCTGACTTCCTTCCTGGCTGTGCTTTTCTATCTGTCCATATTGTCGGAAGGTTTAGCTTCTAAACTTCCTTCGATGACTTGTCTCGGTCTTCTTATGTAGTTTGTCTGTTTACTTATCGATTTATTTAATCTAAATCTAAATCGAATCTAGTCAGTTAGTTGGCTAGCTACCTATCTCTAAACATGTGCACATTCCCTGCAACCCAGGTGCCAACCTGATTTTGAAGGTCTTGGCTCAAAGCATCCATTTTCCGACTGGGCGGTGGTTTGATGTGGTTCCTTTGTTCTGAAACGCATTCCAAAGAACATCTATAAAGCATCGCTTTGGTAGTCGGTTTTTTCCAACGATTTCCCCACTCCTCAGCCAAATATTCCCGCCAAGTTGCTCTAAGGGCTATGATCCGAGACTACTTGGAAGATCCTGATCCTGCAAACTTCTTCAATGCTCGTTTGCAAGTGCAATAGTTTCGTGGGCATTAGAGCCGGATATGCAGATTGCAAGAGCATCATCATGCATTTCTTTCATGCATTTTTTCAGTGCTGAGATTGATTTCACTTGAGATGTCGGGATACAAAAACTACCAAATCAATCTGGTGGTTAGGAAATTAACTAAGTTTTGACCTCATTTGGTGTTTGGGAACCCCGATGAGTGCTGCAATCTGCAATCCTTGTAGCCGCCACCGCGGAAAGTCAGAAACCTAAGCGATGCGCACGGCATCTCAGGCTCAAGTTAAGTGTGACTATCCTTTTCGATAAAAGCATGATTCTCAATCAACCATGTGGATAGAACCAACACTCCTGCCTTAATTGGGCATGTCTAATCCAAACACGTATTTCAGAGAAAAACCTTGTATCATCTTCTTAAATCTTGACTTGGGTCCCTCAGTTTCACCAGTGGCATTGTTGTCACCGCGGCATGAGCCGCAAAAATAGAATTATCTAAGAACAATACAATGAACTTTTTGCCGTTGTGTCCCAAGAACGAGGGTCAGGTTGATCAGACTGGCCGTTTGGGAGACGCAAGAGATTTCAGACTCATCTTTGACCGCCTGGGTAGCTTGGCTCAATGCTCAATAGTTGGGTATTGGGTATACTCTGACCACTTGATCAGGCTTCGGGGGAACCGGCGTGACAGCCAAATGGATGCAAGTGGCTACTGAACAACCACCTTACAATTGGATATTGAATGATATTGTGATATTGTGATACAGTNGCTACTGAACAACCACCTTACAATTGGATATTGAATGATATTGTGATATTGTGATACAGTATTTCATGGGAGATACCCTAGTTGCTCACCATGGATCCTATCTACTTGATTTGAAAGAAACTATCTCAGTAAACTCGTTTTTGTCGGAGTCATCCCAGTGCAGCCCAGGAATCTCAACAACTCCGTCTTCATGACTGCTGAGATCCCAGATCCCACCGAACCTCTCGCTCCATCCTGCTATTCTTCATGTGAACGGCACGTGTGAACGGCACGTGTGAACCATGTGTCTTCCATGCCTCGAACGAGAGGTTGACATCGGAGCGACAGTACCTGAGCTCAGCCAGTTGCTTCAGGATGTTTCATGTTCTTTCGGCATGTGTTCCAGATATATTGCAATGTAGCCTGTTTGAAGTGATCAACACAAAGGGCTCATATTGTTTGCACATACTCGCTCTATTTTTGGGATCAATCCCTTCCCCCTAACACTAACCCCCCCCTAATACTAAACACCTCGGGTAGTTTTTAGTATTAGGGGGGTATTTAGTATTAGGGGACCCTAATATTAAATTAAAGACCTTAATATTAAAAACGTTTTTTTCGATTTCAAAATCAATTAAATTCCTATTTTTAAAACGCAATTAATACGTTGCAAAAAATTGGATTTCGAAGCGGACCCTAACATTAAACTAAAAACCTTAAATATTAAAAACTATTTCTTTCGATTTCAAAATCAATTAAATTCCAATTTAAATAAAACGCAATTAATACGTTGCAAAATAATGGATTTCGAAGCGGACCCTAACATTAAATTAAAAACCTTAAATATTAAAAACTATTTCTTTCGATTTCAAAATCAATTAAATTCCAATTTAAATAAAACGCAATTAATACATTGCAAAATAATGGATTTCGAAGCGGACCCTAATACTAAATTTCGGACCTTAATATTAAAAACTATTTTTTTCGATTTCAAAATCAATTAAATTCCAATTTAAAACGCGGTTAATACGTTGCAAAAAATTGGATTTCGAAGCGGACCCTAATATTAAATTAAAGACCTTAATATTAAAAACTAGTTTCTTCGATTTCAAAATCAATTAAATTCCAATTTAAATAAAACGCAATTAATACGTTGCAAAAAATTGGATTTCGAAGCGGACCCTAATATTAAATTAAAACCTTAATATTAAAAACTAGTTTTTTCGATTTCAAAATCAATTAAATTTTTATTTTTAAAACGCAATTAATATGTTGCAAAAAATTGGATTTAGAAGTGGACCCTAATACTAAACACCCCGGGGTTGACTAGTTTTTATTATTAGGGGGTGAAACCCACAAATGGTAGTTTTATTTTTAAATTGTTTTCTAAAGGGGATCAATTAAAAGTCAAATTGGCCAACCACAAATTTTCCAAAATTGGAGATGGACCCTAGTTTTTTATATAATATTAGGGGGGGGGGGTTTAGTGTTAGGGGGAAGGGATTACACCCAGAAATTGCGGGTGACTCAGCAATGTTTTGCTAGGTGGGCATCCCCAAGGGCTGTTCTTGCCATCAGTGCGCTTACAACTGTGGGGTTACATTTGGTCAATTCCCTTTTGGGAGATGATTGTTTTGTCGGGATTTAGATGCTGCTAATTAGTCCCTGCCAGCTCATGGTCGTATTGGNCTGTGGGGTTACATTTGGTCAATTCCCTTTTGGGAGATGATTGTTTTGTCGGGATTTAGATGCTGCTAATTAGTCCCTGCCAGCTCATGGTCGTATTGGGCTATAGCATTTGGGGGAATGGGGATTATGATGGTTCTGTCTGCAAAGAAATTTGTCTGTTGTGGTGAACATGTTTTTTGGTGGCTGGCAGGCCTGCAACTGGTGGCACACAAAGGATCAACATGCAAGCATTCAAAGGCATCACCTGTTGATTATTNGTTGTGGTGAACATGTTTTTTGGTGGCTGGCAGGCCTGCAACTGGTGGCACACAAAGGATCAACATGCAAGCATTCAAAGGCATCACCTGTTGATTATTGATCAGATTCAACTAGCTGCAAACCTCATCAATGAAGAGCCCAAAGCCAAAAACATCCAAAAAGCATCAGCTCAATCTTGATATATGAACATTCAGAGATCAGCGATTTTGCCAAAATGTATCAGAATGTCATTCAAAGCCTTGCCACCGCAAAACACCAGAAACGCTTTCCGCATCTTTCCGCTATAAACGTTTTCGGTCGTCCTTGTCAAAAGTCTTGGGACATCCATTGAAGGGAAATTGAAGCCCAAAACCTCCATATTTGGGGCTCAAAACCATGACTTCAAACTTATTTGTCCCAAGAAAACCAAACCATTGAAATTCACTTGAATCATCATTTTGGTTGGCAAAATCCCCCGTTTTGTGTGTGTGTGTGTACATATTGATGTTTCAACCAAGAAAATGAATCCTGGAAGCTGCTCAGGCTCCTATTGTCATTCGAATCATGCGCCTCGCGTCCTGGATCGTCATTTCCGCAAGCGTACCCGCGACAAGATCACTGCAAGCCTACAGAATTTATCAAGGTTGCTATATAGTGGATCTGGAACCCTGGCCCTGTGAGAGCTCAGTCGGTCGGTTAGTTGGTTGGTTGGCTGGTGGATGGTAAAAAACACGGCAATGTTCCAATCCAATAATCTATGAGGCTGTTTTTTCATGTTTTGATACTGCAGCTGCCTTTTTTTTCAGCTTCAAAGTTGCGGACCTTGGTGAGGCCTGAGGTGGTCTGACCCTCTGCGAACTGGCAAGAGTTATCATCATGATAATGATTGTAGTAATATATTTGGTTGGTGGTTTCGAATGAGCCACGACGGCCCAATCCTACCAGCAGGGTGTGGCGGATCTTGCTGAGCGTGGGCGGGTAGGGCCAACCGGTTTGTTCACAGGTGTAGGATCTCTTGCCATGGAGTTTCCAGTTCAATTTGGTCACTGCGAAGTTGGATCGAGGTTGAGTATCATCTCAAAGCTGCAGGTATTTGATCCCTCTCATGATTTACATCTCATGGAAACATTGTCAAGTCCCATGCAGTTTCATTTTCGAGGGCTGTTGGATGGTACTGGAGATTCATTTTCTTTGATGAATGTGAAGTTTGCCAAGCAATATCCGGTTCCTCTGCTGGTTGCTGATGAAAGTTCCAGGGTACTCTGCCATGTGTCTCCTTCATGGTCATCTTTGCACAGCACCATTGACTTGTGCTGTGGCTATGGTGGCTTGAGTCAGGGGTCAGCCGCTTGTGGGTTCTCACCGACGATTGCGGTCGATTTCAATGATCGGTTTGCACAGTTGTACCGAAAGCAGAACAATGTTGATGTGGTGGTAGGTGATGTGACTTCCCTTGACACCTTGTTTCAAATTTGGGATTCCTCTCATGGTGCGAGTGTTCTCAGTGCAGGGTTTGCATGTCAGCCTTTCAGTTGGCTAGGAGATCAGAAAGGGCATCTAGATGTCCGAGCCACTTGCTTGAAAGGGGTTTTGTCCATTGCTTACTACTTGAGGGTATGTGCAATTGTTCTCGAGTGCGTAAAGCCTGCTGCAGGAAACACCTTTGTCCAAGCAGAAATCAATAAGTTTCTGGATGCCACAGGGTTTGTTTGTAGTCAGGTAGAACTAGAGCTTGCAGACGTGTGGGTGTCACGAAGGCCACGTGCTTGGTGGTTGATCACAAGCCCGTCCATTGGACGTGTACCGCTGCAACCTTGGCCGAAGCTCAGTGTTGTCACGAAGGTATCTCAGGTCATTCCGCAGTTGTGCAGATGGAGCGAAAGTGATGAAGCCAAGCTTTCTTTGACTCCCCTGGAATTTGCTGCCTTTGGGGCTGAATCTGATGGACATCACAAGTATCTACTCAATTTGAATGGAAAAGCACCATGTGCCTTGCACAGTTGGGGATCACAGGTTTTACCATGTGAATGTGGATGCAGGGATCATGGATTGTCCCCACAACGTCTTGCATCTAAAGGGTTGTTTGGCCTTTTGACATGTTCAGCCCCGGACGCTGCAGGTGAATGTGCCTTGCAACAGATGCACCCGAATGAAGTAGCTGCTCTGAACGGATTTGATCCAATCGTGGATTTCGGTGAAAATGTTCGTCTCACTCTTGCAGCCGCAGGGCAGTTTGCCAGCCCTCTCCAAGCGACATGGGTGTTTGGTGCATTGGCACAAAGATTGGATGAGATGCGTAATGGCAAGGTAGAATTTTTTCTCAATCTGCCCATTTGCAAGCCTACATGTCATGGATGCTCATGCGTAGTCGACAGGTGTGGACGGTTGAAACTGAAAATCTCATGGATCTCAAGTTTTCATCTTTGGTGAAATTTTGGCAGCAGGTGCCTCACATGTCGGTTCATGAGGTTGTTTTTCCAGGAAAATGGCCAGATCTCACAGGTGAATACTTGTGCTTTGCCCAAATTCTTGACCATATCATCCGTCAAGTGCAGACGTTGGCACCCACAGTTCTCACCGTGTCTGATGAAGCGAGTGTCGGCATGGAGGATGTTGAGCTGGATGATTTGTATCCTGACCCAACACCCGTACCCGTTGATGTGTCGCCAGAAATCTCCTTGCCATTGTCCAGCGATCATGAATGTGTGGTGGTGTTTCAACATGAACTTGCACATCCCTTGCGCCTGTCTGTTCAGGAAGGGGTCACGTTGTACGATTTGATTCAGGCCCAGTCCAAATTGGTTGGGGACTTGCAATTTGTCTCTTGCTGTGATCAAGTGGGAAACGAACTGACACTGTCCCATGTTTTGGCTGCAGGGCAGGTTGTCTGCATCCAGTGCGAAAATCGCATGCCTGAAGTTCCTGCTGTTCATCCCAATGTAGGACATGATGCTGCATTTGGAGAGTGTGATTGGTTTGAAATGCCTTTCGCGCGTGAGATTTCGCCAACAGCCGACTGGACGCAACCAATCCAAGTCCCCATGTCTTCTCGCCCATCCAGTGTAGATGTTGGTCAGTGTTTTGTCCCAGCAACTTCCGACATGCTGAATCAATCATGGATTTCTGCTGCGCCACTGTTGGCTTTGCAAGGTGAGCAGTTCCTCAGTTTAGCTGTCCCATCCGTTTCGGAAGAAAAACAGCTGTGGTCTTTGCGCCACCAGTTTTTGCAGTCTGCAGATCGAGCCGTGCTGCTCGACAAACAGGGGTGTATTTGGACTGATGATGAATTTCGATTTCATTTAACCAATCTGGTGACATGTTTCCACGATCAACAGGTGAGAGCGGCTTCAGGTGTTCGTGAATGCACGATTCTGGATCCCTTGCTGATTACAGGTTGGCTTCACTATGGAGGACCAATTGAACAGTGGGGCCTTGCCCATCCAGAAATCAAGGCTCAGGGGAACCATCTCATCACAGTTTGCATGAGTGATCGGCACTGGGTTGCTGTGTCTATGGTGCCGATGCATGATGTTCTCACAGTCTCGACTTGGGATGCCCAGCAAAATTGTCATGATGGCCTGAATCAATTGCTCGAACGAGTTGGAAACTCCTTGGGTTTTCGAGAAGTCAGGTTTGTCCGTATGCACCGAATGTTCTTCACAACTGAGTGTTGTGGAGCTGCTGCCTTGAGCTTTCTCCACCATGCATTGCTTCATGTCATGCTGCCCACATCGGCCGATGAAGTCCAATACGTCCATGACAAATTCCGCAAGATTTATGTCGAAGCAGTTTTGACCTGCCAGATTGCCTCACGCCCGTGGGTCTGGGGAAAGGGTGATCGTGTCACACCTGCTGAATGGCTTGATGCTGGTTTGCAACAGCCTCCATCTAGCAACGTGAGAAATGCACTTGGCTTCGGATTCCGAGGTAGTTTGGGTCATGTCTGCATTGATCAGGATCTTCGTTTGGACCTCATTCAGGAGCACGGTCAAGCCTGGGGTGATGACGAGGTTAGGTACCATCTTGCTGATTTCATAGGCAGTGAATGGAATGTGTCACGTGCTGAGGGATCTGTTCATCCTGGCTTCATTTTGCTTGAGCCGCTGATTCTGGACACTTGGGATACAGTGGGGCGAACGATGCTCGAGACTTGGTGCCGCATGAACATGAATATCCGTGAAGAAGGTACGCACATTGTCACTGCTTTTCTGGTTGATGCACACTGGTTGCCAGTTTGGATGGTTCCTCATGGAGAACGCCTGGTTGTCCATATGCCACAGGATCGAGAGGGGCATGTCTTTCAAAGGGTCTTTGATGCCTTGGCCGGTCACTTGAACTTCGCAGAGGTTGTGCTGCATTTCTTTCCTGAGAGACTCCAGAATCATACTTTGTGTGGTCCCGCAGCGATGTGTTTCCTGGAACATGTGATCATTGGCACTGATTTGCCCTCCACACTCAAGGAACTGGAAGATCGTCACACATTCTTTCGATCGGGTTTTGTTGCGGCACTCTACAATCATGCGTGTTGTATCTGCCCGGTAGCTTGGGGCTTTGGTCCCTCACCTGCATTGGTGAAGTCATTGTCAGATGAACTTTCCAAAAGAGGTGTGCCTGATGCAGTCCTGGAACAAAGAGCCCACCAAGCAATCAGAGCGATTGGGGGCGATGCCATTCAAACTGCACTTGCCAGTAAAAATGCCTGGAGAAGCCTGAAGACACTCGGAAATCAAGTGAAATTTCAGTTCATTCTGCCGGAAGAACTGTCAGCTTTGATCGCAGCAAACAAGGGTGCCCCGGTGGGGAAACGGCAGAAAGCTTCCAATCCCAAACCAGTTATGCCTCAACCGGTAGATCTTGACCCCACCAAACTTGTGCTGCTTGAGGGTACGTTCAGGTTCCAAGGTAAGCCAGTTTCTCAGATTGCACCTCAACAGCTGGGCCCTTTGGCCACAGGGGTAGCCCTCATGTCAGCTGAGGAGGCGGAGCCTTTCTTGAGGTCAGGTCAGAAGGTGTCAAGTGAGCCGTTGGCGATCTGTGTGTTGCAGTCGCATGGAGATGTCTTGCAGACAGCACTACCGTCAGTGCCGGTGACGGTGCCTTGCACATGCTTGCTCAATCAGGAGCCATTGCTTGTTGAAGTGGTGTTGGTTCAGTTAGGTGAAGGTCATGTTGAGAAGTTTGTCGCCAACACTGCCATTTCCCTTGACAATTTGGAGGTGGCTACCATCAAGGTGATGGTCTACAGAGACGAATTTCCAGGTGAGTGGTCTGACTTTTGCTCATCGCCGATCCGGCATTTGGTGAATGTGTTCCCCCTGCTCAAGCGCTGTCAAAACACAGGATGCCAGTGTGAATGCTGGCACAATCCAGACCAGCTGCCTGTGCAGGATCCTATATTGGACGTTTGGAGGAGGCAGCATTTGACCTCCGGCTTCAAACCGGTGCAAGCATCGAAATGTGATATCTTCTCTGTTTGTATCAGAGTTCCGATGTGCTTGGTGCTTTTGCTTTTGCAGAGTAGTGGTGCCTCAGGAGCATACACAGAACCACGTACCCCAGACGGGAAAACAGTGCTTGATCAGTTTGCAGTGGTTTGGACCCCGAAATTGTCTGCCCGTGAACTTGCGCATGTCAAGCAAACAAACCCCTCCATCATTGGGGTCGCCAGGCTCGGAGACCGCCGTGGGGTTCGAGTTCCAGTTGACCAAGCCCAACGAATGCATGAAATGCTAAGACCAGATGCAACCTTTTTGCCAAGCGGTCCACGTATCCAGTATGCAGCTGGCCCTTTTCCGTGGGGCTCTGACAGAGCTGCGATTTGCAAGGCTATGCGTCAAGTGGGGTGGCAAGTCAAAGCCCTTCAACCCTTGCAGCCTGTCCCAGGAAAAGGGACCATGTGGGCCTTGCAATCTGTCGACGGGCCCCCTGAAACTGTGATTTCAATGTCTCATGGTGAGGTTCTGGTATCCAAGCACAAGCAACAAGCCCTGCCCAAGGATTTGCCGACCATGCCTGTGGCAACAGCCAAAACCTTGTCCTTGTGTGGGACTTCGAAGCATGACCCAGACCCTTGGGTGGCCCAAGATCCCTGAAAGCACTACGACAAAAAGATTCATGTGCAGACTCCAGCCTCTGAAGGCGTGAAGCAGATGGAACAAAGGATTGAGTCAGCGGTGCTGGCGAAGCTTCAGGTTGGTGCCCCCATGGAGCAGGACGACACACCAGATCGTCTGGCTGCCCTTGAAGGGCAATTTCATGCTTTGGCGTCCAAACAGCAGTCCCTTGATGTCAAGTTTGGTGAATTTTCCGCCCATCACACCAAACAGCTTTCATCCATGCAAGGTCAGTTGGAGCAACAGAATCAATCGCTTCATGGACATTTGCAGAGCCATTCGCAAAGCATGCAGGCCATGTTCGAACAGCAGATGACCCAGATCAGAAATCTGTTGTCGAAGCGACCACGTGAAGATACAATGGAATGAAAACTCGGGAGGGGGTTCAGAGCCTTTTGCTCATGGTTTGTCGGGCGCCCATGCCTTTGGATTTTGCTTGGGTTTCTGCCCCTGATCCCAGTTGCAACGTTGGTTTTCCTTGCGGGTGTCCTCTCGGCTGTGTGCCAAATCACCATTTCCGCCAGGCAAAGAACACTTGCTTTGCTGATTTTTTGTCTTTTTCGAATTGGGGAGGCAGCAAACCCTGGGCCCTCTGCCCATTTTGCTGATGTTCATTTCACACTGGGTGCTTTCAACCCATCGGGTCTTCGCAACAAGGAGCATCATATCAACACGCATTTAGCGCATGGTGACTTGTGGGCGATTTCTGAGACGCATTTCTTTGGGCGTGATGTGCAGAAGTTTCGAGCTGCCCTGAAACGGACCAGGTCTGTTTTTCAATACTGTATCAGTGACTCTTCGTCACTCAGTAAGGGTTCTGCTTGCAGATCCCGCTGTTTTTGTGGCCCTGGTGAAGCTTGCGCAACGTACGCGTGTGGCATGCTGCCTGCGTGGCTGGTTTGTGCTTTGCACTTACATTTTGTGTGGCGGTGCTCCTTTGTCAGATTATATGTCAGTGACTTGCGCCGCGCGTGATTCCCTGATGTTTTGGTTTGAGATGTTGCCATGGCGTGACTTGTGCTGCAAACACTCAAACAAAAACTGTTGCTAAACGATGTCCTAACACTTGTTGGTTTGTAAATATGTGAAACTTGAAATCAGGTTTCCGAACTATACCAACATTTTCACTTTCTGATGTCTCATAATTTTGAGATTGAAAATTTTTCAGAAGATCCATTTTTGCACTGTGAAGCCAACACCTTTGAATTTATTTGATGGCATCACTTAATTTTTGAATGGGCAACATTTTGGACTCAAGTGATCCCACAAATTCCAAAGGTGNACACCTTTGAATTTATTTGATGGCATCACTTAATTTTTGAATGGGCAACATTTTGGACTCAAGTGATCCCACAAATTCCAAAGGTGAATTTTTCGTTCACCCACCAACAACCCTCCCTTCTGGGGGGGTGACAACTAGCCAACTTGAAAAATGGGTTGGACAAACTTTTTGGATGCCAAACTGGCAACTACCAAAAACTTTCATTCCACGTGACTTGAGTGGANGGGGTGACAACTAGCCAACTTGAAAAATGGGTTGGACAAACTTTTTGGATGCCAAACTGGCAACTACCAAAAACTTTCATTCCACGTGACTTGAGTGGAAGTGAGAAACCTTGAGCACTGAGAAATTGGTGCTCCTCTTGACGTTCACCCCCGACGCCAAATAAGTCAACAAGGCCAAAAAGGAAATATTAATACATGCTGCGAAGCTGTCCACAGTGCACTGCTGAGTTTGTGGCGTTTTGATTTTTGATTTTTGTTTTAAGAATTAATTTGAAAGAGGCGTTTCGCTTTCGAACTGAAAGTGATCCAGATGCGTAGGTGGCACACGCGCAGGGTTGTAAAACNTTTGATTTTTGTTTTAAGAATTAATTTGAAAGAGGCGTTTCGCTTTCGAACTGAAAGTGATCCAGATGCGTAGGTGGCACACGCGCAGGGTTGTAAAACAACCCAGTCTTTTGTCCCAGTCTTCTTGGAAGGGAGTGATGACCCTCTCGAAGCACCCGACACGTGTCTTGCCAGTACCATTGCCTGATGTAGTGAGCCAATCTGGTAGGGTTCTGTGCACCACCACTTTGTTGCATGATGCTTGGGTCTCAGGAGCAGTGGTCTATGGTGAGCCAAATGGGCACAACTATCCCAACTTTGAAGCTTCCAATGAGATGCTCTTGAATGCGGCTGCTTCTCATGTATGTCACCTTTGTCATGGTCTGCGTTTTGTTGCAGGAGATTGGAACGTCACTGAAGGGTCGTTGCCTGTTTTTACGTTGCTTGAACAAGCTGGATTCCAGGAAGTTCAGAACCTGGCATTTGCAAGGTGGGGTCATGTTGTGAAGCCGACATGCAAGCAGGTTACCCGAAAAGACTTTCTCTATGTCTCGCCAGAGCTTGCAGCACTCTTGACAAAGGTAGATGTGATTGCTGATGTTTGGGCCGACCATGCCATTGTTCAGGCGCAGTTTCGATCTCCTATGTCCGTGACACCCAATTGGGTCTGGCCAGTGCCTCATGCCTTTCCATGGCCGGGTGCATTGCAGGTGCCTGTGTCGTGGGACATTTGTTCAGATCCCACAGTTGAGTATGCGGGGTTGTGGCATGCAGTTGAAGTCGCTGCTGAGCAGCAGTTGCCGTTTACGGTTCCTAAAGCTTCCAAGGGGAGAGGACAGCCTGTCCGGCCGTATCAACAAAAGGTCAGCCAGTTTGCTCCAGTGAAGAGTGCTCGGGCGGGGGATTTCCAGCCACAATTTTTGGGGGTGTCCACCAAGCATGCACAATGGGTGAGACAGACACGACGGCTTCAGACTCTTGCTCGTTTGCCTGCACAGGGTAGTTGCATTCATCGTGTTGAGCTGTGGGGGTCCATATGTAGAGCCCGTGGATTCCTGCCTGATTTTGCCACTTGGTGGGCCCAGTGCACCTTTCGCACTGCCAATGCACCGGAGCACATATCGTGGTGCCCTCCGGATCCAGTTCAGGCCGAGGCACTCTTTTCATCGATGTCTATGGCTGTCAGGGACCTTGAAAGCAACTTGATGAAACAGTCCCGCCAGTATGCACGTTTTCGAAGATCCCAAAATCCCAGTTTGGTGTTCCAAGACCTCAAGGCCACTCAGGTACCAGGGGTTGACGTTTTGCTGCAACCTATCCGGGCCAATGTGGTCGAGGTTGATCTTGATGATCAGTGTTTGGTGTTGGATGAGTCTGTTCCATTGGATGATCAGGCCCCTGTCTTTGTTCAAGGGAAAGAGGTTCATGTGATTCATCATGAAGGTGATTGTCTTTGGGTTGACGATGCAAGTTCAGTTCAGGTTGGTCAAGGTGTGACACAAACCCGTCAGGTCGGATTGTCTCCCGATCTGGCGGCTGCCTTTCTTCAGGTTTGGAAAGACAAGTGGATGAGACACGCCGATGTCCCAGCAGAGCGTTGGGATCAAATTTTGCAGTTTGCCAGGTCTCACATGCCATTGGGTAGGTTCTCTTGGCCTTCCCTGACACCAGATTCTTTCAGTGACATTGTGCGCCACAAGCCGTCCAAATCCACAGGTGGCATGGATGGAGTCTCTTTGAGTGACTTGCGACAGATGCCTGCTCAAGTGAGTGAAGGGTTTTGCCACATGTATCGGGGCGCCGAGCAGACAGGAAAGTGGCCTCAACAATTGCTTGATGGGAAGGTCATTTGCCTAGCAAAGTCTCCTCACCCTGAATCACCGTTGGATTTTAGGCCTATAACAGTTTTCAGTCTTCTTTATCGTGTCTGGAGTTCACATCACGCAAGGGCTGCCCTGCGTGCATTGGATGACTGCCTCCCAGAATCCCTGTATGGGAGCAGACCAGGAAGATATGCTGCACAGGTATGGTCAAAGGCCTTGTGGATCATCGAGCAGGCGTACGTCTCAGACACAGAGGTCAGCGGTCTTGTGGCCGACTTGCAGAAGGCATTCAACTTTTTGCCGCGCAGGGTTGTGATCGAAGTGGCTGCTCAGGTGGGAATACCCACACATGTGCTGCTTGCATGGACAGGCGCACTCACCCAGATGACCCGACGGTTTGTCATTCGAGGTTCCCTGTCAGATCCTTTGCATAGTGTGACCGGATTTCCAGAGGGCTGCGCATTGAGTTGTGTCGCCATGGTCATCATTGATTTCGCGTATCATCGATGGATGGAGGTGTACTTTCCTCTGGCTGCTCCTTTGTCGTTTGTGGACGATTGGCAGATTGTCACATGCCAAGCTGCGTTTGTTGCTGGGGCTAAAGCCAGTCTGGATAAGTTTTTGCAAGCGGTGGATTTGCAGCTTGACTCCAAGAAGACATACACTTGGTCAGTGTCCACAGGGGGGCGACAGCATTTGCGGGCAGCTGGCCATTCAGTCGCAGTTTCTGGCAAGAATTTAGGTGCGCATGTCCAGTTGACGCGCCAGCATACGAACGCCACTCAGGTGACCCGTATTGCTTCTTTGAACACAACTTGGCCTAAGTTACGCCTGTCAGCTTGTGCGTATCCAACAAAAGTGAGAGCACTTCGGGTCGCAGCCTGGCCCAAGGGTCTTCACGCCATAGCTGCTACCACTATTTCGGAGAGTTTGTTCCATTCTCTGAGAACAGGAGCTATGAAGGGACTGCATGCTGATGGAGCTGGATGCAATGCGTTTGTGCACCTGGGCCTGGTGGAGGATACGATCACTGATCCACACTTTTGGGCGATTTGTAACACCATCAGATTTGTCCGAGATTGCGGCCTGCAGCTTGATGTTGAGTCTACGCTTGCCAAGTTGACACATGGAGCGCTTCAAATCCCATCCAATAGCATTACCAACACTCTTTTGGTGCGACTGCAAAAGTTGGGATGGCATATCACTCCTTCTGGTACCATTCAAGATGTCTGTGGAGAATTCTCGTTGTTTCAGTCTTCCATGTCTGAACTTTTGGTGCGAGCTCAATGGTCTTGGCAGAAGTACGTAGCCCAACAGGTTGTGCATCGCCCTGGCTTTCAGGGATTGGAACATGCAGATGTGGCCGCCACTCGTGCCTGGTTGCGCACTTTGTCCTTGTCAGACCGTCTCCTCATGCATAAGGTTCTTAATGGTACCCACATCACTGAGGACTGCATCAGCCACTGTCATGGTGGGACCAACCAGTGTCCGTTTTGCCAGTCGGTGGATAGCCGCTTCCATCGATTTTGGGTTTGTGACTTTTTTGGCCATTGTAGAGCTGATGTGCCTTCTGATGTGTTAGCGCTGATTGCAACCGTGCCTGAATTTGCATCTTGCTATGGGTGGAGTTTGCGCCCTTCCACCTTTCAGCAGTGGTATGCATGTCTTTCCGCTCTGCCTGAGCCTGATGAGATTCCTTCCTTTGAATGGTTTGAGGAGTGTCACCTTTTCACAGATGGGAGTTGCTTGAATCAAGCTTGGCCGGATGCACGTGTGGCCTCGTGGGCCGTGGTGTGGGCTTCGCGGAGGTCAGATGACTTGGCACAGGTCATTGATGCGGGTCCTTTGCCTGGCATTTGTCAGAACGCTTACCGTGCTGAGATTTTTGCTGTGTTGCGAGCGCTGCTAGCTGCCAGAAGAGTCTCGGGCCAAATTTTCTTGTGGACTGATTGTCGAGGGGTTGTGAGGCGCCTGCGGAAGATCCTCCGAGGAAGTATGCCCCGTGCTAATTCCGCTCATTTTGATTTGTGGATTAGGGTTTTTGAAGCAAGCCAGCCTTTTCGTCCAGACCAGGTTGTGGTGACTGAGGTCCGATCCCATCAGAATCTTGAGCAGGTAGGGTCCTTTCTTGAGCTTTGGTGTGCCCAGCATAATGCCTTCGTTGATTCGGCCGCTAATAGTGGAGGCGTCCGGCCTCGTTTTGGCAATTTTATGCAATGCACCTCTCCCGGTTGCAAGCTAGTAGGTATTTGTCCTTTCACATTCAAAGGGTCTTGTTGCGTGTAAGTCAAGCAGCTGTGAGATCACAGGATCAGGCGAGCCATGACCATGATCAAATCCGCCCTGAGTTGTGTGAAAGTCCGGAAGTGCCAGAAGGGGCTTGGGTCCCGGTGAACGATTTGCATGTGCCAGCGGCGGCCGTCCGTTGGTACGGTGATGAGACCGTTCGTAGCATCCTCAGTTGGTTTTGGGCAGGCACATGGCAGAGTTCCTTTCCAGTTCGATGGGTGTCTCATTTTCAGCTTTACGCAGATTACATGATGTCAGGTGAGGTAGGACCATTTCATCTTCAAGGGTGGCAGCCAGGTTCGGCCATACCGTATGGTGACTTGCTGGGAGTGTCGTTTAAAGTGCGGACGCGGTGGTTCGTGAAGGTACTGAAGGAAAGTTTGCGCCATCATGGACATGGTGTCACATATCGATTCTGCAGACCCCATTCACAATCCATTTTCATGCACACAGGGTGCCTTGCGGTCCCCTGGGACCCCCAGCGATTAGCTATTATAGATGACTGGATCCTACAGCATATACCATTGGGAGTGAGACGTGTGTCCACATCGTTGGAAGCATTGTCAGTGGCCTCCCCGGACGAGAGGTTTGAGCCGGTTTGGTATTCCACAGGGTAGCAAGTGAGCCCGAAAACGGGCTGTCTACGTTTCAACTGAGACAGCGCGTCCGAGAAAGTGGTAGAAAGTGGTGGTTTCGAATGTCGTCGGTTTCCCGTCCTACTTGCACTGAGTTGAGACCTTTGACGGTTTCTTAAAGTGAGGAACCGCAAGTCATCATCCCAAGCTGGTAATTGTGTATCTTTAATGTGAAAGACAATTGTTTTGGGTTCCTCCATTTTAGAAGACCTCCATTTGATGATTTTGCAAAACACCTTCAGATGTTGGATATGATGCCACCAATGCTTTAAGGATGTGCTAGTAACTACTAGCAGGGGACATGTGTTGATCACTACCTTTTGGTGAAAAGGTTGGGAACCCCAAAAATGTATCCTTAAAATCTGCTGAGTGGAGCTTGAATATTTTCCAATTTTGCAGTGCAATGACTGAGTGCCACTGGTTTCCCTCAGCCGCTCGTAGTGAACAATTGTAGTATGATGTTCCTCCTTCACATCCCCACGATGTATTGATGTACCATGCTTTTTAAAAAATGTCCACCGATGCTGCTGCCAACCGAATTGGTGGACCTCAGGAGATTTCAGTCATTTGGTGGCCAATGTGGGCATCGGTCCAAATTAGACAAGCCCGGTAAGGTCCTCGCTTTGGAACGCGTCGCCAACCATCGCTTTAGAACGCGCCTTAAACCGTCGCTTTAGAACGCGGGGTGTGATCCTGTGCTGCTACTACTACTACTACTACTACTACTACTAGTCCTCCTCCTCCTCCTTCTCCTCCTACTCGCAGGTAACCTTATTGCACCCCACCCCACCCCACGCCCTCCCCACCCCCACCCCATCCCCCCATTCTGACCAAGATGTGGATACAGTGAGCAAGTAAGTGGAAGTGGGTGGCGGGTGAACGTCGAATCCGTGTGCAAGTAACGTTATTGCACCCCACCCCACCCCACCCCACCCCACCATGCTAACCAAGACGTGGATGCAGCGAGCAATAAATGGAAGTGGGTAGCAGGTGAATGTCCCATGTGTGCACTGTGTCAGGAACGTTATTGCACCCCCCCCCCCCCCCCCCCCCACCCCCCCCCCCCTGGGTAGGTTTCCCTTCCACATTACATGGGTTTTTAAAGGCTTTTGTATTTTCTCCACTTTCATATTTCCAAATTTCCGACTACATGTAAAAATCGTAATAGTGCCTTGCAAGAGTCATGCCAAGAGTGTGTTCCAGAGTATCTTTCCAAGTCTTCCGTGTCTTTCCAAGAGTTTGGGACATCCTTTCAGAAGACACGCTAAGACACCATGTTACAAAATCCCACACTTGCCGCAGAAAACAACGCGTCCAAAATATCATCACTTTCAGCTTTGTCATAGACAACAATGTTGCGACACCTTTGACACAATGTTGCGACACCTTTGAAACATCCAAAACATCATAACTTTTGCAGCTTCCAGACAACGTCCCAAAAAACACAATCTTCTCCCACAAGGACGTTGCAACACCTTTGAGACACTCAAAACATCATCGCTTTTTGTGGACAACGACGTTGCGACAATCGAAAACATCATGCATCTCCCACAGACAACGACGTTTCGACAAATCTAAGCAGCATCACTTTTGTAGCTTCCCCATAGACAGCAGCGTTTCGACAATCCAAAACAGAATCACTTTGCAGCCCATAGACAGTGGCTAGAAGGCTTTCACGCGGACATGCGGACACTTGCGCACAGTTGCGGTCGTGGACGCAACGTCTAGCGAACCCTGAACCCCAAAACCCCCAGAGAGAAACGGGAACCCTTTCTGCGCATTCGGGAATCAAAAAACATATTCCGGCAAGAGACCCCAAACAGTGTGCAGGGTGTGAGGACAATATGTGATAATGTATGACACTGTATGACAACGTATGATAATGTACAATATTGTATGACAATGTTGATGATGTTGATGATGATGATGATGATGGTGATGGTGATGGTGAAGATGAAAATGAAGATGATACTGTTGCGGCGGATGATGATGTTGAGGATGATGAGGTGCAGGAAGATTGTGTTGAGGATGATGAGGTGAAGGATGGTGATGTTGAGGGCGATGATGTTGAGGATGATGATGTGGAGGATGATGAGGTGAAGGAGGATTATGTTGAGGATGATGATGTTGAGGATGACGAGGATGAGGATTACAATGCGGAAGATTCATCTTCATCTCACCTTAGTAAGGGGAACCAACTTCACAACACCTCTCCGGACGTGTGTGTTGTTGCTCATTAACCCTTCCCTATCTGGGGGTTTCCCAGCTCATCTGCCTCTCCGGACGTGGGTGAGTGACCCTAAACCCCAAACATAGGATCATCCAAACAAAACACAAATCACAACAAACCACGTTTTTCGTTTTGCGTTTGTCTGGACGTTTGGCTTCTGAAACTTCTGTGGCTCAAACCCAAATGAGGTTTGACTTCTGAAACTTCGAGTGACTTGGAAGTATCTTCAACTAAACTTCAAAGGTTATCAGCCCATAAACCTTGGTAGCATGGAGCAATCTTGGTTGCCAAGCCTCCTGCCTGATGGCAAGACCCCTTTTTGGTAGCTGAGCTAAGCTTTGGACTCCACGTTTCTCCAAGACACTTCAAAAGACGTTCAAGAAGTATCCAAGATACATCCACTGAGTTTTGGACATTTNCTGAGCTAAGCTTTGGACTCCACGTTTCTCCAAGACACTTCAAAAGACGTTCAAGAAGTATCCAAGATACATCCACTGAGTTTTGGACATTTCTGGATTTCAAGTTGATCCAATTGATCAGCAGCACAGCTCTCAAGAGATGCAGAAATCACCAAAACAGAAGAGCGCACCAAGACGACCACAAGACTTGAACGATCCAAAGACTGACAAACCAGTTCAAAGATTCCACAACTCCCCAAGTCAAGTTCAAGACAATTCCAAAGATTCACAAATGATACAACTAACAACATGTTATGCTCCTCAGCTGTGGTGATCTTTTCTGATTTATNGATTCACAAATGATACAACTAACAACATGTTATGCTCCTCAGCTGTGGTGATCTTTTCTGATTTATTTCATATGACCTGAGGCCATCTCCTCTTCTGGAAGGAGTTGATGATCACCGTTTTCACAGCTTCATCCTTGGAGCATCCTCCATACCTTAGTTCAACAGGTTGACAAGTGTTCCAAAAACATTCCNGTTTTCACAGCTTCATCCTTGGAGCATCCTCCATACCTTAGTTCAACAGGTTGACAAGTGTTCCAAAAACATTCCAAGAACTTCCAAGAGACCACAAAACATTCCAAGAAGTTCCAAATGTCCACAAAACCGTTCAACAAGATTTCAAAAGAGTTGCAACTGAACATCACTGAAATGCAATGAAATGGATTTGACATACCACAAGTTGCAAAACCCTGGAATTGAAATGACATCAAATGAAATGAACATCACAAGACATCAACTGTTGAAATCTGAAATCAAATGCAACTGACATGACATGAAGCAACATCACACGGNGTTGAATGCAGTGGACGACAGCTTCTGTTGAATGCAGTGGACGACAGCTTCTGCAAAAACATCAAATGCACAAACTTGGAAATCACATGCCACTGTTGATACAAGATTCAAATGTTTCAGATTGTTTCTAGTGTTTCAAATGTTTCAAAGGTTTCAAAGGTTTCAAACGACATCCAAGATCAAAATAACATGCAAAACTGCTCAAACAACATCCAAAAACAACTGAATGCAAGATGCAGAGTGCAGTGCAGGCATAAGATTTCTTCCTGCCAAGATCAAACACTGAGCTCTCTGACATCACAGAGCTGGAAAATACCTATTCTCTCAAGATGGAACTGTCTATACACTCCACCTAAAAGTGAACCTCGAGGTATTCACAGCCTCTCTCAGACGAAGCGCATCCCCACATAGGGAAACTGATCACGGCAGTGGGAAATTCGACTCCATTCCACATAGCAGGGCTCCAAAGAGCGACAGAGTCCACACAAAAACGAGCATCCTCTCTGGAAGCAGCTTCATACCAATCGCCTGTAGGTGCGATCGTCGCAAACGGTGTGGGCGAAGCTTGCCTCTGTAAAATGCTGCCATCAGCTTGCCTCAACTGAAGCGTAATTGGACTCCTGGAAGGAGCAGGGCCCGATGGCGGGGGTGGCGCCGGAGCACCATACGACCCCGGAACCGCTGTTGGCATGGCCTGTGGCCCTCCATATCCGCCAATCCCCACTGGGCTCCCTCCTATCACACTGGCTGCATAGCCAGGCATAACTGGAGCTGTTGGCGGAAACGGCGGGGCTGCACCCGTATTCGGAGTGATCGGCGTAGCAGCAGGCACAGCTCCACGTGCGAAATTGTCCGCAATTTGGCCCTGAATTTGGAGCAACACTTCACTGAAATGCTTGTCTCGTTCAGCATTCTGCTCTGCCTGCTTCTGCAAACTCTCAGACAGCTTGGTAAGCAAACCCACAGTTTTTCCTGAGTTCGTCAAGATTTGCTGTATCAGAGACTTACAGGAAACCTTCTCTTCCTGTCGGCTCCCTGTCATCTGCCAGGTCAATGCCTTCACATTTCCCGCCGCAGCGGTAATAGCAGCAAGGGCATAACGCTGGCACGATTCTCCATGGTAGGCAGCGCTACCTATTTCACCCAACTGCTCTTGGCAGGTTTTCAAAGCAGCAGCTTGTCTAGCGGTGTACTCTAACGAACTCTGTACCAACCGCAAGCATTTCAAGACCACCTCGTGATCAGTCAGGCCTTCTTCCTCTACTTCTGCCTGGGTCATGTCCTGTCGAGCTCGTTTGGCAGCCCTCACTGCCTCCGAGTCAACCTCCTCCGGAGTCTCATCAACGACATGGCCCCTTTTCTCTGTCTCAGATCGTGACGCAGATGGCTCTGCATTCTCAACTTCTGCAACTTCTGTAGGACGACTAGCATCCGCTTCAGGCACCGTTGCAGTCAACACAGGAGCTGCAGCAACTGACGCAACTGGCATCTCTGCGACAGTCTCGGCTGGCATAGCTCCATCAGCAGAAGGGCCCATCTTTCTCTAACCCGACGGAGACAGCAAGTCACAGGCGAAAGCAGTGAACTGCGGCTTTTCTCAGCTTCTGACGCTGTATTGAGCATGGATATCAAACAACATAAAAGAAACAAGTGCAAGACAAACGGCTTCTGGTAAGTGATCTTCAGGCAGCTTCAGCTCTCAAATTTGCAAAACAGATTCTCAAACTCCAAAAACGAAAAACATCACTGGATTTCAGGTTCAGGTTTGTTGAA